>JAMLFY010000009.1:6536471-6884471 GCA_030441495.1 Dalbergia oliveri
AATTGTGTTTTGTGAATTTTTATTTTGTTGTATGCTATTCTAGAGAGGGAAAGGGAGGGATGGGATTTCTTTGTGTTTGTGAATTGTGTTTTGTTGTGTGATTTCTTCAACTGATTTCTTCAACGTTTCTTTGTTGGATGAGTACTCCTGTCAATCCTCTTCCTTGGGCTAATTGATGATTTTCAGGTTGATAGGTTTTTTCCCCAATTTTGCACATCCCGTGGATTTCCACGGGGATCGAAGGATCCGCGGAGATCGGGGATAGTGGAGATTTCTCCCCGCGGGGTCAGGGTCGGGGTCGGGGACACTCATGGAGGTTCGAGGCGGGGAATGGGGAAGTACCCCCGCACTTGCCCCGCCCCATGCCATCCCTATCAACATCCTGAAAGCTGGACTGGCTGGCAGAAACCCTGACCTGATAAATCCTCTTAAATCCAATTATTGATTTTCTTCAAGAACTCCTACACCCAATTATTGATCAAACCCTCTTAAATCCTCTTGTAACACATCAAGGACAGGCAACAACTTGATAATATGGTGAGATGAGAATTGTTTATAAAGAGTTTATTTGGGGATATCAAGAACTTGTATGTGATTTGTGCATAAGTCTTGGATGTTGTGTGTTGTAGCTCAAGTTTCTTAGTATGGTTATGAGGTTTTAGTGAAGAAAAAGGACAAGGAAGGTAGTAGAGAAATGGGGAGAATTCTAGGGAAGAAATGTTAGGAAACTTGTCTTATAATGTTGTAATAATGGTGTAATAAATGAAATTGATAAAATGGCTTTTCTTTAGGATAAATGCATGCAATTTTGGGAACATCTTCCTGGCTCCTAGGAAAGACAATGGTGTGGCTTCTTCTAGGCCACACAATTGTCTTACAAGATGTCCACCTTGTCCTGTAACTTCCATACGATGTGAAAATTACACATTGTAATTAACAAACGGGTAAAATACGCATTTGTAAAACATATAGTACCCAAAATTTTATTATAGGTCTAACCTTTTCATTTTTAATCCTTCCAACCTAATTCTCACATTTTCTCAGTCTCGGGCATTTCGGCTAAATTCTAGGGCTTCGAGGGTCCAAGGCTGGCAGGCAGTGATACTATTCACATTTTTTGTTCATCATTATCAAGTCGTTCTCATATCAACTAACCCTATCAAAATCGTGAAATTCTGACTAATAAAGTCCAAATAATTTAAAAATAATAATAATTTTGGGTATTATAATACCATCCTCCTAAAAAAAAATTTTGCCCTCAAAATTCATTTGATACTAACTTGAAAATAGTTTAAACAATGAAGACATAATCAATCAGAAAGTAACAATCAAATCCTATAATGTAGTAAAAATGCTCCTACCTTAGATCGAATTTTCGGTGGTGACATCCCTTCAGCACCTATGGTGAAAACCCTACTCTGGTGTTGTCGCTTTGCAGTTGGTTTTGGATACTTATCTGGACATTCCCAAATTTTGTGTCTTGGTTTTTCGTAGCGATAGCACACATTTTACCTAGCCAAGCAAGATCTATCCCATGATCTGTACCACATTTTGGGCATGGCCTCGACTCCTGTTGCCGTTTATTCTCATGTGGACTTATTTGAAACTTTCTAACTTTCGGTACAAGTCAAAACCGAGAAGATCTTCTCCATTGCCTTGATCCATTCTTCCTCCTTGCCTGGGTTAAAGACTCCTCTAAAAGGCATTGGATTAGCCTTCCTATATTCTGTGAACTTCTGATATTCTATGTCCACTTATACTCCTCCAAGGTTCCCAACAGATTTCTTTCGGCATTTCAATCCAACCTTTCCATCATCCTGTTAGCTCCTGCTTGTTCTCTCATCGCAGCAGCCATTTCACGAAAAATATCCATGGTTCCTGCTTCTGGTTCACTTGTATTATCCCTATTGTTCCTATTTCGCCTGTTGGAAGCTATATGTCCCTGTCACACCAAACAAAATTATTGAGTTGATTAGGCTCCATATTAAGCTAAGTGCGGCAGTAACCCATAACATTCACAACTAGCATTCATGCTTACTAAACCTTGGATCTAACTTAAACAATCAAAATCTAGATGCATGACATTCACTAATATCCTCAGAGTATGCCGAAGCATAGTCTCCATTCTTCAGGTTGTGCTAGGATGAACCACTCTAATACCATAATGTAACACCCTCTTAATTACATTGTTCCACCTAGGCTATGGCGCTATAACTAAAAAGGTGTTACAAATTGTATCAAGCCTGCACCTCTCCCAATACAATGTGGTTCGAGGATGAACCACAGAAGTTGGTGGGCATATAACCAGATGATGAGGGCGGTGAGGTCGCGTGCAAGAAGGCACAAATAAGGAGCGGCTCCTAGCAAGCTTGTAAGTGGAGGGGCACATGAATGAACCGATTAAATATCATAATGAGAGGGATTATAAGACTGTATAGGTATATGACTATACAATTAAGGATGACTTATATGAGTTGACTGGTACTACCTATACCAATAAGATGCATCTTCTTTCAGTAGCCCATCACTCCAGAACTCCACGGTTAAACGTGCTTGGCTTGGAGAAATTTTGAGATTGGTGACCTCCTGGGAAGTTTTCCAAGAAGTGTGTGAGTGAGGACAAAGCACGCTAAAAGGACCTGTGTTGGTTTGTAGGGACAGTCATCAATCCATAAAGTAGCATAGGATGTTACAAGTATTTTCTCACCTCCTTCACAGGATCGGACATGCAGAGTTCTAAAAATCCATGTTCTCTCATCTCCATCAACACAGATTGCACATCGCCTGACACTAAGGCCACCACGGATCTCACACTCTTTCATCACAAGAGCAACTGAGTCTCTCATTATCTCTTTGAATTTTTTATTTATTTTTTGGTTCAAAATAAGGTTTTTCCTCTCCTTCCATGGCTCAATACACCACCTCCAAACTATTGGCTTTAAATAATGCAATATGCAATTTGTATCATCAAGTTAATTAAAGGCACCAAAACTGCCAATTTCCTTGAGAATGGTGTTCATATTGTTAGAAAAAAAATTGTAAAAACATATTTTATGAGTATCATTGCCAAACAAATTTTTTGTTTTATATTATTTAAAAACTATTTCATGAGTATCATTGCCATACAACTTTATTTGTTCTTTTATTTTTAAAAATTGAATTCAAACTTATTTTTCAATTTTTTTTAAAAACTAAAAAACAAACACAATTCCAAACAAACCTTTCATTTCTAATTAGAGTTGTTTATTATTTGTCTTAAAGTAGAGGCGATTAACTATTCCATCATTACCTAGGTACCTTTTGGGGTAAATGGCAAAGGATAAAAAAATATGGGGACATTGAGGATGAAATATGTGGAGAAGTGGACAAGACTGTTAGCTTCTGAACCCTTCAGAAAGCTATCATAGCTTAAGTTTCAAACGTAATGACAACAAACCAAATTTTGTTAAAAAATTTTGAAGAAAAAACTAATGGTTTACACAAGTTTCTTAAGTGTCAAACAAGAACTTTCTCATATCATGTGTAATAAATTTAGTGACATATTCTTCATACTATCATGATTTAACCTATTCTTTGATGGTGGTGATTATTCTTATTGGAAAAATAGAATAGAGCTCTTCATAAAGTACACAAGTCTTGACTTGTCGGAGGTTATCTAAAATGGTAACTATGTACCAACTGATGAAGATGCTCTAGAAAACATTTTTGCTGAAGATGATAAAGGTGGACCTTTAACAAGACAAATCTCCATGAATAGATGGATAGATTGGCAAAAAGGTAAAGTTCAAATGAACTCTAAAGCCAAGTACCTTCTTACTTGTACTTTAAGCAAAATTGAATATGACAAGATCATGGCTTGTGACACTGCCAAGGAGATCTAGGATAGATTGCAATGCTTTATGAAGGAACAGATCATGTTAAAGAAACCAAGACAAGCATAGTGGTTCATCAATATGAGATGTTCAAAATAACAAAACATGAGAATATTGATGAAATAAACGCACAGTTCATGCATATCATAAATCAACTAAAATGCTTGGGCAAGAAATATTCAAATGCTGAGATTGTTAGAAAGATCCTAAGAAGCCTTTGCTCAAAATAGCTTCCAAAAGTCATATCCATCACAAAAGATAAAGACCTCAAAACTCTTAGCTTAGATGCCCTCATAGGTTCTCTAAAAACTCACGAGATAGTACTACTTGAATTTCCTGATGAGACCATCAAAAGAAACAAATCTATAGCTCTCAAAACTTCCCATAGAAAGCAAAATTCTAGGAAAGTTATGAAAGCCACAAAGGTTTTTGAAGTAGTAGAAGAAGAATTGATGCAGATTTTGAAGGAGATGGAGATAAGATCTCCATGTTGGTCAAAAAGATGTTAAGATGTTGGAGAAGCAGACTCAAAAAGAAGAAGGAGTCAACCTTCAGAAAGGACAAGAAAAGGAAAGGAAAGGAAAGCTTGAGAACGTCAATCGCTATCATCGTGGTAAGAAAAGACATTTCAAGATTGATTGCCCAAAGCTCAAAGACTCATAAAAGAAGTTCACACCTAAGAAGAAAGGAATGCTTGCAACTTGGAGTGACTCTGATGATGAGAAAGAAGGTTCAGAAACTCAAGATCTAGAAGATGTAGCAAATATGTGCTTCATGGCAAACTATGTTTCTGAACAAGAACCAGGTAAAAGAACTTTCTAAACCTAAGATTTCTTATGATGACTATTGAAATTATATGATGACTTGCTGGAAAATTCTCAACCTCTTGCATCTCATTATCTCTCTCTTAAGAAAAACCATAAGAAAGTAACCTTGGAGCTTAAGAAAGCCAGAATAGATTGTGAGAATCTAAGTCTTGAGAAAAATGATTTGAAACAAGAAAATGTCTTTTTAAATGCCAAAATAAAAGCCTTAGAAACTCAAGTTTATGAAAAAGGTCAGAAAGTTCAAAAAAAAGTTTCTAAACTCGAAAGAACTTCAAAACTCTCAAGTTTGGTCTTGAGAAAATGGTCCTAAATGTTTTATCAACAAAAGACTTGAATCAAAGTCTTTATGAAACCAAGCCTTTTAGTTGAAAGTTTGAACCTAACAATATAATTATGATTATATGGATGCATGGCACCATGTCCTATCTATCTCCTAGCGTTCATTCATGGTTCTTATGGTTCTTAAAGGGAATATCTTTACAAAATCCTAAATGGTTCCTAAAGTGGTTTTTAGAATTTGGCCCAGTAACAACCATTTTCCTAAGAGAAGAATCTATGAGCTACGAGTATTTGAAAGCAAAAAATCATTTTTACTAGAGTTTAAGTTCATATTATTTATTGCAACAATGGGAGTTTGTTGGATCATGTCTTGGGATTATGATTCAGTAAAAACTTGAAGAAGTTACTGTAGGTTATTCAGCAAAAACTTTCTCCATCTCCTTAATCCATCCATTGGTAATCTTGAGGTTGTGAGTCCCCTTGAATTCCAATGGTCAGCCTTTTGAATTCCAGGAACTTTCCTTGTTCTTGGTTTCTAACCAAATCCCCTAACCTTTTATTCATTTGCTCCATTTTTTAATCTTATCCCATATTTTCTAAGTCTCGAGCATCTCTGGGTCCCAATTCGAGGATTTCGTGGTCCTGACGGCCTAAAGGCCTGCACGGTCACTAATCACATTTTTTTTCACTAAGTCATTCTTATCAAGATTAATTTTATCCAATTCATGTAATTCTGATTAATAAAGTTCAAATAAAATTTTTAAAATAAATTTCGGGGTGTTACAATATCACCCTCCTTAAAAAAAAATTTGCCCTCAAAA
This sequence comes from Dalbergia oliveri, assembly GCA_030441495.1. NCBI lineage: Eukaryota > Viridiplantae > Streptophyta > Magnoliopsida > Fabales > Fabaceae > Dalbergia > Dalbergia oliveri. Next base: position 6,542,271 of record JAMLFY010000009.1, read on the forward strand.
TTTATTTGGTATTGACTTGAAACAAATAGTTCACACAAATCAAACAAATAATGCACACACAACCAATCAAAAGATAACAATCAGGTCCTATAACATAGTAAAAGTGCTCCTACCTTGGATCGGATCTTCGATTGGTGACATCCTTCAGCACTTAGGGTGATGACCTTATTGGTGTCGTGGTTTTGTAGTTAGTTTTGGATACTTGTTTGGACACTCCCAAATCTTGTGCCATGGTTTTCAGCGATAGCATATATATTGTCTAGCCAAGCAAGGCCTATTCCCGTGATCTCCTCCACATCTTGGGGATGGCTGATAAAGGGCATTTATGCCACTTATCTTGCTTCCAAACCTTAGCTTTTTGCATGAGTTTTATTGTATTATTGATACAATTAACAAGGATTTTGATTTATTCCTCATTGTTTGATTTTAATAGAATTATTGATTTTTGCACTGATTTTGGAATAATTTGTAATTACACCCTGTTGCATTTGACTTGTCTATTTGAGTATGGTTTTGTGCACAGGAGCTTTGAATTGAGTGCAAAATGTCAAGAACAAGGTTGGAAACTCTCTACATGGAGCTTGTAGTTGCAATCAATTTGGGAGAATTTGGGAGCAAAATAGAAGAGTTCTTGAGCTTATTTGAGCACATTTGCAAAAAGCATTGTAATGAAAAATCTGTATCTATCTCTACAGGGATCAGATTGAGATAAATAAAGATATTTTGGAAAGCTAAAGAAGTCCTCTAAAACTTTCATTGTTCAGTTCAAAACCCAATTCTAAGAGCATCTTGGTGAAAAGCAAGTTGCAAGATTAAAGGTTGCTGATGTTCTGATGCTGTCCAACTTGACCTCCAGTTAGTATTTTCGCAATTTCTGCGCTCCAGATGTCCGATTGAGGTGATTTTGGTGGCATTAGAAAGCTTATTCAAAGGGATACAATTCTATTTGTAGTCCCAAGGACATATTCGGATGTTTAAGGGGCCAAAATGACCAAATACGTGAAGACGTCAATTCTTTAGCGCTACAACGCTAACAGCACAAAAATGATTTTAATCAATGTAGCTCACTATTGAGAGCCGTAGCTCACTGCTGGTGTGATGATGCAGAACAACTCGTTATATAAGTTTTTGGGCCTACCTTAGCTTATTTTTAGAGAGCAATATTAAGGGATTGACATAGACTTTTACCCTAGCTTTCGAATCACTTTAGGCTGCCACTTTAGTTGCTATTATTCTCTCTTCACATCTCTCCCTTCTTATCTCTTCTCTCTCTCTCTCTCTAAGGGTTCCATTGTGTAACACCCTCCTAAGTACAACATCATTCTTAAGTCATAACATTATACTTAGGAGTTGTCACTTATAAAGTAGCGGACTTTTCTTAATTATCTCAGAATCGATTGAATCGTGTACTAACTAATTCGTGGTTCTATCAAAATATATAGCAAGGAAACAAACTATTTATTTAACACAACATCAAGTATAAAAGGAAACTCTTCTATGAGCTTTAGTACATATATTTCTATATTACGTTTCCAGACATATATATACAACTAAGTACAACATAATAAAAACACTAACTACAAAACTACTACAATCCGATTCCTTTTGTGTAGCACCCCCATGGTTCTTTGGATCAACATGGAGACGACAAAGGAACACAAACACATAGGGGTGAGAATTATACAGTTCTCGGAGGGCATTTTCCCAAATACACAATTGTAATGTCATCGTCATCGTCCAGCCACTTCGGTTTGTTAAGAAAAAGGTGATAATGCAGTTTATAATAACGGTTCATTTTTAAAGTTCCAAACCATACTTCCGAAGTGGGTTATTTTTAAAAATCAATCAATTTGTACACATTTATCATAAGCTCATAATCATAGTAAATAATGTTAATTAAAATAATTTGATATTATACAAATATGTATATGCCAAATATAGGGAAATTATCTTTAATTGCCCTTGATAAATAGAAGAGGACATCATCTGTCTTTATTTTCCCTCGACAAGTCAAAAAGGATCTCATCCCTCTCTATTTGCCCTCGGCAAGTCAAAAGGATCTCATCTCTCTCTATTTGCTTTCGACACGTCGAAAAGGATCTCGTCAGCACCCAATTTTTGATTAAGTAATAATCAATTTAATTTAATTTTAACTTCATTTCATTTTTTGATTTAACTTTAAATATCATGTTCAATCATTGCCAACATTATGTTTTGTGGTCTCATATCTCCCTTTTTGGAGATTTTGTTTTATTTTTGTTTTTCTATTATTTTGCATATAAATCAAAATCAAAAAATGAAAAAAAATCAATATCCTCTTCTTTACTTCCGCATTATCCGATTTCTTGGTCCAACCCATTTCACACATTTCCATTTGTTTGATAAAAAATAAAAACAAGAAAGGGGACAAAAGAGCGATGCTGTCACGGGCTCATCTTTATTCACTGCCAAAACACGTGAAGTAGGATGAGGGAAGAGAGGTGGTGGACACCATGATGGTGTTGCTCCCCACTTCGTGCAAGATGTTAATGTTCTTTCGGTGAATGAGCTGGGAGGGGCACACATCGAGAAGACTCCGTGAACCTCAGCCCCTCCCTCTTCCGTATATACACCCAAGGCCATCCATGATCAATGGGGGGAGGGGGAATTCCTCATCATAGAGGCGGCACCATTTCATCTTCATCATAAACCCACCTAATTTCCACCATCACCACCATTGACCTTTCATAGAACCATTACTAGCCAACCCGCAACCACCACTCACAACCTCATCCTCCATCGATTTTCATCACCCTCGTCCAAATCACAACCAAGCCTCATCCTTGACCTTAGTTAATAGCATAATCCAGAACCACAATCTATACATCATCGCACCATCATCAACAATCCATCTTAATCCACACAAATCTCAGCCAGAAACATTGTTAAACCATAATAAAGAAAATCAAGCAACATCCCCATCAAAAGAGAAACCAACAATACAAAAATGTAAAGCAGAAAATGAAAGAGAAGGGCGCGGACTCCCTCATTGTTTGTGTTGCCGTCACGAAGCAGTCGCCTCGGTCCTTGCATGTTCCGCTCGGTGAACTAGCCCGCATAGCTCCGTCCACCTAGGACCTTGAGAACGCCATCGCCGCCCCAGCTGTCCCATCACACATCCTCACGCCGCGCCAACCTCTGCCTTCGTCCGCTTGGATCCATAACGCCACCGCTACGGGAAGTCCCGCGCGAGTCGCGGCCGCTCGTGGAGCCCATCGCCTCCCAGCCGCATCCTTTTTCTTCCCAGCACCATCGCAATGCCTCCGCCCCTTGCGTTGCACCTTCTTATGGCAGTAGCTGCGGAGCCGTCGAATCTCCACTGCTTCCTCTGCCCAACGCGCTCGCACCTCCAGCTCCTCCATGGGAAGCTCGTGAGTCACGGCCTTCATCCAGAGCACCACTACGTTACCTTGTTTATGCTCCCTTTCCTTTGTTGGGTTGTAAGGAAGTGAAATTAGGAATTAGGGATTTAGTTTTGATTTTTGGGCCATTTTTGTCATGTAGATTGATTTGGCTAGGACTCTTTAAAAATGATCTTGGGCTTTCTTTTTAAGGTTTTTTTGGCCTTTCAAAAAAAAAATTTCTTTTCTTTAATTTGTGCAACAATCCGTAGTAATGATAGAGAGGTGGATGCCTCCTTCATGTATTATTGAATTGTAAGGATTTATTGAGTAGCCAAGTGCTAACTTAAATCCTGTGCAAAAGCGGACTTCATTTTTAATAATTAGTCGGTCAAAAATCCATTTTCAAATTAAAATCGACCAACACATTTTTCCTTCTTAATTAAAATCCGTTAACACACACTTATTTTCTAAAGAACTACGTGGCTTTGAGTTTCTCATTGTACAGAGGATACGTAGGAGCAGGAATTCCTTGTCAAGCCAAACTTTAAATTTTCATAATTTTGTCCCTAATTATTGTTATTTTATTTTCTCTATTTGTAAATAGTTGGATTTGATTTTTGTTATTTATTTGTAAATATTATGTTTGTTTATCTTTTTGGGTAAATTTATATGCTTTAAGTTATTCTAATTTGTACAATTAACTTTGGGGTAACCATTTTAGGACGGATGTATAGGGTGCGTGGGGTTTAATCTCTACCCTTCCCTGCATAACCAACTCTCTAACTCTCTTTAGCATACCAGTTAAAATTTTTTACAAAAAAGGTTTTCCCAATGGTTTTCCTTAATAAACCTTGGTGGCGACTCCAATAAAATATTTTTCAATAATATCTTTCGCCACCCCGTCGTGATCTCGTCGCGATAGATCTCATGTTTCTTTATTTGCCCTTGACAAGTCAAAAAGGATCTCATGTTTCTTTATTTGCCCTTGACGAGTCAAAGAGGATCTCATGTTTCTTATGGCTATAAAACTTAATTCAATATATCATTCACTTTTCTTTTTCAAATGCATGCATAAAACACATATAGGCATTCATTCATAATGCAATTCTCATTTGTGTCTCATAAATCAATCTTTAAATTGTCTAGCATGCATTCATACTCATCATACTTAAATTAAGTGTCATTATATCACCAAATCAATATTTGAGTTCATTTCAGCACAAATACAGCATGTTGCCAGAATTAATGCCTAAGGAGTATGATTTATTCTGCATATCAAACATCCATTGCAAGGGCTATCAAAATTCTCCAAGACACCTCAATGTGTCCACAAGACCTTGTAAAAATTTTAGAGCAAAAAAAGTTCTCTAACTATGATAACAAAATTAGACAAATTTGGTGGTCGGAAACCACTCAACCTCAGCTAAGAATCGAAATTCATAATTTTTAACCATAGCAAATAATTGAATCAATTCTAAAGAAAAAGCACGGTTGAACTTCAAGATGTGCCCAATACTCTATAAAAATTTCAAAGGAAAATTCAATCATTTGCCATGATAATAAAATTATACAAAATCAAGCTTCAATTCCCACAATCCATGCAGCATAGTTACAATCTCAGTTATTGATTTTAAAAGCAGTATAACTCAAAATTAGAATTAAGAAAATTCATGAAAATAGCTTAGGTGTTAGCTTCAACATATAATTTTTATAGCTTGCATAAACATCTATAAATGCATCAGAAAATTTGTGATTCATAACCTCCAGTATAAATATGAGAATTCCAGTACATGATTCAAAACTTGCTTTTGCCAAAATGGGTTTTCTAACATCATCCAAACACTCCACCAAAATTAATACATTAATATCCATATATCATCAACCAATACAACTAAAAATATCAATTTAAATCAGTGATTAAAAATAGAAAAATGATTTGAAGAAGAAGAGATTCAAAAACCCTACTTTGGTGGCTTTAAGGATCTTGGCTTCAAGGATGTTCCAAGAATGATTTTTCTCACTTCAAGGCCTTCAAACCAACATCAGACCCTCCCTTAGGCAGTAGGATATGAGATATCAAGGTGAGAAATGGTGAGAAAATGAAATTCCAATTGGTTAGTTTGATAGATTATGAGGAGTAGAACAAGTTTTGTGAAATGATTTTGGTGTTTTAGTGACTATTTGCTAGGGTTTTGCAAGCTTTGAAGCTTGTCAATGGAGGTTTGAAACAAAGAAACATGGAGGCTGTATTTTAGAGGTCTTGGCCGAAATGTTTGGGCTTGGAGTGATAAGGTTGGGTAGCTTATCTTTATCTTGATATAAATGTAGTATTTATGTAAGTAAAGTGTAATTTTCTTTCTTTTTGGGAAAAGAAATGATATGAATGACTAGGATTTGATTGGATAGTCAAAGAATAAATGTTGGCCATCCACTTGGCTCAAGATAAGTGGGTCACTTTAGCTTGGTGAACAAGTAGCTTTTCATGTTAAAATAGCATACCGAAATTCCACGGATAAAATATTGACTCCGAGTAAAATATAATAAATGAAAGGTCAAGATTAAAACTTGTTTTTCAAGTTTTAATCCTTGCCATCCACTTGGCATAAAGTGGTTGGTAAAGGTTAGATGTTAAAACTCACATCAAAACTCTACCGAACGGGTAAAACACCATACCCGTAATTAAACATTACCAGAAAATTAATTCTAGTTATAAAATTCTCATTTCTTACCATTTCTAACCTTAGCCTTCTCTTTCTCAGTCCGGGCATTTCCTGGTCTCGGACCTAGGGTTTCAGCTATCCCCAGCAGTGGGCGGCAAGGTCACTATTCACCTAAGCACAAATTTTTTTAACACATCCGTTGGGTCATCCTCATCGCTACTAAAATTGTCAAATTTTTGAAATTATGACTAATAAAGCTCAAATTAATTTTTAAATAATTTTTAGGGTATTACATTACCACCCACCTTAAAAAGAATTTTGTCCTCAAAATTCATTTGAAAACAATTTCAAAAGACAAATTTCATAAATTAAACAAGGAATTCACACACAGGCAAACAAAAGACAACAATTGAATCCTAAAACGTTCCTACCTCAAATTAAATTATAAGGTGGCGAGGTCTGGTTAACTCTTAGTGCTCTTATGTGGTGGCTTCTCAGTAAGTTTTATATACCTCTCTGACACTCCCAAATCTTATGTCTTGGTTTTCCACAATGGTAGCATACATTTTGTCCAGCCTTACAAGGTCTACCTTCATGATTCTTCCAACATTTTGGGCAATCTTGTCTCATGGTTGATCATTGTTGTTGTTTATCCTCATGCAATTTGGGCTGAAACTACTTTTTTTTTTAGGCAAAGCCTCCTCAAAACTTTGGTCTCCAAGTGCAAATCTTTTGTTAGAAGTGTCCTTAGCAGATTGGGCGATTGCTAGCTTCTTGTTAGAGTCCTCTGCAAGACGGCACTTGTTTACCAAGGTTGCATAATCTCTTATCTCTAAGAGTCCCAGGAGCTTCAATATCCTCACGTAACCCTCCTTCATACTTCATGCATTTCGATGCTTCATCAGGATTACGTTGGTAGATAGTGGAACATTTGTAGAGCTCCTTAAACTTGGTTGTATCTCTATACTCATGGACCGTTGCTTGAGTGCCATGAACTCCAACTCCTTTGCATTTCTCATTGAAGTAGGGAAGTACTTGTGGTGGAAAGGTTCCTTGAAGATATCCCAGGTGACTTTAGTTTGAGAAGCTTCGAATAATTCCTTGGTGCCGACCTACCAGAATTCAGCATATGCTTCTAACATGTAGGTAGCAAAAGCCATTTTCTGGATCTCATGCAAGGAAGAACTGAGAAATTTTCTCCATGGCCTTAATCCATTCGTCTGCTTTACTTGGATTGAAGGCTCCTTGAAAAGGCTGGGGGTTTGCTTTCCTAAACTCTGAACTTTTGGTATTCATGTCTACTTCTACTCCTCCAGGATTCCCAACTGGATTTCTTTCGGCATGTCGATCCAACCTTTCCATCATCCTGTTAGCTGCTATAGCTTGTTCTCTCATATGTCGCCATCTCATGAAAGGTGTTCATCATACCATCTTCGTCTCTAACACCATTCCTAGTACGCCGATTGAAGTCATCGATTCCTATCACACCAAACAAGAAATATTGAGTTGATTAGGCTCAATACTAAGCTAAGTGTGGCAGTAACCCACAACATTCTAAATCAAGTCACACACACATATAAAATTATAATGCATGACATCTACTAAGGAAGCATAGCCAGTCCATTCCTCAAGGTCCTACAAGGATGAACTGCTATGATGGCATAATGTAACACCCTTCCAAGTACAACATCATTCTTAAGTTATAACATTATACTTAGGAGTTGTCACTTATAAAGTAGCGAACCTTTCTTAAATGTCTATAGCAGAATCGGTCGAATTGTGTAGTAACTAATTCGTGGTTCTATCAAAATATATAGCAAGGAAACAAAATATTTATTTAACACAACATCAAGTACAAAAGGAAACTCTCCTATGAGCTTTAGTAAATATCTGTTCTCTATTACGTTTAGGCATATATATACAACTAAGTACAACATAATAAAAACACTAACTACTAAACTACTACAATCCAATTCCTTTTGTGTAGCAGCCTCATGGTTCTCTGGATCAACCTAAAGACGACACGGAAACACAAACACATAGGGGTGAGAATTATAAAGTTCTTAGGGCATTTCCCAAATACACAATCATAATGTCATTGTCATCGTCCTAGCCACTTCGTTTATTAAGAAAAGGTGATCATGCAGTTTATAATAACGGTTCATTTTAAAGTTCCAAACCATACTTCCGAAGTGGGTTATTTTTAAAAATAAATCAATTTGTACACATTTATCATAAGCTCATAATCATAGTAAATAATGTCAATTAAAATGATTTGATATGATACAAATATGTATATGCCAAATATAGGGAAATTATCTTTAATTGCCCTTGATAAATCGAAGAGGACCTCATCTATCTTTATTTTGCCTCGACAAGTCAAAAAGGATCTCATCCCTCTATATTTGCCCTCGGCAAGTCAAAAGGATCTCTCTCTCTATTTGCCTTCGAGAAGTCAAAATGGATCTCACATCTCTCTATTTGCCTTCGTCAAGTCGAAATGATCTCATTTTTCTCTATTTGCCTTCGACAAGTCGAAAAGGATCTCATGCTCCTTTATTTGCCCTTGACAAATCAAAGAGGATCTCATGTTTCTTTATTTGCCCTTGACAAGTCAAAGAGGATCTCATGTTTCTTATGGCTATAGAACTTAATTCAATATATCATTCACTTTTCTTTTTCCAATGCATGCATAAAACACATATAGACATTCATTCACAATGTAATTCTCATTTGTGTCTCATAAATCAATCTTTAAATTGTCTAGCATGCATTCATACTCATCATACTTAAATTAAGAGTCATTATATCATCAAATCAATACTTGAGTTCATTTCAGCACAAATACACCATGTTGGCAGAATTAATGCCTAAGGAGTATGATTTATTCTGCATATCAAACATCCATTGCAAGGGCTATCAAAATTCTCCAAGACACCTTAATGTGTCCATAAGGGCTTGTAAAAATTTCAGAGCAAAAAGAATTCTCTAATTATGTTAACAAAATTAGACAAATTTGATGGTCAGAAAACACTTAACCTCATTCAAGACCGAAATTCATAATTTTTAATCCCAGCATGATTGAATCAATTCTAAAGAAAAATCACGGTTGAACTTCAAGATGTGCCCAATACTCTGTAAAAATATCAAAGGAAAATTCAATCATTTGCTATGATAACAAAATTATACAAAATTGCAACTTCAGTTCCACAATCCGGCAGCATAGTTACAATCTCGGTTATTCATTTTTTTAAAGAAGTATAACTCAAAATCAGAACTCAAGAAAATTCGTGGAACTAGCTTAGGGTGTTAGCTTCAACATATAATTTTTATAGCTAAAAAAACATCTATAAATGCATCAGAAAATTTGTGATTCATAACCTCCAAGTACAAATCAGAATTCCAGCACATGATTCAAAACTTGTTTTGCCAAAATGGGTTTTCTAACATCATCCAAACACTCCACCAAAATTAATACATCAATATCCATATATCATCAACCAATACAACCAAAAATATCAATTTAAATAAGTGATTAAAAATAGAAAAATGATTTGAAGAAGAAGAGATTCAAAAACCCTACTTTGGTGGCTTTAAGGATCTTGGCTTCAAGGATGTTCCAAGAATGATTTTTCTCACTTCAAGGCCTTCAAACCAACATCAAACCCTCTCTTAGGCAGTAGGATATGAGATATCAAGGTGAGAAATGGTGAGGAAATGAAATTCTAATCGGTTAGTTTAATAGATTATGAGTAGTAGAACAAGTTTTGTGAAAGGATTTTGGTGTTTTAGTGACTATTTGCTAGGGTTTTGCAAGCTTTGAAGCTTGTCAATGGATGTTTGGAAGAAAGAAACATGGAGGCTGTATTTTAGAGGTCTTGGCTAAAATGTATAGGTTGGAGTGATAAGGTTGGGTAGATTATCTTTATCTTGATATAAATATAGTATTTATGTAAGTAAAATGTAATTTTCTTTCTTTTTGGGAAAAGAAATGATATGAATGGCTAGGATTTGATTGGATAGTCAAAGAATGAATGTTGGCCATCCACTTGGCTCAAGATAAGTGGCTCACTTTAGCTTGTTGAACAAGTAGCTTTTTCAGGATATTAAAATCGCATACCGAAATACAGAACGGATGAAATATTGGCTCCGAGTAAAGTATAATAAATGAAAGGTCAAGATTAAAACTTACTTTTCAAGTTTTAATCCTTGCCATCCACTTGACATAAAGTGGATGGTAAAGGTTACTTGGTCACCAAGTAACTTGTACGGTGTTAAAACACATCAAAACTCTAAACGGGTAAAACATCATACTCTGGTAATCAAACATTACTAGAAAATTAATTCTAGGTATAAAATTCTCATTCCTTACTATTTCTAACCTTAACCCTTTCTTTTCTCAGTCTGGTCATTTCCTGTCCCGACCTAGGTTTCAGTTCCTTACGGGTCGTAGGGCCCGTAAGGTCACTATTCATCCCTTCAAATTTTTTGTTTTAACACGTCCGTTGGGCCATCTTTATCGCTACTAAAACTGCTAGATTTTTGAAATTATGACAAAAAAAACTCAAATTAATTTTTAAATAATTTTTAGGGTGTTACACATTGGTGAAGAATTATTGCTATTATTTTCAGGTTCTCTCTTATCTTCATTGTTGTAATCCTCAGAGATGGAGGAGTAGATTTCTAGTGTAAGGGTTTCCGGATGGATTGGGATGATGTTTGAGACCCCTTTTTGATATTAAATGCATTGGTTTTCTTAATGTTCTACAACTTCTATTCCTCTAATCATTGTGGTGGTTGCTATAATCTTTATTGGGATAACTAAATTGGCAATCGTCATTTAGGGAAACCCTTTGGGCATAAATTGATAGATCTATTGGTTTATGTTTGAAAGAGAACATTAGAATTAACTTTCATTAGCAGTTAGGCTATAGCAATTGGTTCATTAAATCAATTTGATTTCTAAATAAATTGAGATCTCGTTTATTAGTTATTTGCATTGATCAAATTCTAGAGGTCGATCGATCAATAGTAGAATTGCCAGTAATTTATTACTAATAGCCACGGTCAATGATAATTAATTTCCAATCCTAGGAATACCTTGCACTAGTGCCTTATTCACTGTTGCTATTATCCCATTGCTATTATCTTTTAATTTTAATTGCTATAATTTCATTCTTCAAAACCCCCAAACTCCCAACTAAGTATTGAAGCTTCCTTGAGAGACGACCTAGGTTACGCCCTTTACTACATTTTTTGTGCAACTTAGCATTAAAATAATTTCTAATTTGAGGAGGTAGGCGACAACCTCCGTTCAATGGCCTCGACTATTGTTGTTGCTTCCTTCTACTATTATTTGGTGGAATCTTCCTTTTGATTGGTAGGCAGGCTTAAAACTTTGGCCTTGTGGTACCAATCTTTACTTGGAGTCATCCTTTGTGGCCATAGAGATTACTAGTTTCCTATTGTATTCTTCCACCAATTGACATTTGTCCACCAATGCTGCATAGTCTCTAATTTCTATAAGTCCAACAGGAGCTTCAACATCCTCTTGCAATCCACCTTTATATTTGATACATTTCCAGGTCTCATTAGGATTCCGTTGGTAGATGGTAGAGAACTCACATAATTCTTCAAATTTTCCGTATACTCTCCCACGCTCATATTTCCTTGCTTTAGTCCCATAAACTCTAGTTCCTTTCCATTTCGGTCTAATCTCTCCATCATCCGATTTGCCACTATAGCTTGTTGCCTCATATCAGCAACCATTTCACGAAAAATACACGTCATGTCTTCCGGCTCACTATTCTTTTCCTAGTATGTCTTGGTTTGCCATTGGTCCCTAGCACATCAACAAAAGATATTGAGTTGATCAGGCTCAATAGTAGGCTAAATGTGATAGCAACTGACTACAACACCACTAGATGTCATGCACATCTAAATCTTATATCCTAGCATACAAATAAGATTCAAGACATGACTTATTTACACATTGGAAGCATAGCTAATCCATTCCTCAAGGTCGTACTAGGATGAAGTGCTCTATGCCGTAATGTAACACTCTCCTAAGTATAACATCATCCTTAAGTCATGACATTAGACTTAGGAGTTGTTACTTATAAATTAGTAAACCTTTCTTAAATATCAATAGCAAAGTTGATCAAATCGTATAATAACTAATTCGTAATTCTATTAAAATATATAACAAAGAAACAAGTATTTATTTAATATAAGTCAAATACAAGAGGAAACTCTTCTATGAGTCTTATTGTAAATATGTCTTTTTATATATTTACAAACATATACACACCTAACAAAATAAAATTTGATCATGGACTTCAAGTATTGAGCTTCCATAGTAGCCGCCTCATTATTCTCTTGAGCAATCTAGAGACGACACGGGAACACAAACAACATAGGGATGAGAATTATGAAATTCTTAGAGGCATCCCCAAATACATAGTAAAATCTAAGTCATCGTCATCGTCCACCCACTTCGTTTGTTTAGAAAACTATGATCATGCAACACGTATTAAGGATTCATTTTAAAGTTCAAAATTATCCTTCCAAAGTGGGTTTCTTTTCTTATTTAATCCTTTAATATACATACGTTATCATATAAAGCATATATTGTCAAGTTTCAACTTAGCACATAATATAAAAGACTACTTAGGACAATGGTTACTTTAACTCTCTTGGCCCTCGACTATGGAGGATTATTCCACTCCTGGGTAATAGACTATTTTTCAGGATTGTGCTCATTCCTATACATGATCATTGGATGACCTTCTCCAATTCTCACACAGATCTATTCCTAGTTAGGCTTACTTTTCCTAACTCATTTTAAGGTAGTCAGGTTTACTTCCTTGCTTAAGGACAACCTTCTTCGGCTAAGAAAATATAATCTCATTCTTCTTTTCTTATAGAGGCAATTTCCAAAGTATTCACAATTATATACACATAACATCATCATCAAACTCACATATCATAATGAGACCTAATCATTAATATTTCATCATAGTTTTAGCTAGTTTAGCATGCGTTGAAATTTCGTTCTAAAGAAAATTATGGATCATCTACTAAACCTCATCAAAATAGAGCAAAATAAATTTTAAGTTAGTTCCACATGTCTATGAGACCCTATAAAAGTTTCAAAGCAAAATAAGGTCTCTAACTATATTAACAAAATTCTGCAAATTTGGAGGTTAGAAATTACTCATTTCAGCCAATAGTCAAAAGTCTCTATTTTATTACCAATTCAAATGAATAGATAAAATCCTACAAAAATTTGGGGTTGCAATTTAAGATGTCCTAAACACCCTCTAAGAATTTCAGCTCAAAATTCGATAATTTAATATAGTAACAAAATTAGACAAATTCATGCTCCAAAATTGACTATTCGCAGAAACCTCAACTAGCTTGGTTTTTGAATTTTTCAAAATAGCAAAAGTACTTAAAATGAGTCAAGAAAAATATTGGAGATACCTTAACATGTTAGCTTTATCACATAAAATTTCCAGCTCAAAATAAAGTCTCTAAATCAGAAGAAAATCGTGTAATTTGAGTTGCTTGCTTGAAATTCAAGTTTCACCAATATAGTTCACAACATATTTTGACAAAAAGGATTTTCTAACATCATCCAAACACTCCACCAAATTAAACACATCAATATTCATGTATTATCAATCAATATAACTAAAAATTTCAAGCCAATTCAGTTAGAAAATCTGAAATTAATTTTTGAAAGAAAAAAAGCCAAAGAAAGCCCAAATTGGCTCTTGTAAGTTCTTGCTCTTGTTCTTGGCTTTCTTCAATAGTTGCCACACCCAATTAATTGATGTAATTTATTAATTAAAATATTGATTAGGAAATTTAATCGCATAATTAAATTGTCATGTTTAACATGTTTAATTTAGTGTTTATGTCTTAATACTACTTATTATTGGTCATTCTTTTATGTCTTGTAACTTTGCTAATGGCACTAATCACGAATATCAATTGCTCGGGTTCATCGAGTCAATTAACCTAGAAGAAATTTGGATGTTACAATAGTGCATCCACTATGTTGGCTTGCTCATCTTCAGGCCATAATGCCAAGGGCACGTTTTAATTTTGAAAACTAAAGGAGCTTATTCATTCAAGATTGATCAATGGTGGTGTGAAATAAATGGTAATACTTAGATGTTTTCTAAGAAGCTATTCAGAAGTTCCCTTAGGAAGAGAAATTAAGGTCTCTATTGAACTTATATCGGGGCGAACCTTATCTTCCTTATCCCTTATAGGACACCTCATCTTGAGTTGACAAAGTTGAAGACAGATCAAAAAGCCTCAAAAGAAGTAGTTCATTAGGCCAAGTATCTCATTATGGGGAGCTCATGCCCTTTTGAAGGATGGAGGCATGATGTTATGCGGCAGTTGAATAAGGTAAGGAAAGGACAAATATCTTGTATCGAGGATTGACGATCTTATGGATCAATTGTAAGGAGCAACTATTCTCAAAGATGGGTTTACGATTAGGATATCACTATATTCGAGTTCAAAGTAAAGACATTCCCAAGATTGCCTGTAGAACTCAATATGGACATTACAAATATATGGTGATGTCCTTTGGGTGACATATGCTCCAACTATATTCATGGATTACATGAACCGATCTTTTGCCTTTACTTAGATAAGTTTGTAGTTGCCCTTATGAATGACATACTTATCTACTAAGGATAAAAAAGGAGCATGCTAAACACCCTTGGGTAGTGCTTCAAGTCTTAGGGGAGCAAAAACTCTATGCTAAGTGTTAAATATGAGTTTTGGATGCAAAAAAGTTAAAGTCCTTAGAGCATGTGGTGTCATAAGGAGGAATCTTGGTGGAACCTAAATAAGGTTGAGTTAGTACCTCATCGAAAATAACCATGGCGGTCAAAGATTCAAAGTTTCTTAGGGTTAGTTAGGTACTGTAGATAAGTTAACAAAGGTTTCTTTCAAATGGTCTTACCTTTGATCAAGTAAGCTTAGAGTGATGTTTAATTCAAGAGGACACAATTGAGAGTAGTTTACAAGTGTCGAAGTGAAGATTGACGATGGCACCACTATTAGTACTACTAGGTCTTCACGAGTTATTTATCCTGTGATGCTTCTAATAAGGGACTAAGGTGCATGCTAGTGTATGTGGTTGACTATGCCTCTCAATAGTTAAAACCATAACAGGTGAACTACCTTACTCATAACCTTAAACTCGTAGTTGTGGTCTTTATTCTAAAGGTCTGGCGACATCATCTCTATGAAGTAAAGTCTGACATTTTCTTGATCATAAAAGTTTGAAGTATCTCTTGGATCAAAGGGAGTTAAATATGCAACAAGGGAAGTGGATAAATTTCCTTACGGATCATGAGTTTGATTTGAACTATCACCTCAGTAGTGCTAACATTAAAGCTGATGCACTAAAAAGGGAATCTTCAAGGATGGCATGGATGATGACTAAAGAATGAAACTAGTGGATAATGTAACGCCAATTTATCCTCTTAGAGTACAAATGGAAATGCCCTAAGGTCATTTTCCAGAAATTAAAGGGCAGTTGCCCGGCAACCCTTGAATGGGTCAACTCGATGTTTGAAGGGGATTATGTTGTTAAGAATGATATTGGAGGAGAGAACCTCATTTTCTAAACTTTTGGCTCAAAATGACCAAAATACCAGTGCTCTACGGGTAAAAGGTGCCGTTTGAGCCCAAATTTCAGGAAGTTTAGAATGATGTTTTAGAGTAATATTTGATGTTTAGCCGGCAGGGAGGTCAGGAGTAGTTTAGTATAAATTACGTTTTACCCTGTCCATGCGCCTAATGAAGCAATTAGCAAACCTAAGCAATATTAGGCTCTAATTGAAGATTAATTTATTTCGATAATTAATCTAGAGTCAAAATGATTTATTAAGGTTAATTAGAAACTGAAATTGCATAGTCAAGTTCTAATTACATTCTTTAATTCAAGATGTCTAATCAAAAAGTAATGAATAGTGTTTTTCTCTCTCCAATTTCCTTAAATCAAGGAAATTTGTCTACCACCTTTTTGACCAAAAGAATTATTTTAAAATTTTTAATCTAGTTAGAATTTCCCCCAAAAGCCACAAATTTTGAATTCAAATTTCATCCAAAAAGGCTATGCAAAAGCTAGGATTTGACTACACCTAAGCTAGCACTTTAACCAAGCTTCCAAGACAAGCTTTGGAAGATATTTTCCTTCCCTCCAAGGCCAAAAATTTCGGCCAACCTTCCCCCTAAATTAGCCACAACATTTCATTCTTTATAAATAACACACATTGGAAAGCTTGGCCATTTCTTTAGATCATTTGCTAAGTTGTGCATTCTTGCAATTTCTCTTGTTTTCTCTCATTTTTCTCTCCTTCTAAGTTCTTTTTCTTCCTTCCTCAAAGAACCACCACCACCACTTTGAGCCACCACAAACCACCTCAAACCACCACTCTCATACCTTAGAACACCTCCTAAACACCAAACCTCACCATTTCCAAGCTTGCATCCTCAAGGAAAAATCATCTTCCTTGAGAGCCTTTGGAGGCCGAATCCTTGTTGCTCACCAAGAGAAGATTTTGTCTTCTCATTTCCTTGCAAAACTCAAGCTTTCTTTCAAAGCTTTCAAGATTTCACTTGGTAGGGGTTTTCTTTCAAGTTTTCTTTACTTTCTTTGAGAAAAGTTTCTAGTTTTCTCTTGGTTTCAAACTCTTTTTCTTCCCCTTTGTATTTTCGGCCATGAGGCCATTTTACAAACCAATCTTTAGCTTGATGATGAGGTCTCATGGAGATAGTTTGGTGTTTGTCATGAGAGAAACCTCTAAAGCTTGGATCTTGGTCTAGGACCATATACAAACTCGGTTTTTCCTTTTCTTTGCAAGTTCAAAGTTTTGGTTTTTCATTTCCTTTCCTTTATGATTCCGGTTCCTTCTTGGTTTTTCCTAGTTCAAAGTTTTGGTTTTTATTCCTCTAAAGTTTCGGTTTCTTTCCTTTTGCTTTGTTCAAGCTTTGGTTTTTATTTCTTTTTCTTCAATGGTTTCGGTTTTTCCTTTCCTCTCTTGAACAAAGTTTGCTAGAAATGTTAAGGTAGCCCTTTTATGTTTGTTTGAAAGGTTGTCTCTTGAAAAATCGTTTCCTTGAGCTTGATGATGGTGTTCAAAGAACATAAGACTTCCTTGGTGTCTTGATGCTAAGAACTCTAAAGCTCACTTTATGATACATAATGGGTTGAGGTTTTTATGTTCCTTTAAAGTCTTGTAAGAGCTCTAGTTAAGATTAAAAAGGAGTTGCATTCATGTTTACTTTTATGCTTTGCATAGCATGTTTATTTTCAAGCTATCACTAAGCAACTTAAAGATTAAAACAAGAATGTGCATCATCACTTAATAAATCTCAAAGCCTACCTATTTCAACCTTAAAGTTGATTGTTGATTTGGGGTAAACACTCCAAGAGGCCTAGAGCACTAAAATAAAGAATTGAACCTTGCATTTCATGTTTACTTTCTTGTCTATCATGTTTATATTTTACGCCATCACTTAAACTCCAAAGATAATAAATGAGTGCACCTCATATTTATTTTATGCTCTCACTTTATTTTCTAAAAGAAGAGTAAAATGAGTTGCATAGCATGTTTAAATTTATGTCACCACCTAAATGGTCTAGAGCTCAAAGACTTGCCCAAGTATCCAATGTAAAGTTTTAAGAAAATGTTGGTTTTTCAATGAAGCCATTTTGGCCTTGTGGTGATGATGATGGGCTTGGTGTGAGTTCATCTAATCACAAGTGCCCATAGCCATGTTTTGCAATTTTTCTAAGCTTAGGAGTACCTAAGGAGCATTATGAATGAGATTATATGTTTTAAATCTATTTTATGAGAAAATTAATTTAGCTACTGATCTTGCTTGGACTTTAATGATTTTAATGAGATAAATTGGTTTCTAAAAGAGTTTGAGTTCCTAAAATTGTTCCAAGAGAAAACTAGCAACTTGTATGCATTTTAATTCATGAGATTATGTGATCTTATGGGCTTATGATTTGGTTCTGCCCTTCATGATTGGCTGCTGTACAAATGTTGTTATAAGGTGTTAAAATGTGTAAAATTATGTTTGAGTGAAGGGAGGATCGATTTAGAGAAGTTAAAAAAGAATAAGTAACTTAAAAGGATCAAGAATGAGAATTCTAGAACACCTTAATGCACAAATTTGCAAAACTGTTCCAGCATAATTAATTCAAGTGTAAATGGTTCATAATCAGTAGGACATGCATAAAAACCTTTCATAAATGATTAGGTATTAATTACTAAGCTTAAGGTGATGATAAGGACTTAAAATAGGAATTCTAGCACACTTAGACATGGCAAAATGTGATTCTGTCCAGCAAAGCTAAATTGAGGAAAAGTAAGTTATAACTTAGTAAACATGCCTAGGAATCCCTCATAATTGGTTTAGGGATTGATTATGAAGCCTTAGGCGAAGACGGATCTTAAAAAGGGTCAAGACGGAGATTCTAGAGCCCTAAGTATATGATATTTTTCCGGCCCAAACTACATAATGCTGTTTGGAATTTTAAGTGTGCCTAAAACTTAGTGAGAATTTTAAGTAATGATCCCTTAGGTGTTATAAAAATCCTTAGTGAGGATTAGAATGACCGAAATGCAAGTTTAAAGCCCGTAAGGGGTCAAAGCATAAGATACTATGAGATAGGTGGACGAGAGAGTATGATTATGATGATGAACCTCGTGCACACTTATGATAATGTGGTTATGTTAAGTTCCTTGAGCATGAAACTTTATGTGCATGATTTGATTTGGTGATATGATGAAATGTTGTGTTTGAGATGCATAATGTTTCAAAGCTATGAATGAAATTGAGGAATATGCTCATGTGAACTAGAAAGTTATTGCAATGAGAAAGTTCCATGAAAATGATGCATGTGACTGAAATTATGTGGCATGACTCAAATTTGAGGAAATTCGAAAGAGTCTTATGCCGAATTTCCGTCAAATTTGAGGGACAAAGAAAGTTTTTGAGAAAAATGAAGTTTAAAGTTATATGCGAGACGCATTTCTCCTACTCCGATAAGAAAGTAAACCCGTGGGGGGTATGGACGTCGAGCCATACCGAAGCGGACAAAGTCACTGGTCTTAACCGGTCGATGCGTTTCGAAGAATGAAAGTATATGATGTTTAAGGTGACACACCGAGACGTACTTCTCCTCTCCTGAGGAGAAGGTAAACCGTGAGGGCATAGACATCACCTGCCAAAGCGGACAAAGTCGTGGTCTTAACCAGTCGATGCGTTTCGAAGAAGGAAAAAGTCCCATGATGGGTGATCCTTAGGCCCCTACCCGTACTCTGGAGTCGGGATTATGATGATTATGATTATGTTTATGATTCACTTATCAAGAGGATAAGTAAGAACTAGTGACGACTAGTTAAGGTATGAGCTCATAGCCTAGTTTAAGGGGTGCGGTTACTATATTATTGGTGTCACGAGTATGAGGAAAGGAAAGATGTTCAAAGAAAAGTTTCATGCCACTCAAATGTTGTTTGAATTATTGTTTGATTTACCTAAAGTGCTGCCATGCATCCATGAAATATTATGTTTCATACATGCATTAAGAATCATTATAAAAGACATGGACCTTGGATAAATACCTTTGCGAAAACTCCATAATGAACTAATGCATGCTTAACCTTTTCATAATAAACCCAAGGTTCCTGGGGACGTAAACGATGACACTAGGATAGAGGACTTCCCTCCTGAGATTCTTTAGTAAGAATTCTCACCCCTCTCTGTTTATTCCGTTACGTCTTCAATATCGATGGCGTCGTTCGTGATTTTCATTGACCCGCCTACATGGGAGGTGCACTATGACCCCAAGCATCAGTCCTACCACTTCAAGGGTCATTGCGAGGTGCGCGTTTTTGCATACGTGGGACGCCCTTTTGCTTTCCCCGTCATTGCGGGCAGGGCCGTCGTCCCATCCTTCCTCGTCGGAGAGCTCTTCCCTTCGCTTCCTATGGGTCTCGGAGGAGGAAGCGAGGACACGGTCACCGCCGAGGCATATGAGGCGCGTTCGGACAAGCAGAGAGGCGACCACGACGCGGAGGCCACACTGTTCCCTCGATTGCTATGCCTAGATCCCCTCTTCGTTGGGCTACATCCGAGGAGCTTCGTCAGTCGCGGGCTATATCTCCCCAACGAAGATCGGCATTGCCAGTAGGCTTGGAGAGAGAGGGTACGATAGTTAGGTGCTTATCTTTTGGGGGTTGTTTCATGTATTTGTTATCATGTTTTCTTATTTTATGTCTTTGTCCTGCAACTCTGCCCACTAGTATGGGTAAGACTCTATGTTTCTGTTATATTTCTATTGTGATGTGCTAAACTATATTATCTAATGTGATGAGGAATGATGTTATGATGGATGTGTTCTTTAATGCTTATGTTCTGTATGTTTTATTTGTTCTTCCGCTTCACATTGTTTATGTTACGCACAAAGACTCGCACTTTGTTTTATATAAATCATTTCAAAAAAAAATTTACCTATATTTTCCGCTAAGTTAATTTTTAAAAGAGGTTTTAAAGGAAGTAATGACTAATAATTAATCTAAGTACGTCCTAGGCGTATTGGGTTAAATATTAGGGTGTTAGATAACTTTAGGAAACTTAGTTTAGATATGTCAGTAACTCCTTAGGGAGTTATGTTAAGCCTGATAATGGAGACAAGTGGATTCTAGGAACGAATCTAGGTTGCACAACATAATGACCCATGTTTCCAAAAGATATGGAGGTATAGAAACAATATATGTGTACTTACAAGTTATAATCCTAGAAAGGAGATTTTAGAAGAGGATCATGAAGGCAATTTCATCATATACCCTGGAACCAGGAAGTATGTAGACCTTAAGGAATTGTTTTAGTGGCTAAAGAAGAAGAGAAACATGGTGGAATTTGTAAGGAAATGTTTAACCTGTTAAAGGGTTAAAATAGAGTATAAAAGCCAATAGGAACACTACAACCTCTAGAAATACCGAGATGGAATATTAGAATATCTACATGGATTTTATAAGGGGTTTGCCAAGTACATTGCCATGACATAATGCCATATGAGTTCCAGTGAACAGGTTACCAAATCTGCTCATTATTACCCATCAAGACCAGCTATTCCTTGGATAAGGTAGTTTGTTTGTACATTCATGGAGATAGTATGTGTTGGCACCAAATTTCACCAAGTGTAAAAATGTCAAACATGCATTCAACCATGTCAGGCTATAAGCCATTGTGGAGAGTTGGATGTCAAATAATGTGCAAGTCTTGTGCATGGAAAATGTGCGGTATTATAAACTGGCCAAAGCTAAGGGGCTCGACAAAGCTGAGCTTCTATTTGGTCATTCGACATTATGAATCTTATGGAAATTGTTTGTGACAAAGTTTGAATACCCAAGTTGGCAAGTTAATACTGACTAGGTTTTAATGCTTGTAGTTTGACAAGTCAAAGTTGGAGTTTGTCATATAAGACTTAGAAAATTTTGAAGATTATAGGGAGATTAACATGACGAGTAGAAAAAGATGCATTCGTCGATCGACGGTTCCTGAGTTTCAGCAGTTATTGATAGAGACCTGGTGAAGGCATGACAAAACGGTGATTGTCCAGTGGTAGAAGCGAATGACAAATAAAGAAGCGAGAGACACATGGATAATATCTAAGGGCAGCCAAAAACAAGTGTCAAGATCTTAGAGTCCTAAGTTGTCTATAAATACTAGGGTCTGTACAATTGCAAAGGGTTGGAATTTTTACTCACACACTCACACTATAAATGTCACCGATGAAAAGAACGAGTTCAGAGTCCATTAGTATTATTCTCAACCCCATTTCATGCTTTCTTAGGACTAGTCCGTCTTTAATTTCTTTACATTTTTTGTACTTTATTTACAATTTGTCAATTAAGCATTTTACATTTTGCAATTCTTTTTTTCTTTAATCTGAATTTGTATTGCATCCAAACACACACATAAATCACATCGCACTTCATTCCATCCTTATTCCATTCAAAATAGTTTGACACTGATTCTTTTGTTGTGGAACCCAAGAGGAGTAGCTTTTCACTCCAAAATCGAGATCTAGAAAAGCAAAGGTTGACATCCAAACTCTTGAGTTTATCGATAAATGCCTGGTTTAAAGTAGTTTGGCTTGTTGCATAAGGAAATTGTCAACTATTTGTTGTTGACATAGAAGTGTCAAAATTCAGCAATAAGCAAATTGGCACGCCCGATAGGACACATTGGTTGAAAAGAGATAAAAAAAGTTTCAAACTACTAAAAAATAAAAAAAAATCAAGTGTATGCGCTTGCGTAGTGGCACCATTGTGTCAAACATGTCAAGAGCATCATCTTCATAAGAGGATGGATGAATTGAGGGAGAAAATAATCTCCCTCATACTTTGGAGCCTGTTTTGACTCCTGTTAGTTAGACAAACAATAATGTACCACAAACAAGTATGAGTACTCCTGCGCAACGACATGGCCTCCATATGGTCTTCCTCCAGGCTATGTACCCCTAGGGTACATACCCTCTGCCACCAAACATGGGGAATCCATCAAATATTGGGAACAGTGGCATGTTTACGTGTATATCCGCATAATCCTCTCTTTTCAGAGTCAAAGTATGCCCTTTGTGTCAAGTGTGCTTCAATTTCGTACACATTTGCCACAATTTGGTTTTTTCAGCCTCAATAGATGAGCCTTTCTTTAGTTGGAGTAAGGAATTTGTCATCGACAAACCCAACCACGACACGACAACCAAACACAGGTCCAATTTTCCCTGACATGCTTAGAACGGGTGTGACGGGAACTCCTATGCATATGGTCGATTCAATGGTCGTGTTTCGGTAACAAATTAATGAAAGTCATCACGACCTTGTCAATATGTTGACACAACAAATGGCGACGGTATTGACGCCTTTGATTAAGACAAACAACACAAGATTCGAGCAACTTGCTCGACAAATGGGCGAGCGCTAAGGCCATTACTTTGGATGACCCCTATGATGAAATCAATAACCCACCTCCAAATGAAAATGACAACGTCAACCCAACTGTCAATCTAGTTTGTTGAGGACAAGATACTGACGATGAAATACAAAGGGTTCGACAATAGAATGTAGGGGGCATCACGCATGCTAAATTCAAAATCTACAACAAAATCAAAATATTACCCGTGTTGTCGAAACTATCTTAAACGATTCGGCTTCAATGTTGGCTTTGCCAACCAACCTCTTTTTGTGTCTCATTCCAACTATATTCAGGCTGAAGTGCCTAGGTGTTGGAAGATCCCTAAATCACTGACAAATTTTTTTGGTGAAAATGGGGAATCGATTAACACATTGCTTGATACACAAACTAAATAAGGGAAATGGCATCAAATGAGCATTTGAAAATGCATTTTTCCCTTCATCTTTAACTAAGAATGCTTTCACATGGTTTTCAAATCTAAGGCCTAATTCTATTTGGACATTGTAACGCCCAAATTTTCCATGTACAAATGACCGAAATGTCCCTAAGGTCGTTTTACAGAAAACAAGATCGCGGTTCGGCCATCCTCGAGGGGATGTTTTGATGATGATAGGGGATTATATGTGTTATGTGTGGTAATAGAGCAGAAGAATCTCATTTTGAGTTCGACGTATGAAATTACCAAAATGCCCCTGTGGTTTTTAACCTCGTTTTACATGGGTTGGCCCGGACTTCACCAAAAGGTTTTAAATGATGTTTTTAAGTAATGTTTTATGTCGGATAAGCCCGGTGGCCCCGGCAGTTTTAATGAAAAATTACCGTTTTACCCTAATTAAGTGCATTCTGCCAGAATGACACGATTAGCGAAACCTAAGCAATATTAGGCTCTAATTAAAGATTAGTAAATTCTAATTACTAATCTAGAGTCAAAATAATTAATCAAGGTTGATTAGAACCTAAGATTGCTTAGAGAAGCTCAAAATCCTATTCTTGAATTTAAGACATTATGTCACATTTTCATGAATATTGTTTTCTCTCTCCAATTCTTTAAATCATGGAATTGTGTCTATGATTTATTATGACTAACGTATGGTTTTAATTCTCTAATTTAGTATGATCACTCCCTAATCTAGTCTTGAACCACCTTAATTAGCCATTTTGTCACCTAAACACTTGCTTACAAATGCCTAATCAAAAGCCTAATCAAAGACACACCTAAACACATCATTAAAACACAATTACATGAGATAATTTCCCTCCCCTTGGGCTGGATAATCTGACCAAAATTCCCTCCCCATTTCCCATATGTTGATTTATTTTTACACACAAAAATGCCCATACTTAAAGCCCATACTTTGCCCATGCTTTCCACCATGCCTCACCATGCCTCCATGAAGCAAATTCTCTCACCTCATGGAACATGAGGCCAAGCCTTCCTCCCAAATCAGCCACAAGGTCACAAGTTCTCTATAAATACCATGCTTGGATGAACTTGGTTGCATTTTGGTCATTTGCTAAGTTTAGCTTCAAAGAGTAATCTTGAGTTCTTTCTTTTTCTCTCAAGACTCAAGAAGTTCCTTTCCTTTTCTTCATCTCTTCAAGCTCACAAAGAAAACATCTCATCTTCTTTTCCTCCTTGCCTTGGCCGAAAATCATCAAGCATCAAGGAAGAAGTTGTTCTTCTCAACTTGCTTCAAGAACCAAGCTTTCTTCTTCACCACTAGGTAGGGAGTTTCTTTCAAAGTTCTTTCTTTTCCTTTCCTTTTTCGGCCTTCAAGGCCATTGATGATGTTTCATGATAGCTTGATGATGAGAGTTCTAGATGATGACTTTGAGTTCATCACAATGAAACCTCTAAAGCTTGAAAACTTGGTCTTGGACCATAAATGATTTCGGTTTCCTTTCCTTTCCTTGTTTCAATTTTTCGGTTCTTGTTTCCTTTTCCTCTTAATGGTTTCGGTTTCCATTTCCTTTTGTTATATAAAGTTTGATATGAATGTTAAGTAGATCACTAAAAGTTGTTTGAAGAACTTAATCACTTGTTTTCAAAAAGCTCTAAGCTTACCCTTACCAACCTTAAAGTTGGTTGGCCGTTCTAGAATCCATGCTAGATTGGAGCCTATGAGCAATAAAATAAGGAATATAAAGTAGTTCTCTTTTATGTTTGTTTTGATAAGTGTTGAGATTTATTTCTTGGTTATGTTACAATGTTGGTTTTAAAATTGTGGAAATATGATAATGATTTCATAGAGTTTTTAGAAAGGTGTGATAAAGTGTTTTTGGAAAGGAAGGATACTTGAAAATGTGTTAGAAAGTTTAGTTTTTCGAAAAAGGGATTTTGGTAATCGATTATTGGGCTATGTAATCGATTACCAAGAAGCAATTTATGAAATTCTGGGTTCTAGTAATCGATTACCAAGAGGTGTAATCAATTATCAAGGGTGTTCTTTGTACCAAAACCAGTTCAAGACTCATGTAATTGATTACTAGTTCATGTAATCGATTACCATGATGTTCTTCTTTCCAAAAATGAGTTTTGTCTCTAGTAATCGATTACCAGCACCTGTAATCGATTACTAGGACCTAAATGTGCCAAAAATAAGTGTTTTGATTTTAATGGAATGAACCTATGATATAGATGCTTATGTGATGTTGCCTTTTTGCATGATTACTTAATGGGAATGTATATGATATGATGAAATGAAATTATGATGAGAATGCCTATGTGTATTGAAGTCTTACTTGATTATTTACTTGAAATGTATATGACATGATGAATGTTACTTGAAATGTTATAAAGTTGCATATGAGAAAAGTATATGATATGTTTTAAAATGATTCCATGCTCATGTTGCATAAATGATATGTTAATGCAAAAGTGATATGCCGAAACGCATTTCTCCTGCTACGAGTGAGGAAAGTAAACCCGTGGGGGTATGGACGTCAAGCCATACCGAAGCGAACAAAGTCATTGGTCTTAACCAGTTGATGCGTTTCGAAGAAAGAAAAGAGATAAAGTTAATGAGGAAATGATCCCATTATGACTTCCGAGTTAAGGGTTGTACGGGGTGATCCAAGGAAGATAATGTGAATTCCCCCTCTTTTTCCCCATATGAAATCTAGCAACAGCTAGTTAGGATTGAGCTCAATTCCTAGGCGATAGGTGATTCGGAGATTGGTGACCAT
Source organism: Dalbergia oliveri (assembly GCA_030441495.1). Lineage (NCBI taxonomy): Eukaryota > Viridiplantae > Streptophyta > Magnoliopsida > Fabales > Fabaceae > Dalbergia > Dalbergia oliveri. The sequence goes on from JAMLFY010000009.1 coordinate 6,568,531, forward strand.
GTTAAAATCGTCGGACGGGTAGGGTGGCTATCGGTGATGAGTATGAGGGTGGAAACTAAGGAAAGGAACTCTAAGAGTTCGAGTATGATAAAGTAAAGAAAGCACATGCATATGTTTCATGATTACTTGAGTAATGTGTTATTTTATGTATGCCGTTATGAACGAAGTATTGCCATACATACATAGAATATATGTTGCATTCATGTCATTAAGACCCATGCTAAAAGACACCCACTTCGGATAAGAAGAACTTGAGAAATGTAAAATTGAACCTTATGTATGCACACCCTTTTCATAATAAGACTGAAGTGGCTGGGGGCAATGACGATGACCCTTGTGTTAGAGTTGGGAAGCCCTCTGAGAATCTTATATAGATTTCTCATCCCTTTTCGTGTCGTCTCAGAGGCGAATGATGCGGATGTTCGTGATCCCATATGAGGCGCAAGTATAGGAACCACGCTACCTACCGGATTAGAGGTCAAGCGGAAGCGCGAAGATTAGTTTAGTAAAGTTATAGCAATGTCTAGCATTGGGTTCGTGTACGTTCATCTTTTTGTTATGTTTAGTATTTTGAGATGTCCTCACGTTCGAAGGGCATCGTCATTATGATGTGACTATGATATGTTAATATAAATTATGTTGTGACTATTCCATGACTTGTTTCTATATGCTATGATAATGTGTATATGTTGGCTATATCATGTGTGTATTAATAGTTATGTATGCACATGCGCGACTCGTAATTTTAAGCTTTATGTTCAAAAGAAAAATTTAGTCATATTTTATTACTCGTATTTTAAATAAAGATAAGTCAAGTTCTGAAACAAAAGGCGTAACGTCTAATAACTAGCCGAATGCGACTTGAGCGTGTGAGGTGAAAGTTAGGGTGTTAGACATGGGCTCAGTTAGAGCAGTTTTCACAATCAGTTCTTCAAGGCGAGACTAAAGTCGGCCTCGCTGATTTGTTCGCCATTTGATGTTTCCTGGAGAAACTATCGATGATTATTTGGCCAGATTTAGAAATGCGAGAAATTGTTGCTTTACTCCTGTGCCAGAGTTTGAAGTTGTCAAAATGGCCATTAATGGTTTGGATTATGATATAAGGAAAAAACTAATCAACTTGCAATTCATAGATCTTGGCCAATTGGGGAAAAGTGTGCCAAATAGAGTAGTTAAAGAAAGAAAAAAAAGGATTAAGAAGAAAACACTTCGTCGTGAAAGAGTTGCCTATGTCAAAGTCGATCAATCTAATGATAAGGTCGATAGTAGTGGTGACGAAGTTAATATGGCTGAGTTAAAATAGGGACCAACATATGTTTGTTAATCCTTAAGGCCTGCTAGAAATAAAGAAAAGATGCGATCGTAAGAAAATTTATTCTTTAATATTACTAAGGCTGAACAAATATTTGACGTACTTTTAAAAGACAAAAAAATTGTTCTTCCTAAGGGGACGAAAATTCCTTCAATATTAGAATTGAAAGGACAAAAATTTTGTAAGTTTCACAAATCAACTGGACATGCTACTAGTAGTTGTGTTCATTTTAGAGACTTAATCCAAAAGGCGATTGATGAAGGACGTTTGACCTTTGAGGGAAAAAAAGTCCATGAAAGTGGACATTGACCCTTTTCAAGTTAATTCAAGCTTTGTCGAACTGGCCTTCATGGATATCAATGTCACAGGACTAGAAATGTCTAGCCATGATGCTGAAAGAAGTTTCGATAGGACTATGACCTTGACTTCTTTGAGGTTGTCAAACGATTAGTTTATCCAAAGGGCAGACCTCTTGACCTTTTTGATCAAGCAAAAAGGCAATGGTCGAGATGTTTCCCTTTGTCCAAGATAAAACGCTGTGTTTGATCGAACTGCTATAGCATCATATATGAAGGAAAAAATTGAGAAATTGATTCCTGAGAATGAGAAAGAGAACATGGAACTGAAAAGGAAGGTGCCGGGTAGGTCAAAATTTGATTTCGGCCCTTTTGATCCTAAGTTTCTTAAACTTGGAACAGGATAAGTCAATCAGAAGATGAAGACTATCGTTATGATGGATGGCAAGCCTAATAATATCTTTAGTTGAACTCAAGTTCCTGAGCAGAGTTGCCAAAAACTAATGGGTAAAGAATGTCCACCATGTAAATGAAGCTTCATCATCAAGGAAGAAGAGAAGGCTAAGGAGAAGGTACAACCAAGGGCAACGAATTAATTCGAACCCTTATGTCTGGTAGAGAGTTAACAAAAAGAAAGGCGATAGTTGAACTGTGTCTAAAGTGAACAAGCCAAAATCCGCTAGTGACAAAGGTTTTGTGCCTCTGAGAGATGTCATGAAAGTTCAAAAGGCCAAATTGCTAAACACTGAGGCTAAAGCGTCAAAGGTCACAGAGAATAAAGGTTTGGCACAACCAACATTAATGGCACACTCAAAACTTCAGAATGACAAGGTGGTGCCAGAATATCACCCACTGCCAAGGGCTGGTCAAAATGACAGAGTGGTGCTAGAGTACCATCCACTAACTGAGGATGACTCCTGACAAACAACTTTAAAACAAGGTTCAACGATAATCTCCATACCATCTTCAACACGAAGTTGGTTGGGGTGGTGTCTATCTTGCCGCAGAATATGCTATCGAAGGAGCATATGTTAAATTAGAAGATGATTGTGAATATGTCATTATGGGAAAAGAATGTGTTTTTGTTGTGAAGATTTTTGTAGTGATGAGACCTTTGAAAAACCTGATAAAGTGACAAAGGCACACCTACGACCTTTGCATATTAAAGTAACAATTGAAGGCAAGTTGGTCAATAGAGTCCTGATAGATAGGGGAGCAGCCATTAGTCTAATGCCAGAGAGCATGCTAACAATGTTTGGCAATAATGTCAAAGACTTGGTGAAGACCAACGTTGGTGTGACTGACTACAATGGAAAATTGTAACACCCTCCCAAGTACAACATCATCCTTAAGTCATGACATCAGACTTGACAGTTGTTACTTATAAATTAGCGGACCTTACCTAAATATCTATAGCAAGTTTGATTGATTCATGTAATAACTAAGTTGTAAATCTATTAGAATATGTGACAAAGAAACAAAACATTTATTGAATACATAGTCAAGTACAAAAGGAAGCTCTTCTATGAGCTTTAATACATATCTATCTCACTTAAATATTTATACAACAGAAACTACTAATGATCTTTAGCTATCAAGCTACCCTAATACATGCATTTCCAGCACAAACAACTTCTTTATTCCCTTGTGCTATCTGAAAGGACACATGAACACATAACATAGGGGTGAGAATTGTAAATGTCACAACTTCTTTATTCTCAGAGGCATTCCCCAAATATACAATTATAAATGTCATCGCAATCGTTCCAAGCCGCTTTGGTTTATTAAGAAAAAATGTGATCATGCATTACATAACAAAGATTCATTTTTATTTTTCAAAAATCATCCATCCAAAGTGGGTTTCTTTTAACATTCACTCACTTAACTTACATATGTCATAATACTTAATTCATAGTAAATTATCCTAGGAGACATTCAGAATAACATGAGTTTGCATATGATAAATGTAGTGAAATTATCTTAAGTGCCATTGACATATCAAAGGGGTTCTAGTTTTACTCATGGCCATAGAACTCATTCAGTGCATTTCTCTTTTCATGGACATAAAAAAGACTTAGTTCATACCAAATGACATTTATAGTGGATAACACCACATATGGGAAATAGACTTCTTATTAGGACTTAGCTCATTCTTATACGTGATCATCGAACTTCATTTTTTCCTCTTTGAATCACACACAGATTTATTCCTAGCCGATATCTCCGGCTCATAATATCTCTAGGGAAGTTCCTCTTTTGCCCTCCCCTCACTCAACATAAGTCTTGTTTTTGTTTTGTCCACATGTCAGAACATGCACGATTGAAGTTCATACATTCTCTTTTGCCACATGTATGCATCATTTACTTTTCTTTTTCCAAATGCATGCATAAAGCATATATATGCATTCATTCACAAGTGATTCTCATGAACCAATCTTTAAAGTCCATAGCATGCATTGATACACATCATATTTGAATCAAAAGTTATTATATCATCAATTCAAGATTTTAGTTCATTTCCAACACATTAGCAGATTTTACATCTATGTAGCAAAATTTAGTTTGCATATCAAACAACCAATTTCAAGACTATAAAAATTCCTTATGACACCTCAATGTGTCCACAAGGTCCTCTAAAAATTTCAGAGTAAAAATAGTTCTCTAGTTATGCTAACGAAATTCTACAAATTTGGTGGTCAGAGACCACCTAATCTCAACTTGAAGTCAGAATTCTAGAATTTTTAACTCTAACAAATGAGTTCCTAAAATCAGAACAAAATTTATGGTTAAACCTTAAGATGTTTCCAACACCTTGTAAAAATTTTAAGTGAAAATTCAATCACTTGCTATGGTAACAAAATGAGTAGTTCACATAGTCACAGTTCTTGATTTTTTTGAAGTAGTAAAAGTTTTTATTATGACCCAAGAAAAATCATGGAGTTATCTTAGGATGTTGACTTCAACACATAAAATTTTTAGCTCATAAAAATACCTACAAATACATGACAAAAATTGTGACTACTTCCTGCCTGGGAAAAATCCTAAAATCCAACAACTACTTCAAAACTTCGTTTGACAAAAATGTTTTTTCAACAATACCAAACTACTCCACCAATATAAATACATCTATATCTATGTGTAATCATACATTTGAACTAGAAATATCAAATTTAAACAATGAAAATCTACAAGAAAATAGAAATGAACCAAACAAGATACAAAACCCTACTTTTTGGAGCTTTAGAACTCTTGGCTCCAAAGGTTGTTCTAAAAATGACTCCTCTTCACTTCAAGGCTTTCCAATCAGCACTAAACCCCTCCTTTAACAGTGGAGTATGAGATATCAAAGTGAGAAATGTTGATGGATTCAAATTCCAATCGGTTAGATTGGTAGATTATGATGAGTAGAATAAGTTTTGTAAAGAAAGCTTCAAGTGTTTAGCAACTTTAGGCTAAGTTTAGGAGTGAATGAAACTTGTTAATGGTGGTTTGGAAGAAAGAAAATGGAGGATGTATCTTCCTTGTTCTTGGCCAAAATATGTGTTTTGGAGTGATAAGGTTTGGTGGCTTGAATTTATCATGGTTTAGGTTTTAAGCATTATTTAACATAAAGTCTAAATTCTTTCTAAAAGGAAAATAAGATGGATGGCTAGGATTTGATCGACAATGTTTTGTTTAGAAAGCTTAGATGCTCATATCTTTTCCCAAACTTGCTTTGATACCTCTCACAAAGCACTTTGAGTAACTTCAAAAACCTTATGTAAAATAAAAAACAGCTCTGATTTTAGTCACTTAAGGTAATGAAACGCTATTGATTTCATATATATCATGCCTTAAGAAAATGAATCTTTGAGAATAATATCGTATGATGCTTTGAAAGAAAATTAGTTTATCAAACTCTATATCCTATTATATTTCTTTCAAAATCTCTTCAAAAGATTTTCTAGAATTGGTTTGTCATCATCAAAAAGAGGGAGATTGTGAGCTCTAGAACCCTTTAGAAAGCGTTAATGCAAAATGTTTTGAGTAATAACATAACCAATTTGGAGAAAATATTTTGAAGAAGGACTAATGTTTTCCTTGAGTTTCTTAAAGTATCAAACAGGTGATTACGTTAGCATAACACAGTTCTTAAAGCGAAAATATTTTCACATGACACGTGTAAACATGTTTAATCTCGTTTGAAGAGATTGGGACTTAATGTAAGTGAAAAATATATCGTGGAATGAATGAGCATATGTTCAGATCTTCAGAAAGTAGCACGTGACTTCGAAAGTACGTTTCAAGTGAAGATTTCAATCCAACTCTGAAGCAAGTGTGTTCTACAACCTTCAACCATCATGATCGCAATCATATCATCATCTATAAGCTTTTATTAAAGACTGAAAGATCGAAGAAAAACCAAGAAACTGATATCGCACTTTAAGAAGCACGTTCACAGTGAAACGGTGCACTTTCAGGAAATAGAGGGAATTTTTAAAGTCAAATTTAAAGTCAAACTCAGTCATAGACTAATGTGACATCTCTTCTACCAACATGGTCAACTGCCCAAGCTTCTAGAAGGAAAAGTTCAGAAACCTCGTTCAGAAAGTAAAAAATAGTTTCTAAAGGTGGACTCATAAACCTCTATCTTACAACGACTTCTACAACAGTTGTGACAGTGCCAAGCTACTCTTCTAGACTGGATCTCCAAGACACAAAATGAAGATCAACACGTGTCACTTGAAAGAAGATCAAGGGCAAAGTCATAAACGCATATCATCTATAAATAGATATGTTGTGCTATCAACGACATGGACTTTTACTGAATCAAAGAGTTGAAATGCTGTGAAAATCCTTCCTCATCTTTTCTATAAAGTTCATTACTTGGTTTTTTATTTGTAAAAATCTTCTTTCTGTTCTTAGTAGATCATATATTCTTCCTATGAAGAATTAGAGAAAGGAGTCATTAAAGTTTTCCAGGTATGTTATTGTTCATCTTACAAAAACTTGAGTATTGGTTAGTTTGAGTGTTCAAACACAAACCTTTGTAACCCTGATCCAGTAGTGATTGTTAAGTTAGCTTGGAGAAGCTAAGCAAAGACTACTTGTAACGTGACAACAAGGTGTACTTGCTTTTCACGGTGTTAGCTTGGAAAGGCTGGTTAAAGACTACTTGGTTGTGATGGTAGAGTGTACTTGATGTTCACTGCGTTAACTTGGAGAGGCTAGTTAAAGACTACTCTGGTTGTGACGGGAGTGTACTTGCTAGTTGCTAGTAAGAGCTTGGGAAGGATATTGTAAAGACTATCCAACTTTCTCGAGTTGAGAAAGGTTTAGTGGAACTCAAAGTTGTTGAACTGAATGTAGGTAGGTTGGCCGACCTAGTATAAAAACTTTTGTATAGTATTTTCTTCTCCTTCATCTCTCTTTTATTTACTGCCTTGTATTTATTATTTTGTGTTTTCTGAAAACCAGCTCTTATGCATTTTATTATATATATCTAGTTTAGAAAGTTACTTTCTAGTATAACTAACATGTTTTTGCTACTTCAAGTTCTATACTTGATAGTTTCTGTTTAAGCTTTTTTAGAAAAGGGAAGAAAACCCAAAGTGCGATTCAACCCCTCTTCTCGTGCACTTTTCATATTTTTGGATCTAACTATTTTATTCTTAGCACCAAGGACAAGCTCACAAGGTTTGATCTAACTATTTTGATGGTATTTTCTTAGGATACTCTTTAGTTTCTAAAACTTACAAAGTTTACAACAAAAGAACTCTATGTGTTGAGCGACCATCCACATCAAGTTTAAGAAGCATAAGAAAGACTTTGCTCAAGATTTGGTTGATCTAGAAGAATAGCTTGAGAAGTTGAGTATCAAGGAACCATCTGAAAGCAAACAAGAGAAAACACAATCTTTAGAAAGTAAGCTCCAGAAAGTAAAAGTGTTAGAAAGATATCTTAGAATTCCAAAGCCTTCAAAAGGTGACACTTCAGATAGAGACAAACTTTTTGAACATGAAGAAAAATAATTTGAAGATCAAGAAGATACTATAGACAAACATGCGTACAAAAACTATAAAGGAGTTTCTGATTTAAAAGCTATTTCTCATAACCAAGTTATCGAGGACATTTCTAAGAGTGTCAGAACAAAATCATCCTTCAAAAATTAAACCAATTGTGTTTTCATATTCACCATAGAACTAGAAAGTATTGAAGAGGCACTGAATGATCAAAGCGGGATAGATGCTATGCAAGAAAAGCTAGATCAATTTGAAAAGAGCAAGGTCTATACACTTGTGGAGAGACTAAAAGGAAAATCTATCACTAGAACCCAGTGGTGTTCAGAACAAGCTATATGAAGCTAGAAAAGTGGTAAGAAACAAAGCAAGATTAGTTACACAAGGTTACAGTCAACAAGAGGGAGTTCATTATGATGAAGCCTTTGTACCAGGAGCAAGGCTTGAGGTTATTAGAATGCTACTTGCTTTTGCAGCCTTCAAAGGATTCACTCCATATCAAAAGGATGTGAAGTCTGCCTTCTTAAATAGATTTCTTTATGAAAAAGTTTATGTAAGACAACTTCTAGGATTTAAGAGTGAAACCCTTCCCAACCATGTCTTTAAGCTAACCAAGGCACTTTATGATCTCAAGCAAGGTCTCAAGCAAGCACCTAGAACTTGGTATAAGAGATTAAATACATTTTTGCTTAAGAATGGGTTCAAGAGAGGTAATATAGACACCAATCTTTTTACTTTACAACAAGATAATCATTTTCTAATAATCCAAATATATGTTGATGACATTATATTTGGTTCTCTAACCATTCTCTATATGAAAAGTTTTCTAAGCTTATTCAAAGTCGAGAAGAGCATGATGTGTGAACTAAAGTTCTTTTTGGGACATCAAATCAAGCAACACAAAGAGGGAACTCTGATCTATCAAGAAAAGTAAACTAAGGAACTCTAAAAAAAGGTTCAACATGGATCAAACAAAACCTATAAACCCCCATGCATCCATCTCAAGTCATTGATGCTGATGTGAATGGTGAAAAGGTTTCAAAAAGTAATTATAACAACATGATTAACTCACTCCTTTATGTTACTGCTAGTATACTTGACATTCAATCAAGTGTGGACATTTGTGCTAGATTTAAATCTAACTCAAAGCAATCACACTTAAATGTTGTCAAAAGAATATTAAGATATTTAGTAAGCACTACTAATCTTGGCCTATGGTATGAGAAAGGTACATCTAGTAAGATTGTAGGTTTCTATGATGCTGATTTTGGTGGAGATAGAGTTGATAGAAAGAACACAAGTGGATGTTGTTGCTTCCTTGGAGAATGTCTCATCACTTAGTCTTATAAGAAGTAAAACACAATTACTCTCTCAACAGCATAAGTAGAGTATGTTGCAGCTGCAAATTGTTGCACACAAATGTTGTGGGTCAGAAACCAAGCTTAGATTATCACCCGTGGTATTCCAAAATCCCTATCCTATGTGATAATACTAGTGATATTAACCTTGCTGAGAACCCCATTCAGCACTCTAGATCCAAACATATTGATATAAAACATCACTTTATTAGAGATCATGTTCAAAAAAGTGATGTTGAGCTAAAGTTTGCAAATCCTGAAGATCAAGTATTTGATATATTCATTAAACCATTAGCTAAGGATCATTTTTGCTATCTGAAAAGGCTTTTGATCCTCAAATGTTTTTGAAAAACTTGTATTCATGCATACATTGCACTTTTTGGAATCCCCAAAGAGACTCTAAACTGAGGCCTCTCAAAGAAGACCATCAAATCAAGTTCAAAAGTCAATTTGTAAGATTAGAAAAAGGATAAGAGGTTTAGAAATATGGTCAGAAAGTGTTATATGGGTTCAAAAAATGGAATACTATTCAGAAAATGAAGCTCCAGAATAGGTTAAAGCTCAGAAGACGTTCATAAAATGGGTTAGAGATTCAAAAACTATACTTCATGTTTAGATACTACTTTAGTTCCTGAAGTGCTACTTATGGCGAGATAATTCCCACTTTTTGATTTTGTCTCTCCTATATCTTGTCAGTACCAAACCTTTCATCTCACCATTTTCAAAACTCTCAAACACATAACCCCCCATATTTAAACCCCTACCATAACCATTTCATATTCCACTACAAACCTTTATTTCCTTAGCCTTTTTCATCTTCTACCTTAAACCATCATTCCCTTAATATTCTTCTAACACAAACCTTTACCAAATTCTTTTTCACAAACATCATAATCAATGGTAGAAGGAAAGCCACTTGATCGCCTAGCCAAATGTAGAGTGTTCCACATGTACAATGAACCACACATGTAGGAGCACTAGGTTAACAATTTCTCTCAGGAAAGTTGGTCCTGGAAAACCCTAAGAATGGGGCTTCTTTAGGAGGTTTCTATGCACAAGAAGTCTTTTCCTTTGAGGGATAGGAAAATTTTCTAGAGATTAATGATAGAGTCTTTCCTGAAATAGTGATAGCTTTCTATTCCTAACTCAAGGTAACACAGAAACTCCCTAAAGTACCATTATCAAAGACTTCTTGTTAGAGGTTAGCCCTTCTAGATTGTTAAATATTGTTGGAGCACCATATGAAGGGATAGTGTGCGTACCCATAGGAACTGGCCGCTGGGTGTAAATGAAGGAGACATATCAAGGAATCTCACTGACTTAATAATACACAAACCTAGTGAGATAGCCACAGCTATGTTGAGTGCTAGAGCTAGAAAAGTGTTTATAGTTGTTTAGTTTTCAATTTTACCAAGATTAGGAACCATATATGGATTGTATGCTATTGTATTGTCTTCTTTCCAAGAAAAGGTAAACTTGCCTTGGTTGATAATGGACTTATACTAAGTTCCATAACCAAAGACAAGAGGAAAACAACTATTCCTATGAAATGCTCTTGACTAGATTATTTAAATACATGGGCTACCCTCTTGCTGAAGAGTGGTTTGAGTATATGCTGAAAAGAGTACACAATGAGCTCTTTCAAAACTATAAGGAGAAGAAGAGTTGCTGTGAAGATTAGCTCCAAAAGAACAAGCCCTAAGGCAAGGGAAGAAAGGAAGAAGAAAGAAAAAGAGACGACTAGAAAGAAAAGGAAACAAAAGGAAAAAGTAAGTTGATTTTTCCATAAAGTGATGAAGACTTTGAAGGACAAAGTCTGAAAAGTTCCTCTAGAACATAAATAAGATAAAAAATGAGACATGACAAGAGACCAAGGGTGAAGCACCCCAAACACTCAGAGACTAAGGTAGAATCCTCAGAAAATGAAGGATCCTGAAGGAGGCTTGACAAGTTATCTATCAATAGACATGACATTGAGTGTAAGCATAGGAAATTACCAAAAGATGTTCCAAGAAGTGCTCTGATCTTGAAGGACATGCTTGAAGCTAAGCAAGCTGGGCATGTCATTATTGAAAATGAGTTTTCCAAGAGAAAAGAAAAATAAAGGAAGCTCAAAGAGTTCAACAGGCTAAGGGATTCAAAGCTCAAGTAGAAGAAGCACAAGGGTACCAGTTTTTGAACCCTTTGTGGTTATTAGGATGAACCCTTCAGGCCTATGAACTCAATAATTTGGGTATACCTTTTTCCTAATCTCTCCTGGACCCCCAAGGAGTCAAGTAGATTCATAAACCATTTCCACAACAGAATCTACATCTGCTCTTAAAGCATGTGCCACACTTGAAAAGGCCATTGAATAATCGATGGAGCATGAGAGAGTAGCCCCTATAGAAGCTGAGAAAGCAACCTTTGCTAAAGCTGAAAAAGTAGTTCAAGAAAGTCTAGAAGCTGAGCAAGTGGTTCCAGAACTACCTCTGAAGTTGCTAAAGACACCATGACTCTGAACTAGATTTTAAAACTTGTTTCCAAGAGCATGGAAAAAGAGTTTCATCCTAAGGGGGAAGGTTCTAAAGAGCTGGAGCTATACATGAGTGAACTCTCTCATGCCTTGGATTCAATAATTGAAGAACTTGAAGATGTTAAGCCATCCATTGCCATCATTCTGAAGAATAATCCTCAACATCTACCATCCATCATAATTACATCTTTATAAGAGGGTGATGAAGCCTCAAAAATTGGCTCGCATCATGAGGAGGTACAAGCCACTAATGAAACTATTGCCCCTATCACCGCTCCAACGCTATCACCACCCCCAATGCTATTGCCACTACTCCTACTACCATTGCTACTGAAGCTGAAATTGAGCCAAAAGAAGCTAAGAAATCACAAAAGTCTAGGGATAGTGTTCCCCTTGATATTCTAGAAGAACAAGCTGCACCCAAGGCTGCCCTTACACTAACCATTCATTTGCCAAATAAACCTCAACCTTAACCGGTGTCTCAACCACATCTTACTAAGGTCCAATTGCTGATGCATAACTAGAGAGATATGGATGCAAGGTTGGACAGAATAGAAGCCTCTAACAAAGACCTCGAACACAACTCAAAAAGCATGAGGATTTGCAAATTCTTCATGAATTGAGAAGATGAGGCCAATGATAGGATGACCAAGTGCATACTCCTTTGCTGATGAAAAAAGGAGGATAAAGGAAAAGAAGAGAAAATCTTTTGTGTTCTGCACGTGTGTCAAGGGTCACAAGCTGAAGGGGAGCTTCAAAAGGCTCAAGTTTTACATGCATATCATTCTTCTTGATTTTTTTTGCTATTTTAGAAACCAATTTTGAATGATTTACTTTATGTTTAATACCTATTGTAACAACTTAATATTTAACTCAACACACCTAGGATGCATTTAAGTTTGTTATTAGATACTACTCTTTTGTTTCAGTTCTTAACTATTAAAAATTTTGAAAATACTTAGTGAAAAGATGGGGTTTTTTCTTAACCTAAAAACAAATCATGAGCCGTGCATACTACACAAAACCCCTCAATTGCCCTATGCAAAGAAACAATAATAATTAAGCAGCCATATATGAAATCCATATCATAGTAGAATCATGAACATAATCACACACACACACACACACACACACATATGTATATATATAATATCATAGATACCAACCGTTCATACCACGCACCAATCAAAATACTAAAATAGTATCATGCCCACTAACAAAGGTTAGACAAAGAATAGTAATTCGAATGGAGAAACATAAATAGAAGATATAAGAAGCCTCCTGAAACCTCTCCCCCACAGGACTCATCCTGATAAGCGCCTAAAGGTGGATAACCCTATGACATACTAACAAAACAAGGCTATCCTCTCTATGCAGTTGTACAAGCGCTCTTTCAAATTTCTCTCCTTTCTAGTAACGTTAAATGCTCTACAATGAAGTGAGCTTTCTGAAGAGTAGAAACAATCCCTTGATTAATCTTTGGTCTTCAGATCTTCAATCCAAGCTTTATGATATTGAAAGATTTGCATTCATGAAGATTGAAGCTTGTAGAACACATTGGCTTCAGCGTTTGATGAATATCTTTATTTCAGGCATACTTTCTCAAGTCCCGTCTTACTTTCTCAAGTCCTAGATCTTGGTTTCTTGTACTTGTCTTGATATCTTTTCATTTGTAAGGCATGTATGCGTACTTTGCACAATAATATCCACCTCTATTAAGTTCAATCTCTTTATATGAGATAAATCATGTTTGCACAAGCAAAGTGAAATTATTCTCATTTTAAGTTCGCTTTATGAAATCCGAAAATACCTGGATGCTTTGTTAAGAAATTCAAGGCAAACATTAGTCGTTCTTCAAAATATTTTATTTAAATTGGTTTTGTTGTTATTCAAAACATATTCCCTTAAAGCTTTTGGAAAGGTTCTGGAGCTAACAAATATGCTCTTGCCTAGTTGCCGAAAATCAAGGACCAGCCTCAAGTTAATGCATGTGCTATGTTCAACAGGATATATACAATGAAAACAGTAATCATCATTTGCATAATTCAAGAATCAAGCATGCATAGCCATCAATACGTAATTTCACATTAGTCACTTCAAGTCATATAATTTCCAAACAATTCATATGAACATAGCTTCTAATAACATATCATTCAAATCAATATTATCAAGTCCTTGATATTTATACTTTAGCTCTACAAGGGGTCAAAATTGAAATTTCTATAAGTTTGTGGGTCAAAGTGTAAATTTCTCATTCAATATTTTTTCTCAAAAATAATGATCCTCAAAATTAATTTACACTTTTAAGGGACCCATATCACTTTAGAAATCATTTAAAATCATCATAAAAATCATTTTGGGCCATTGGTCAACTTTGTTAGATTATAGGGTCAAAGTGCAAAGTTTCACTTTTTAACACTTAGTAAGTGCCAACACTTCAAAAAAAACAAATTATTGTTAACATCATAAATGATATTTTGAATAGATGGACACATTCAAAATCATTATTGACTTTAATTAAACTCATTTGGCCAAAATTTCCATTTTTGAGAAGTTTAAGATACAACTTTCCACATTTGCAAACTACCCAAATCTAACACTTGTAATTATCCTTTTAGACACATAGAATGCTAAAATAATTTTTCATTAATATTTTAGATAATCCAAACAGGTACCAAATAGTGGCAAACAATGAGTAATAGTGGCAAAAATTGAAAATACAAAAACTTTAGAAATTATGTTTTTACCCTTTTCTAGTTACTAGTATATGCCAAAAACTATTCTAAGACACTTAAAATACAAGAATCATTTTAACACTTGGGGCAATTAAATTTTATCAGTAAAACAATGGCAAATCTTAAAATTTCATTCATAGGGTTCTATTTATTCAAAAATCATATTTGTGCTCCTTTTGGGTTTCTAACTCTTTCAAAATTTCTTTGTATACTTAATTTAGACATAAGATTCAAGTTTTAAAATAAAATAAAACCAACTTTGAACCCATTATTCATGCTTGACCAAAATATAAATTATATATATGTGTGTGTGTGTGTGTGTGTGTGTGTGTGTGTGTGTGTCCATGATCAAAATTTCCATTTAAGACAAAAGGAGGCAAGTCTTGAGCATTAGAGACATAAGGTGATAACTAGAAACATTAATATGCAATGCAAGCTCATTTTAAGTCTTTAAGGATATAAGGTGATGATTTGAAATATAAACATGAAATGCAAGACTTGGAATATAAACATGAAATATAAGTTCATTTTTTAGCCTTTAAGAACATAAGGTGATGGCTTGAAATATAAACATGAAATACAAGACTTGAAAAACAAACATGAATATGCAAGTTCATTTTTTAAGCCTTTAAGAATACAAGGTGATGGCTTGAAAGATAAACATAAAATGCAAGACTTGAAACATAAACATGAGAATGCAAGTTCATTTTTAAGCCTTTAAGAATACAAGGTGATGACTTGAAATATAAACATGAAATGCAAGACTTGAAACATAAACAAGATTAAGCAAGTCTTTAAGAATATAAGGTGATGGCTTAAAATATAAATATGAAATGCAAGACTTGAAACATAAACATGAAAATGCAAGTTCATTTTTAAGCCATTGAACATATCATTAGATCCTCAAAAACTAAAAACACCAAAACAAAATGTGGAACTTTAACCCCATCAATCTTAATAAAATAAAGACTCTATTGTAGCTTGATAAGTGCATGAGAAATAGGGTTGAATCATGCTTTCACTTTTCTTCCTTTTCATTTCTGAAAAACTATAAAACAAATACTATCAAATGTATACTTGAAATACAGTGGAAATATCATCAATGACTATCAAGAAAGTAACTTTCTAATTAAAACAAAGATAAGAAAACTGATTAAAAAACTATTTTTTAGAAAATCGTTGATAATAAACACAGTAGAATATTAAAGAGATTCAAGGAGAAGAGAGATACTACACAAGAGGTTTTATCCTGGGTTG
The DNA here is from genome assembly GCA_030441495.1 of Dalbergia oliveri. NCBI lineage: Eukaryota > Viridiplantae > Streptophyta > Magnoliopsida > Fabales > Fabaceae > Dalbergia > Dalbergia oliveri. The sequence goes on from JAMLFY010000009.1 coordinate 6,584,003, forward strand.
GCCAACCTACCTACATCCAATTCTTAACAACCCTTGAGTTCCACTAAACAACCCTTTCTCAATCATTGAGAAAGTCAATAGTCTTTCAATAGCCTTCTCAAGCTATCTCGTGTGACCAGGAGCTTACTCTATTGTCACTCCTAAGTAGTTTTTGACTAGCCTCTCCAAGCTAAACTCACGATGATCACTACTAGATCAGGGTACAAAGATATTTGAAGGTTTATTCGTTCTAACTAACAAACACTCAAGTTTTCTTAGATAGTGTATGAGCTAAAAACTTGAATGACTTCTTTCTAATGATTCTTCTTAGGATCGGTGTGCCAGCCAGCGACACGCTGAGCCCCACTAGGATGGGTGAAACTAGTCCCACATCAGTCAGGGTGGCGAACAAAGCATACCTTATAAGAGTATGGATACCTCCCCCATGCAGACGCTTTTTCCCTTGAGATGGGGGAAGAGCAAATCCATAAGAGGCACCCAGCGAGGCCCCAAAGTGGACAATCTCTCATCCGAGTATTACACTCACATTGGGGACATCAATACGTAGCGCGCAATATGACAGATGTTACAAATAACCAGCTAAGCCCTCAACTATAATTATTCTGAAGAGCATGCCTCAGCCTCCACCATCCATAACAAGTACCTCCTCAGAGGAGGGAGATGAACCCTCAAACAAGCTCTCATCAAAAGGAAGTCCAAGCTCTTCCTGTTCCGATAATACTTAACTGTTGCCACTCTAATTGCTAAAGATCCTACCACTCCAATACCTACTACCACTACTGCTGATATTGGAAATGGCCAAGAATGTAGGAAATATTTTGATAACGACTCCATTAGGTATCACCTGTACAAGGATTGTTTTATGGTGGATTATTGGGTTTGGACTATATATGGGGAAGTTGCCACACAAAATTTTGAACATGCTGGTGTTGAAAATGTTAGCTCCAGAACCCTTAGAAAGCATAGGTACTTAATGTTTTGAGTCATAACAAAGCTAATTTCGTGAAAATATTTTAAAGAATGATTAATCTTTTTCTTGAGTTTCTTGAAGCACCAACAGGACTATTTACGTTAGCATACATGTTCCTAAAACAAGATTATTTTCACAATGACATGTGCAAACATGATTAATCTCATTTAAAGAGATTTAAAATTCAAATAAAGTGAAAAATAAATCTTGAAATGGACATTTCTATGCTCAACGCATCAAAGGAAATTCTCAAGAACAAGAAACCAAGGTTGAGATCTTCAGAAAGCAAGATTCAAGTGAAGATTTCAATCAAACTCTGAAGAAAGTGTGGTTACCATCTTCAATCATCATGATCGTGATTATTTCCTTTACAACAAGCTTTGATTGAAGAAAGGAAGATATAAGGATTGTCCAGAAACAAAAATAACACTTCAGAAAGTACGTTTACTGTAAATGGTGCACTTTATAGAAATGGAAGTGAAGATTTGAAATTCAAAATTTAAAGTCAAACTCAGTCAGGGACTAATAGTATGACATCTCTTTTCAACTTGGTTAACTACCCCAACTTCTTGAAGAAAAAGTTCAAAACCTCATTCAGAAAGCAAAAGTAGTTTCAGAAGGTGGACTCAGAACCTCTATTAGACAATGGCTTTTGCAATTTAAAAGTAACTCTAACATGTAGAGCTACTCTTCTAGACTTCATTTCTAAGACACAAAAAGAAGATCAACACATGTCACTAAAAACAAATCAAGGGCAACGGTTATAAATGAAGATCAAGTATAAAAGGAGATGGTGTACTTACAACTCAAGACGTTTGATCGTCATCGTGTATTGAAATGTTGAAGAAATTTTCCTCTTTCTTCTGTAAACTATTACAACTTGTAATTAATTTCTTTCATCTAAAAATATTCTTTTTGATAACATCTTCTTCCTAGGAAGAATATTTAGAAAGAATTCATTCAAGTTTTCAGCTTTACTATTTTATTCTAGAAAACTTGAGTGCTTGATAGTTTGAGTAATCTAACCTAAACACATCCTTTGTAACCCGATCCAGGTAGTGATCGTTATGAGATAGCTTGAAGAGGCTAGTTAAAAACTACTTGAAGATGACAGGAGAGTGAGCTACTAGTTACGTTAAGTTAGCTTGAAGAGGCTAGTCAAAGACTACTTGGAAGTGACAGGAGAGTGAATTCCGTCACGTGGAGATAGCTTGAGAAGGCTATACAAAGAGTATCTGATTTTCTCAAGGTTGAGAAAGGGTTGTTTAGTGGAACTCAACAGTTGTTAAAACTGAATGTAGGTAGACGAACAAGTATAAAAACTCTTGTGAGGATCTTTCTTCTTAATCTCCTTTATATTCTGTTTTGTGCTTATCATAATTGTTTTGCTGAGAAACATACTTAATCTTGCATTTCATATATCTTTTAGTTTAGAAAGTTACTTTCTAACATTTATTGATACTATTTTTGCTTGACTTCAAGTTCATACTTGATAGTATCTGTTTAAGTTTTTTCAAAAACTAAAAAGGAAAGAAAAGTCAAAGCACGATTCAACTCTCCATCTCGTGCACTTTTCAACCTACAAAAAATACCTATGTTAGAGGTAGTTCAAGTAGAGTTAATATTGGTAAGCATGTCACAGGAAATATTAATTGGGGGATAACTCTAGACGATATGAGGAAATGATTTATGACGTTGGTCCTGAAATTCATGCATATTACGAACCTTCTGTCGAGGCTCTTAATGCTAAAGCTGAGAAATTTCTCTATATTGGAGGTTGTAAAGGCTCCTCTATGGGAAAGGTGTGTACACTCTAGAGTTGTTCTAGCGGTTAGGATGTTAGCTATAAAGTCAGAAGCTAATCAAAGTCAAAATTTGTTTGACCAATGGGCAACATTGATAAGTGAGATTATTCCACAACCTAGTTCTGTTCCAAAGGATTTCTATCAAGCTAAGAAATTAGTTTCAAAACTCGAGCTGAAATAAGAAAAAATAGATTATTGTTGAAAGGATGTATGTTGTACTACGAAGATGATGCAGACTAAACCCAATGCAAATTTTGTTAAAGCACTAGGTTCGAACCCAAAAGATATGGAAATGGAATATATAAGGATGTTCCCTATAAAAGAATGCATTATTTGCCCCTAATTTCAAGATTAAAGAGGTTGTATGCTTTAATGAGTTCAGCACCTCACATGAGATGACACTTTGAGAATAAGAGAAATGATGGTGTCATGACCCACCTTTCCCTTGTTCAGCTAGACAAACAAGGGTTAGTCAGAATGATGATAGCGATAAAAGTTCAGTTCAACATATGTTGCCTGTATTCAATCAGCCTGGACGTGCTCCTGGAAAATCCAAACCCCATTGGCTATCAAGAAAAGAAACATGCTGCGCATTTGCATATCTTAATCAACTGTGATGAAGTACAACCATTTAAAACGTAAGTGACATCAATGTATCACTTTCAATTGTTGATACACTGTCACAAAATCAAATCTTATTTTACCTGCAATATTTAATTTATAGGTATTTTTAACAAGTTGATGAGCAACACACCCTTGAACAATTTCTAGCATGGTTCAGATCCTTTGTATATGACCTAAATAACTAGTAACCATTGATCAAAAATCACACACATGTTCTAGTTGTCATCTTCTGTGTTGATGTTTGAATTTCAATTATTCATGTAGGTGTTTGATAAAAACAATAATATATCATGCCCTTATATACAAAGTTTGGCTTGGGTCCTGCTAACAAAGGAAATAGTTGGCCAATGTGTTATGTGAATGGATATAAGTTTCATACATTTGAATGGGGCCAAGGGAGAGTAACAAACAATAGTGGGGTTTGTGTCAGAGAGGATGCAAGTAGTGGGGAGGGTGATTAGTATGGAGTAATCAAACAAATATTGGAGATTGAATTTGTGGGTGATGGATCTCAAAAATTGGTAGTGTTGTTCAGTTGTGATTGGTACAACCCAAGATGTCTTTGACAAAACACACATACACAACCAATATAAAATTACAGGTGAATCATACTAAGAGATACGGAGCATATGATCCTTTCATTATTCCCAAAATACAAGACATGTATATTATGTACCATACCCTTGAAAGTGTAGAAAGGATTGGAAGATGGTCATGAAATCCAAACCTAGGGGTCAAGTTGAGGTCGAAGAACTACCTGGCAATGCTTATCAAGTGAATGATCTAATCCCCTCTCAGGTAGTTGTTGATACAGGAACATTGCCAAGTTTACATTATGATTCGGGGCAAGGTTGAGATAATTCACTCTTCTAGTGATCAATTAGTGAGGGAAAACAACGAAAATGATGATAGTGATGAGGATGATGAGGAAGATGAGTTTGAGGATGATGTTGAGACTGAGAATGATGAAGATAGTCCTCATCTTTCAGATTAAATGTGATGTGTCTAGTCTCATATTGCATTCTTTTTATTTTAAATTATCATATTATGAATTGATTTTTCATGCATTGTCGTTTCTTTTTCAAATATGGCACTTAAAAGGAAAAACAAGGGGGAAGGGTGTCCCAATTAATTAGACAATCACTCCTCCCAATTAGGCATCCACCATAAGCGCTCACACCTTCACTTCTAGCATTTCCATGCCACCACCCTGTGCCCATCAGGAGTTTATCATGATACCTACTCCTAGGCATTTGACTGGGGTGGTGCCTCCACCTCTACCACCACCGGAGATCCTATCCCACCCCTACACATGACTCACAAGGGGTTGCCAAAAGCAAGGTAGTTGGTGGCTCTAGAGGCGCAATTAGGACATGGGTCCATAGGGGAGCAACGGATAGAGCTTGTATGTGCCGATAGGAAGGTAAGTAATTTAATTTTTTAATTCATGAATCGTGTTGACAACATTGTTTTATACTTTTTACTATGTAGTTGGCATGTAGCCATACAGGCTATGCACAAGGTGACACATACCACCCAGAAATTGTATGAGAACTGGTTGTCCTTCGGCAAGTTGACGAAGGAAGAGAAAGCGTGGTATTTTTAGTGGAAAGTAAAATAAAATAATTTATTATGAAAATGTGTGATTTACTTTAGCAACGCTTTCAATTACTCTTTTTTTTTTATTATTTTCATGTGTAGAGCCACTTCATCATCCATCCTAAAGATGAAGAGTATATGTTTAAGCTCTTCAAATCCCGCAGCTCAATGGCTGCAAGATATGTACATTGACATCCAGGAATAGCGCGAGACCCCGGTTGATGAATTAGGCCAGTCTGGACACTTTGTGGCAATCCTGGAGAAGCTAGAAATTCAAAGACAAGGCTTTGAAGGCTAAGGCAAGCAAAACGTCGAATAAAGGTGGCTCCCTCCATTGTGGTGGTTCTGACTATCAAGTCTACAAGTCTCTGGATGGTTTAGTCATTATTTAAAACATTTTTTAATTCCTCTTGTTAAATTTATATTTTCACTTATTAATGTTCGACGTGTTTCATTCGAAATTCAGACCAATGAGCTGAAGAGGCCACCCATCCAGAGAGAGTTGTTCAGAAAAACTCACACGCATAAGATAGAAAAGACATAGGTCGATCTTTGCTTAGAGAATGTTTGGGTATATATGTTTTGAGCACTTATTATTTGTATATATATTTGATTTATTATTTCATATATTTGATAGAGGTTTAGTTAATTTTATTTGGTTATAACATGCCTATGAGTAGCGCTATTAGGAGGCCATGACCTAGCGGGAGTAGAGGATTACTGGTGAGGACTGCCCACCAATTGATGAGGACCAAGTTGTGGTAAGAGGTAGTCAACGACCTTTACAAGAACCGCATCTATGGCATGGGGTCATTTTATACGAGTAATTTGTCCTCAATTTGTCACTAGGGCATCTATAGGCATTAGGTCCACTGGTGATGATGATAAGGTCCTGACCAAGTTCACTTGCTGAACGAAACTTCATCATATGTAAGAGAAGGACGTGGAGACTCAGTGCCAAGTTGTAGGAGATGGAGAAGAAGATGGAGGACAAGGAAAAGGCCATGGAGACGAGAAAAGAAATCAGATGAAGAAAGAGATGATATCTTTGTAGAAGAAGATAAGGGCAAGCAGCTTTGTACCACCAAGCTCTGATGATGATGATGATGGTGGCGATGGTGATGGTGATGGTGATGCTGACTTCTTCTTGATTGGAGTTACTATTGTGTTTTATTTGTTATATGTTCACTTTCTTATATTTATGTTTGTAAACTTTCTTACGTTTGCATTTATTTTACATTTCAAATTTAAATTTGTAGCATTTATGATTTATTAAGTATATTTTTTATAATTTTTTTATTATTAAATATATTTATATATTTATAATTAGCGTTAAATAAAAAATAGTTCTTAAATAATCAGATAACATAAAATTGTAGTATGTAATTTTGAAAAGAAAATTATCGTCGGTAAAATTCTAAAAAAATTGTAACAATTACCGAAATATTCTGTCATAAACAAAAAAATTAAAAAAATTGACATTTCGTTAGTAAATTGCACCAGAAAAAATTTTCTTATTACCAACGGATTTATTTTCATCGGTAATTTTTTTTTTGGGTGCAATTTACTAATGGATTTATTTTTGTCGATAACTTTTTTGGGAATTTTAATTTTTTTATTTCATTATCATGGGAAATATCTATTGGTAACTTCAAAAAAATCTACCGGTAACATTTATTACTAATGAATTTGTTGAAGTTTTTTCATCACATCCTGACCCATTTTTCCGTCAGTAATACTTTCCAACGATGTTATTTTTGTGTGCCACAATCCAAGGAATTTTGGTAATAAAATTTTCCATTGATAACCCAAAATTTTCAGTAAAATCTATCCAGATCATTTTGGTAGTGTGACTTGTTTTAAAATATTCTGTGATTATGAAACCATTTTACAAAGTGAAGAAGGAAATAGAAGCCTGGGAGAAATATTGATTTTTGAAGTTCTATGTTTCACCACACATTTTTACTCTTATTAATTACAAATTTGTGAAACATTTTTGCAATGTGTCCAATATAATGGTAGTGGAAAAAAAGCATCTCACTCAAAGAGAAAATTAAGGATTCAAGATGAAAAAAACTAATCACAAAAAAATAAACAGCTTTTATGTTTTATTTAAAATATTGTGACTTATTTATTTGGGTTGGTGGTGATGATAATGGAAGATGGTGATGATGAACAATGGTAGTGGTGATAAGGGGAAGGGAGTTTTTTTTTTCAAATCTAAAATTGCAGTGAAAGAATATTCTAGGAATGTTCTATTTAATTTAATATTTTTGTAATGGTTTATAGAGATAGGGACCTGATTGAAAAAAATTAAGTAATATAGGGACTTACTTAAAAACTTTTAAATTGTAGGACCCAATTGAACATTGAATAAGATTACAAGGATTTGCAGATTAATTAAACCTAAATATGTTAACTAACTTAACTAATTATTTTGCCACATGCAACTCACCAAAAAAAAAAAAGAAAGAAAAAATTATAAAGCTCCCACCCAACAGATATCACTACTAGAAATATGCATCCTACCAACGAATTTTCTCATGCTAATAGTAGTGGATTTGGGAATAAAATTGGAAAACCAATAAAATTTTTTAGGAATTCAATTACTAGGGAATATTCCATCGATAACATTGGCGCTTATATTGGCACACTTATCTACAAATATTTTGTTGGTAAAGTTGGCTCCTTTTGGCACCTATATTGGCACGCTATTTATCAGGAGATATTCCGTTGGTAAAATTGGCGCGCCAATTACAATGGGAATATCCCTCGGTAAGGTATTAGGAAAAATAATTAGAAAAGAAATACCCTATAACGAGGGAGTATTCGCTATAAACTATTATGTAACTTTCTTTTAAAATTTCATTAAATTAAATTACTAACATTTTCCATGGTTTTTGAATTTCATAGCGTTGGCACGTGAAGCATTTCATTTTTCACATTAGCGGCAGATTTTCCTTTGATAACGTTAGGATTTGACATGGTTTTGGAGCTAACACCCTTCTCGTGCTACATTCTACCTTCAGTACTTTCTAGACTTCATTCTTAAAATATAATGTAATTAAACATATTTAGCAATTCTGTTCACACAACTCACTTTAATTAATTATTTTGACCTAAGATTAATAAATAAAATAAAATTACCTTTAATTAATCTTAATTACTACTAATCACGGGAAAATGGCAATTTCACACAAATTTTCACCAAAACCTCACATGTCACATCTAATCATCATATATCCCCCATACAAAATATATCAAATCCCCAAGTGATGACTAGTCTTGTAACACTTAGTAATTAACCAAATACACCTAGGTTGAATTTGATTAATGACTAGACTTTACTCTTTGCTTTGGTTCTTTCATCATATTTTGAAAATACTTAGTGAAATTACGAGCCCTTTTTTTTTTAACATAATTGAAATCATGAGTCGCACATAACATAAACGATTAAGCGGTAGTAAAATAAGACATTTAAGAATCTAAATATATCATATTGGCTCCATCACATAACATCCATAATGCACATCACAACATATATACAATAACCTCACTCAAAAGGTGAGTTAAGTTCATACATCATATCTTACATATTCACACCATAGGAAACTATTTATAAGGAAATCATGCCCCTAAACTAGATAACCTTAAACTAGATAACCTTAAAAGCTGAGGAAGGCTACTCTAAACTGGATGCATAACACTCTTAAGACTACTTAAAAACTCTCTAGGGCCACTGTCTTGGAAACGGGAAGAAACCCGATCGCTGACGAGCTTCCTCTGAAGGGCACACGAGATGCACCAGGCTCGGTCGCATGGACGGTCTTCTTGCTAACCTCGCTGAACAATGTTTCCTCACTACCTCTCTTACACGTGGGAGAGTAGAGCGAGCTCTAGAATAAGCATGAGTAGGAGGGTCCTCTGAAGGATCAGTTTCAGAATATCTCGTCATGGATTATACTCTGGAAAACCATGGACGGAGATGAGGCGGGATAAGAACGTAACATTCTTTCATCAAGTGGACGGGCATGTTCGAAAACCATTTCATCGCCATAGGGAGAAGTAGGAGAAAAACGATAACTGGGCAGGATGTGCAAATGGACGACCTACGTAAATAAAACACGAACCGAGCACCTTCCTTCAAAGTGATACGAATGATGCACCGGATCATAGTGGAATTCCCAAGTAGGGTGTCAACGAAGGCGAATGTCGCCATCTGAATCTGAAGACAATGACGGAAATAAAGAAAGGGAGTGAGAATCTTACTAAAGAATTCTCAGGAGGGTATCTCCTTCTACGGTGTCATCATCAAAGTCTCCAGGAATCTCGGGATTATTATAAAATAGTGAACATACGAAGATTAAATTTTAAGTTCAAAAAATACTTTTACCGAGATTCGACCAATTTTAATTATGCGTCTTATAATGCATCATAATCTTAACATGTCATATTTATAATGAACTTTTCTTTTATCATTACATCATATTCCTCATCATCATCATTAATATAACATGCATAGAAGAACATCATATTTCTCATCATCAACTCATGTATGTTATGCAGGAAGAATATCATAATAGCTACACATGGACATGGTGCACATAATTTATTTCTTTAGTACCTTAGGTGACTTTAAAATCTTATCATCCTCATTATTTTCCTTGGGCCACCCTATACTCCACCCTTTTGGGAGTAATCTAGGTTATGAGCTCATACCTTACTAGTCGTCACTAGCATATACTTATCCTTTTTGATAAGTTAAAGTCCTACTCTACCCTTTTGAGAGAACAGGTTAGGGGCTAGAATCACCTCTTCACCACCTATAGTTTGATGGGTCCAAGGATCATTTTCTTATAAATTTTAAGTCACCAATAAGTCTTTGCATGTTACAAATCGCAATTCATAATAATTCTAACATTTTCTTATTTACAGTCTTATTCTGGAATAATATATATCAACTATAATCATGCATCTGGAGATTCCAGGAAAGAGGTGGGTCACAATGGACGCTTAAATACCAAATCTTTCCTTAGCCAGAATCTTCCAAATTGCACTCTTAGGTAATACACTTTCTTCCAGGTAACAGAATATGTCTTTATTTCATGCATAAGTTTTCATTGTTTGCAACAGCAACTATAACATACAAACCAGGGAATCAATCAATGACACCAAATTCTTAATAAGCATCAAATCACATTTTAAGTACACATAAAATTACTAGCTTCCCATAAAATTCTCACAAAGTTTTAAAACTCTTTTAGAACTAATTCCTTTTGTTAAACTTGAAAGAAGTCATAGGACTTTAGGCCTAAATTAACCATGGGACCGATTTATAACTTGAAAGAATGTTCATAATTAAATCTTTCACTTAAGATAAAAGGAGCAAGTCTTGAGCTTTAGAGATTTAGGTGACATCTTTGAATTATTACCATGCTATGCAACCTTATTTTAATCTTATCTTTATAAGGTGATAGCTTGGAATTATAAACATGATATGCAATTCCATTTCTTTATCTTTAAGATTTAAGGTGATAACTTGAAAATTAAACATGATGCAAGAACTTGTAATATAAACATGATGCAAGAAACTGGAGGCGGAATCGCAGGCCGAGAAGGGAGAAGAATCTTAACCGGAGCGGTAGTCGCATAGGACCGTGAGGGGGATGAGAATTACATTTTTTTTTTAAGCTCCAATTCTCAAGACTTCTTAAAGAATAAATTCTTTAACTCCAATTATCTCATTTCTTCGCTTATGATTCATAAGCAAGTCTTTGAGCTCTAGGATTTTTAGGTGATGACATAAAATAAACATGCCATGCATTGATTCTTTTAGCCATTATAAAATAAAGTGAGAGCATAAAATAAACATGAGATGCAACTTCTTTATTATCTTTAGAGATTAAGTGACAACTTGAAATTTAAACATGAAATGCAAGCTTGAAATTTAAACATGAGATATGCAAGTTCATTTATTTATTCTTGAGAATTTAGTTATGACATAAAATAAATATGGTGTGCAAGGCATAAACTTAAACATGGATGCAAGTTCACTTGATCTCTTTACTAGAGCTCCTTCAAGACTTTAAGAGAATTATGTTTTCAACCCAATATATGTATCTTAGCAAGACAAAGTAAAAATACATATTTCATATTCAAACCTCAAGATAAAAACATTATTCTTTAAAGTTTTGCATTAAATGGAATGTTCAAGCTTTAGAGGCCTAACTTGTGATGGATTTACAACCCATATTCAAGGTCTTCATCATCAAGCCATCATTTCATTCCTTCCTAGGCCATTTGGCCGAAACCATGAAAGGAAAATAAGGAAAGAAAAACTGAAATTTTAGAAGCTTTGGAAACTAGTGAAACCTTCAAGTTTTAGAGATCTAACTTGTGAAAGCTTTGCAACCAACACTCAAGAATCTCATCATCAAACCATGGTCTCATCATAAGCTAGGCCATATGGCCAAAATACTTTAAAAAGAAAGGAAGAAGAAACTGAAAATGAAAACTTAAAAGAAAGCTCATGAAAACATCATTTTGAGCTAGAAACATAACTTGTCTTAGCATAAAATGAACTTAGAAACACCTCCCTACCTAATTTGATTTGAAAGAAAGGAAGAGAACTTGGTTTCCTTGAGTGAAATGAAGCAAAATATCCTTGAAAAGCTGAAGGGAGAATTCAGCCAAGAGAAAGAAAGAAAGAAAGCTTTTGGTGCTCCTAAGACTAGAATTTGTGTAAGTTATGAACTAAGCATCTAAACTATCTTCAAGCATGCCTATTTATAGAGATTTTGCAACTCATAAATGGACAAAGGAAGGAAAGAAATCTGACCAAAAATTAGAGAAAAAAAATAAGGAAGAAAAATCATTTTGTTTGGTGGCTTAAAACATGGAATCATGTTTCCATGTTTTCATGATTTTTTGTTTTCATTCTTTGGATTTTTGTGTAATAATTTTCTGACTTATTACTCAATAATTTCGTGCATTACAGCCTTGTGGAAGAGGATTTTGTGTGTTCCATGTATTTTTTAGGTGTAGGCAAGGTATTCATGCAATTTAGAGAATTTACGGTTAAGGGTTTAAGTGAATTACTAAGCAATTTGGGTGTTTTAAGCAATTTTAGGTTCTAATCAATCTAAATAAATAATTTTGACTCTAGATTAGTAATTAGAATTTAATAAGCTTTAATTTGAGCCTAATATTGCTTAGGTTTCGTTAGACAAATCAAAAATCTCAAAATTTGTAAAACTACACAAAGAGGGGCAAAACGGTCATTTTACTTAAAAATTGCCCGAGACCACCCGAGCTTAACCAATGGTTAATCATGGCTTAAAAACACCTTTTAACACATTTTAGTGAGGTTCGGCTAAGTCGGCACGCAAATCGGAGTTAAAACGCCGTAAGGGCGTTTTGGTCATTTCGCGCGTCGAAGCTCAAAATTAGGATTCTTCTCCTCTATTAACACACATAACACAAACAATCCCTTATTAACATCAAAACATCCCTTTGAGGATGGGTGGCCCACGATCCTCATTTTCAGTAAAATAACCTCAGGGCATTTTGGTCATTTTACACGTAAGAAAATTGGGGTTTGCAATACTTGCACGAATTGCTCCTAACTTCTCTTCTAACGTTATATTCCTTTATTAAGGATTGTTTGGTCTCAAATTTTATATAATATTTACCTACGGTAATTCGGTAATTCCTAATGATAGTAAAAATTACAGTAAAAATTGGGGCGTTACAAGTCACTCCATTTCTGAGAAAATTACCTTAAGGGCATTTTGATAATTTTATGCACGAGAAATCAGAATTACGATTTCCACACCAATCATTATCCAAATCACATGCAATCCCTTCAAATATTATATTAACCCAGATAGGGCAGGTTCTGAATTCTATGCAAAAAATACCTCATGGGCATTTTGGTCATTTTGCATAAAAGGGAAAATAGAGCATTACAATTGTCATCCTAAACCAATTCATTTTATTTATAAAAAGGTGAACAAGCATCATTTCATTTTTATAAGTTTGGAAAGCATAAAGTTCTGAAGTGGACAATCATTTTAAGGCATGATGTATGTCATGGTGTAGCATGGATATATGAATGCATGGCGAGGCACATAAGCAATTCAATCATAAAGTAGTAATATACAAATAATCATGACTTCCTTTTTCTTTTCTCTTTCTCACATTCTTAGGTGACTTAAACATTTAATTTGGCTCACCACGCTTCCATACTCTCTTTCTTCCGCATCGCCTAAATCTTCTAGGCTACAAGCTTATACCTACTAATTGTTGCTAGGTAAAACAAATCCTGGGTAGAGGGGGTGTAATCACCTTGCCTTCCTAACATATAACTGAGGACCAAAGTATCCAGCTTCCCTTCCCAATAGTTGACTAGGACCCAAGGTTCATATATCATACTTTAATTGTCATCAAACATTAACTAGCATGCATATGTTCATATCATGGCATCCTACATCACTTTCATACAATCTCATGTCATGCATCCTTAATTCAATTAATGTTCATCAATATGCCTGAGGCATAAAGCTTGCAACCACTCATAATTTCAAATCAAAATAAGATAATTCATGTGAGGCCTCAAGCTCAATTTTCAAAATAACTAATAAACGCCATAAGGTATATTCATCTCATACTTATCTTGAATTCCAAGATGAAACACACCACCATTTCACACAAAGTATGCTTTGTAATCCTCGTTACACTCTCAAACTCAACTTTTCAATTCACATTCAACTCATGCATGGTTCACATAGGCTAATGCCACATAAAATTTTACACTTGATTTAATCTCACCCCTATTATTTCATTCTAATTCATCATTCAATACCTATCAATTTGTCAAAAACCAATACAAGGATCATAAAGTCATTTACATAAACACAAATATTCCTCACTATGCCCAAACAACGCATGGCCTCATACCCAAGTAATCAAGATTCACAAGAAAATAATCTATATGCCAACTTGTCATTTAGCTAAAAGTCTAATATATGCAATTATAATAAATCTTTCATAAATAAATTGTATGCTTTCAAAACCCTGATTTAACTTAAAGCCATTTTTTCAAGTATCGAATAATAAAGTAAACAACCTAAGTCCTATCAAGGCCGAAAATTGTGCCGCATACACCTAAGACAACCCAATTTAGCTAGAGGCCAGCATAGATGGTAAAGAGGTTTAGCCTCTTAAAAGCTGCACCTAGGCAATAGGAAGGTTAGTGTTCGAGCCCTATGCCATCCTCTACCCTTGGGTGTGTGAGTTTGAAAAAAAATAAATTGATATTAAAATTTTTTGAAAACTAAATTATTGTTAACTTCAAATATCAGAAAGAGTTAATGCTCATTTTAATCCCTCACTTTACACTCGTAAGTCATTTTAGTCCCAACTTTTAAAATAAGTCAAATTAATCCCTGACATTACAAAATATGAATCATGTTAGTCCCTTAATTCATTTTTATTTAATATTTCATTAATTAAATAATGATAAGTAACCTTAACTGACCTTGACATACCATTTGTCTTTTGCAAGAGAATGAAGTTTACAATAACTCATTTTGGTGTCTAACAATTGACAAAATTAGTCATTTTATGATTTGAAATGGAAATTTAAATGACTCATTTTGTATAATTTTAGACATTAAAATCAGTTACTTTAAACTCTATTATACTTTAAATGATATAAGGTATATCAAGGTATAATTTAAGATTATCTATCATCATTTAATTGATGGAATCTATAATCTATAATCTATAATTTATCTATAATACTAATAGTTCAGACTCCTATAAGGGAAACTTTTATAGGTGTCGCTTCTAGAGCAATTTAGGGCCCACAATTTTCATTTGGAATTTGAATCATCAATCTATATTTATTACACTTAATTGATAAATATCAATCACATCAATCATAATTAATTATTAATTATGAGATATCAATTATAAATCATAATCTCATCCACTTCACAACCCAATTTCAAAATCCATTATCAATACTGGATATCAGTTTGTAAACTTTTTTTGTTGGTTGAAATAGTTTTTTAAATTTATGAAATAGTTTTTTTTCATTATAATATATTTCAATTTTGTTATGATTATATTATTTGGTTTATTTGTCAAAAAATTATTTTGCTTAGTATATAGTCATGGTTTCTTTTAAATGTACTATAGTTCTATACGAAACGTGTGATTTATTGTCATGACCTGACATAGGAATGTGATCGCACGTAAGAAATCACATCCCCACGTAAGCCTCGTGATTGCTAAACTTCTATATGCATAAATTATCATAATATAATACTTAAAATATGATTTTATTCTAAACCAACATTCAGTTTTCTATTTAAAGCATAATATTTAATTTCATAAAACTAAAAGTATTTAACATCCAGACTAAAAATATCTTGGTCAAGATCTGATCATGAAATCATAACTGTTTTAGCACATAATATAAATCTAAAATCTTCTCAACGCTTGAAAAAATATCAAATACATGGCTTGTTACATAAACTCTAATCAAACTCTACAATTTTAAATCCATTCTTGTAAACGAAAATATATACATAACTATTCAAATACTGAAGTTTAATACAAAATTTGAAAATAATGCATGGCTTGGATCCTACCTAAGTCTAATGGAGCACTTACTCTAACAAGACTCTAAACTAATCCTTACTCCAAAGTAAGACTCACCATTAAGAATAACTGGATCAACTGGAGCAGTGAAAATGGTATCTATACCTGCAACTATGAGAGAAAGGGAGAGGGTGAGTCAACAGACTCAATGAGTGGATTCTCACATATCACCCACATGGGACAACCAAGAGTATACATAAAATAATATACATGCAACAATCATAAACCATTTATATTTATATAAATAACTATATAGAAAAGAAACATATTGAATTCATAATATTCATAGAAAGCATTTCTAAATTCATGATCTGCAAGAATCATTTTCCGTGTATATACATAATACCTCTGAAAATATAAATAACAGTCTATTAAGAACATGGATATCTAGTTATGCATTGCATAACAATATACATTCTCTGGCTATGCATGTCAACCATGGCATAACGATTTTCTTATCTCTAAGATCCCTCAAGGATCCAAATTGGACACCTAACTAGGTTCCATATCTACTCTGGAAGATTGCCCCTAAGGACAACTTGGTACCAAGGTTAACGATTGTTTTTCCCAGTCGTTAACTCACTTTTATTCTCTATAGCTACGTCTAGTCTCCAAATCATAAACTAATTATTTCTCTAAAACTCCTTTGGGATCTTTTATGGGTTTAAAACTCTATCATATAATTACTCTACTCTTGAAGTCGTAAAATCTCTGGATATATATATATATTATCATAATCATGCTCTAGCTCTTTATAAAAACCATTTAAATATGAAAATTCTTGAAACTCTAAAAGCTCTAGACTCATATAACTCTAATAATCTAACTTTAGCAATAACTATGATTGTGAAATCATGCCTAAGGGATCACCGTGAAACATCCCTTTTTTTTTGGTCTAATTAGGTCATTACTATGAATAATTAGACTAATTAATTAGTAAATCAAATATATATATATATAGGTAACAGAAAATACATATGTATGTTGCTTTAATTTTGAAGTCAATCGCGTTGATATATTGCCCTAATCTTGAAGCAAATTAGTGTTTAGATGTACCTTATATTGGGAAGGATTGAATTTTTTATGTGGCTCATTATTGAGTCATTAAACACTTGATTCTCACCCTAAAAACACCACACACTGCACTCTTTCAAACAAAAAGAAAAAGCAAGAGCACTGGCACCAAGAGTCTCACAACCAAAGGATTCTTGGACAAGCATTGCCGTTCGAAGAACCCATCTCTTGCCTTTCTCATTTCTTTCGAACAACCTTTAAGGTAGGGGTTTTATGTGTTTTCTTTTTATTGGGTTTGAGCATAAACTTGTTCTAGTCTCTTCATGGCTACGAGCAATATATCAAACCCGAAACCGTGGCTAGCGTATTCTAATTCCTTCCATAGTTATGAATACTTGGCCTGGTTACTCTTTAGATAACGTGATATGATGCCCATACTTCAAGGATTGGTTGGTATTTCATCTGTGTATATGTTTAGGAGTGTGAAAACAAAATAAGTAAACAAACAAAATACATAAAACACTCCATTTAAGCAAAAACCTCAAAACTCACATAAGTCACCAATCCTGAACTGGTAAGGGAATCTGCCAGTTTTCAATAAAATTTCGTTTCTCGTCTCTAGACCTCTGTTTGAGTCAATTCAAAATTCTTTAGAAAGCTAAGACCTAGACCTTCAAATTCATTTTAGTTCTACTACCATAGGCCTTCTACAAAATTTAGGAAAAATTGTTAAATTCACGTTAGGCGCTGCTGTTGGGATTTGGGGCAGTGTGTAAAGAAAAATGTGAAACTAGAGCTATACAACTTGGAATCAAGTGAAACTAGTTTTAAATGAAAGCTGACACATAGGGCTATCGTCCTGGAAATTTCATAGAAAAATCCTTCTTAGTTTTTTCCCAGTTATTTTCGAAAGTTGCTGCAGCCTCTGTTGGGCATGCAGCCGAAGTGTTAATTTAGAATTTTTATAAAATTGTCTAGTTATAGTTTAGGCTCAAACTAGATTCGTTAGAAAGCTTGATGAATTAGGATCATCCCTATAAAATACTAGACCATAAATCCAAGGGTAGGAGGCACAATAGAATTTTCTATGTTAGTGCCAAATCTCTAAGAATCTGAAAGTTAGAAAATGCACAATAGGGAAAATAAAAAGTTTTTAAATTATTTGCCAAGCTATAAGAAATGAAAAGAGGGTTAAGATATAACCCTAATATAGTAAAAACCTTAGTAATATTACACACAAAAATAAATAAATAAATATAAAGGGTCTTATAACTCAATATTACGATCATTAAGACATTCCACACATGATCGAAAACTCTAAGTTATAAAGACTTGTTCATGATAACGAGACTTGATAACTATGAGAACACATTTTTGAATATGTTATTTGTTGTGTGATATAACCCTTGTGTATGTTTCATGAGATGCTATATTAAAATGCCTCTATGTGCTAGATGTATGCTCATGTGCTGCCATACACTGTTGATGCTTGATATGTTGTTTGAAATGTGGTTGTGCTGAGGCTCCTGAATCATATTGATTATATATTTGTTCTGCTTATGTCTTGCGTAATACATGTCCCATGTTATGCATGAGTTTGTGTATGACACGTGTTGCATTAAATAAGAAAAGTTGAAAGGTTAAGTGTACCCTTCCGCGATTCGAAGGAGAAAGTTCTACCCTCACCCCAGGATGGCGGCGTCGTTTGAGCTCAATACCATTTACTGAAAATCCAAGGTTGAAAATGATTTCAGAAGGGAGACCTACTGTGGGTTTTAAGTTAATGATTAAGTAAGGATTAAGGTTAATGTCAAAGAATAAGTCATCCTGTTTACAAGTAAATTCATAGAAGTGAAGCTTTCCTACTATATAATACACTACTACAAATAAGGGAACTTTCGGCAGTCCATCCACGGTGGTTTGGAGGATGGTCGTCGATGACCATTAAAAATAACATTTCCCGGTTCCTCCAACCGCGGGCGCTTGCGTGAAATTTTGGTGCAAAGCTCTCCTGCTTTCCATTGCTCTCCCGTCAGCCCCAATCTATCTTTTGTGTTGCTCACTCTTTGAACCATCATTTTTGCTCCCACCCATGGTCACTCCCACAATAGTGTTTGCTCTCACCCAAGGCTCCAAGGTCGGGTTTGCCTCCCGCGACGCTCCAAGGTCACCGCTCAGATCGCCGCACCTCAGGTCGCGGGGCTCCAGGTTGCTACTTTCTCACGTAAGACACTCCAAGGTCTCTAGTTTCTGGCATGCAAGACGCTCCAAGGTCATCGGTTCTGGTACGCGAGACATTCCAAGGTCGCTGAGCTCCAAGGTTGCTGCTTTTTCATGTGAGACACTGCAAGGTCATGGGTTTCTGGCACGCGAGACACTCCAAGGTCGCCTTCTCCGAGATCGCCGTCGACTCTTAGGTCACCGTCGACTCAAGGTCACCGTCGACTCCAAGGTCACTTATTTCTCTTGCGCGGGATCAAGTGAACAAAATCCATTTGCATAAATAGCAACATCTTCCTCCGTTCTAATCTAATCTCCTCATCCTAGGACGGGTACCAACATCTCTAAACGCTCTCTTGTTTCTATTTTCTTATGTTCCACTAAATTTTAAAGGAACAAAATTTAACTTTATTTTATCTTATCTTTCAAGTTCCTAGGAATTTATTGGTTACCGATTGTAGCAAGCAAGCTATTGGTGTTGTTCTTGTACGACTTGTTTTGTTTATCAAAGAATAAAAACTTTTCATTCTTTTTCCCATGCCTAAGCGATCCTTGCTATTGTTGGAGATTTCAGGTTTAAATAAATATGCAAATATGGCTTGATATAATTTGATCATTGTTGTGCCTTTTGTTATTTTCACTTTGCGCACTGTTGGTCTTTGGTTTTATTTTTTATGTTTCAAGATGAAGATGTATTTCTTTTTCCATGTATTGGAGCAATCTGTTTGTTCGATATTTGAAAGTTTGATAAATGAGGTTAAGGAGTGAGGAGCAAGACAACTAGTAGCTGATCATGATTCACGCATCAGAGCTTAAATCGGCACTTTGCTTTTTGGGGAAAAAAATATATTATGCAATACAAGGGTTATGTAATTTTTTTTATTTATTTAAGTTTATGTAGTCTTTCTATATATCTTGGTGAACCAATTACTTCTTGTACATTTCAAATGCTAAGCTGCTTCATACTTACATGATTTACTTCTTAGCAGTATATGACTTTATTAAGGGAAAGGTTGGACTCCACTCATATCTGACTACTTGGCCTTGTTATTGTTTTAGAATAATTCGTCATTTGTTCATATTTGTCTTCCTCTGATACATAGGTTTATGCTTCCTTCTTGAAAAGGTCAATTTCATGGACAATAGTCCTGGAAAATAAAGGGAACACCTACATATGTGTGTAATTTGGAACTGCTTGATAGTATTTGTCCTTCATACCACATCTAATGGACATTGTGTTGGGTTCTACCTCGGTTATCTTTTGGTTTGTCCATTTAGGCCTTGGTTGTGTTTCTCCCTGGAAAGGATTTCTTGTTTTACTTGACAAAAAGAGCTCAATTGGAGAATAACATAGGGCAAGTAGGGGATGCCAACCTAGTATCTTTGATAGGGTGACAAGTAGTGTAAGGTGAAAACTTTGAAGAGGGGGATAGGGATTGAGGTTTCGAGGGTGTATAGATTCTAGTTCTAATGTAGGTAGTTACTAGGTTTCTTGAGGAAATTTTGATTGGAAGCATTTTGCTCATCATAAGGGTAAGTACTTGGAGAAACCTTTTGAGAAAGTTAGGACTTAGGAGTGTATATCCTTTGTAATATAAGTGATGGCGATCTTTTCAAAGTTCCACGGTGCTTCTTTGTATGGAATTATCAGCCTATGAATTCTGCATTGAATTGCTTTCTTCTAGTTTGTTTGTTGTAACCAAACATGAGGTGTTATGCCTAGTTTACTTTTTCTGCATTTTTGGACTTTTCCTGTATAGTTCTATGAATTTCTTCTCTTCCCAAACTTGAATTCCTCAAGTATGCATAAAGCTTTCTTTCTTATTAGAAACCCTGATTCTTGCTTGGATTTTCAAGTTCCCATACACCTAACTCACCCTTAAAATCGTGGATGCAACCATTGTTGTAATTGTCATGCATTATCATTAGATCATTTGAAAGATTTTCCTTAGTTTGTTACCACTATATCAATCATATTGCTAAGGAGTTTTCTGGAATTGTAGGTACCATGATCCAAGGACTGGGTTGCCATACGCTACTAAAGAAGCATTTAAAATAGTTCGACAATGATATGACTATTCTAGATTGCAAATCTTTTGTTGAATCAAATTGCACAAACCTAAAACCCCTATTTGTTGAAAGAGAATCTCTCATGATTCTTGAGTTTCGTGTGTTTCATTTGCAATTGGCATAAATTTTTATTAAATTTGATAGATAGATAAATTAGTGACTATCAAATTTTGTTGCACTGAATTGTTTCCTATTTCTCACAGCAATTGGATTCAATTGGACTTATGAATCTAAATTGTCCATGGAAACATCGTTTATTCTTGATTTTAGACCATATTGTCACTACTAGAAATAACACTGTTACCAATTAATTTTACCGAGGATTTACCGTGTTACCGATGTAATTTGAGTTGCCGGGAGATTTTTGACGGATTTTGTCAACGCAAATAACGTAGTCGGAAAGCATTGCTGGAGGAAAATCCGAAAATGTTACTCATGGATTTTTGATAATTTCTTTACAAAAATCTCGTAATCGGGCTTAAAAATTCGCCAAAAAATCGTCATAATGAAATAATTACTGGCGGATTTTTTTTTTCTGACAAAAAATACATTAGTAATTTTAAAAATAATTTATTTATCGATGGGAAAACCCATCGGTAATTTTTTTTATTTTTTCTTAAAGTTACCTAGGATTTTTTTTGTTCGATAATTTAAAATTAATATCATTTTTTAAAAATCAAATTTTTACCGATGGAAAAATCCGTCATAATTGGAATTTTTTTTTTGTGTTTTATTTTATTGACGAAAAATTCCATCGGTAAGTGACATTTGTTTAAAAAATTATTTGTTTTGTAATTTGAATGTTCCTGATTTTTATCAACTTATATTTTATTTAAAGCTAATTATAAATATGTAAATATATTTAATAATGAAAAATTATTAAAAAATACTTAATAAATTAAAAATGCAATAGATTTAAGTCCAAAATGTAAAATAGATAAAACTTCAAAAAGTCTACAAGAAAAATATAAATAGTTCAACATCGTCAAAAATAAAGGAGAAGTCAAGGAAAAACAATAACTCAAATCAGGAGAAGTCAACAGGTCATGTCATCGTCAAGTCACCGTCACCATCATCATCACCATCACCATCACCATCATCATCAACATCATGATGTCCTGCGGCATAAGAGCCAGCCTGCATCTTCTTCTATGACACCATATCTTCCTTCATCCCTTTTTCTTAATCTCGTCTCCTTCTCCTTCATTTGCTTTCTTAATCTTGTCTCCTTCTCCTTCATCCGCTTTCTCATCTGTCTCCAAGGCCTTTTCCTTGTCCTCCATCTTCTTTTGCATCTCCTGATTGGCACGTCTCTCTACATCCTTCTCTTGCATACGATGAAGTTGCGCATTGAGCAGGTGAACTTGCTTGCGACCTCACCATCTTCGCGAGGGACCCAGTGCCTGAGATGCCCCAAGTGACAGAGGTAGAGGATAAACTACTAACATAAAATGACCCCATGTCGTAGATGCGGTTCTTGTAAGAACCGTCGACTACCTCTTGCCACAGTTGGTCCCCATCAATCGATGGGCACTTTACACTGCTACAATCCTCTACTCCAAGCTGGGTTGTAGCCTCTTGATAGCCCTGCTCATAGGCATCCTATAAGAAAATAAAATTAATTAAACATCTATCAAATATATGAAGTAATAAATTAAATATATATACAAACAATAAGTGCTCAAAACATATATACCCAAACATTCTCTCGAGTATCGACCCATGTCTTGTCTATCTTGCGCATATGAGTCTTTCTGAACAACTCACTCTGTGGGTGGCCTCTTTAACTCATTAGCCTGCATTTTAAGTGAACATTGACGACATTAGTAACTGAAAATATAAATTTAACAAGAGGAATGAAAAATGTTTAAAATAATGACTAGACCATCTGGCGACGTGTAGACTCTTTAGTAGCTGAACCACCACAATGAACAGATCCACCCTTTGCGATGCTCTGCTCGCCTTAGCCTTCAAAGACTTCTCTTTAAATTTCTCACTTCTCTAGTATTGCCACAAATAGTCCAGACTAGCTTGATTTATCCATCTGGTTCTTCCGCCTTTCTTGAATGTCGATGTACATGTCTTAGGCCTGTGGCTGCCCTGAATTGAAGAGCTTAAACATACAATCTTCATCTTTGGGATGGATGATGAAGTTGCTCTACACATGGAAATAAAAAAAAGGTAATTGAAGCAGTTTATAAAGTAAATAACACATTTTTGTAATAATTATTTTATTTTACCTTCCACTCAGGAAACCAGCGCAACTTCTCATTCTTGGACAGCTTGCCAAATGACTTGATTGGTCGTTCATCCAGTTTTTGGATGGTGTGTGTCACCTCGTGCATGGCCCATGTAGCCGATGCCAACTGCATAGCAAATATTACAAAACAATGTTATTATATATCAAGAAATTGTTCAAATTATTACAACAAGATTCATGAATTGAATAATTAAATTACTTACCTATTCTTACCGAGACGTACAAGTGGTACTCGTTGCTCCCCTGTGGACCCATGTCCTGATTGCCCCTGCCTGAAACCGCTAACCTTCAATACCCCTTTCTATTTGTGTGGGGATAGGGATAGGATCTTGTGGTGGTGGTGGTGGAGGTGAAGACACAACTCTAGTCACATGCCTAGGAGTATGGACCATGGTAAACTCAGATGGGCAGGGGTGGTGGCATGAAAGGGCTAGAAATGGATGTGTGAGCCGCTGTGGTAAATGCCTAAGTGGGAGGGGTGATTGTTTGATTATTAGGACACCTTACCCTTACCCTTGCCTTTGTTTTTCCCTTTAGGTGCCATATCTGTAAAAGAAACAACAATGTATTAAAAACCAAATAATATGATAATTTAAAATAAAAAGATGTAATAAGTATGAGAGTAATAGATACATTGGCCAACTGTTGCTTTGTTAGGACCCTAAGCCAAACTTTGTAAATAAGGACATGAAACATTATTGTTTTTATCAAACACCTACATGAATAATTGAAATTCAAACATCAACATAAAAGATGACAACTAGAACATGTGTATGGTTTTGGATCAAATGGTTACTAGATAGTTAGGTCACATACAAATGATCTGAACCATGCTAGAAATTGTTCAAGGGTGTGTCGCTCATTAACTTGTTCAAAATACCTATAAATTAAAAATTGCAGGTAAAATAAGATTTGATTTATGTCAAGGTGTCAACAATTTAAAGTGATAGATTGATATCACTTACGTTTTAAATGGTTGCACTTCATCACAGTTGATTAAGATATGCAAGTGCAGCATGTTTCTCTCTCTGATAGCCAATGGGGTTTGGATTTTTCAGCTTCACGTCGGCATTATTGAATATAGACAAAGTATGTTGAACTAAACTTTCACCCCCATCATCATTTCGACCAACCCTTGTTCGTTTAGATTGAACATGTGACTCAAAATAATAGGAACAAAAGAAAGACGTCTCCTTGGAAATATATGCCTCACATATGGAACCTTCTACTTGAGCTCTATTTTTCATAATTCTCTTGAAACTTCCAATATTTCTTTCAAAGGGATACTATTGAATCAAGCCCACACACCCGTGCTTCATATGCCAAGTGTACAGGCAAGTGTTCCATAGAATCAAAGAAATCGGGAGGAAATATCCTCTCTATTTTGCACAAAATTATAGGGATGTTTCTCTCCATAATTAAGTGGACGAGCATAGGTCTCTAAAATATTGACTGAACTCTCAATGGCTTCCAAAAGGGAGAGGTAATTCTCTAAATGCAATAGGAAGTAAACACTCCATGAATACATGACAATCATGACTCCTCATGCCAAAAAATTGTCCTTGTACAATATTGGCGCATCTACCCAAGTTTGAGGCATAACCATCAGGCATCCTCAACTCTTGCATCCACCTACACATAGATTGTTTATGCAGAGGTTAGTGTGTA
The DNA here is from genome assembly GCA_030441495.1 of Dalbergia oliveri. NCBI lineage: Eukaryota > Viridiplantae > Streptophyta > Magnoliopsida > Fabales > Fabaceae > Dalbergia > Dalbergia oliveri. The sequence continues at coordinate 6,608,901 of JAMLFY010000009.1, forward strand.
ACTCGCCTTCAACTTACACACATGGCCATCTGGCAACTTATGTAAACCTAACTCAGTCTCTTACAATAATCTGCCAAATCTTTCCTTGCTTTCACATTGTCCTTAGTCTTATCTATCCATCACAGTGTTTATAATGTTATCACACACATTTTTCCACATGCATTACATCAACACAATAACGAACTAGATTATCCCCCAATAAGGCAGCTCCAAAAGTATACTTTGTTTGGTCCAATTATGATCTATCCCATATCCTAGAAATTGTATGGACTTACCCAATTCAATTATCTTTGGAAAGTCTCTAACTCTCTGGTTACCGCTTAGCCTCACAGGAGGCTCATCACGTTCAACCGTCTTCTTTTTAAATGCGTCCTTTTTACCCCTAAATTCATGATCAAGGTCCAAAAACCTCAAATGATAGTCAAACTACGAGTTTTTCGACCATGTTTATATGTGAATGCCTTTGTATCCTCCATACAAATTGGACATGCCAATTTTCCCTGCGTTATCCAACCTGAAAACATTCCATAGGCCAGAAAATCATTGATAGTCCACATCAATGATGCCCTCAAGCAAGAAATTTTATTTTGTGGAAATATCATAAGTTTGTACGCCTGAATACCACAACTCTTTAAGCTCATAAATCAATGGTTGGAGGTAAACATCAATCTTGGCTTTGGGATTATCAAGGCCAGGAATTATACAAGTTAGAAACATGTAAGGATCTTTCATGCACATTTCAGGAGGCAGATTGTATGGTGTAGACCACAGGCAGGAATAGGTTTGCTAAACTGTTATTCCGAGTAAATCCGCTGCACAAAGCCCCAACCTAACATTCCTAGGATTCAAGGAAATCAGGATAAGTTTGGTCAAAGTGTTTCCAAGCTTCACCATGGGAAGGGTGGGTCATGACACCATCATTTCTCTTATTCTCCAAGTGCCATCTCATATGAGTTGCTAAACTCATTGAAGCATACAACCTCTTTAATCTTGGAATTAGGGAAAAATAGTGCATTCTTTTATAGGGAACATCCTTATATCTTCCATTTCTAGATCTTTTTGGTTTGAACCTAGGGCTTTCACAAAATTTGCATTGAGTTATGCATGTATCATCTTTGTAGTACAACATGCATCCTTTCAAACAACAATTTATTTTTTCTAATTTTAGCCCAGAGTTTTGAAACTAATTTCTTGGCCTGATAGAAATCATTTGGAACAGAACTAGGTTGTGGACAAATCTCACTCATCAATGTTGCCCACTAGTCAAACGAATTTTGACTTTGGTTAGCTTCTGACTTTATAGCTAACATCCTAACCACTAGAGACAACTTGAGTGTACACACACTTCCCATAGAGGGGCCTTTACAGCCTCCAATATAGAGAAAATTTCTAGCCTGGCATTAGAAGCCTCAATAGAAGGTTCATAATCTGCATGAATTTGAGGACCAACTACATCATAAATCATTTCCTCATATCATCTAGAGTTATCCTCCCAATTAATATTTCCCATGACCTGCTCACCAATATTAACTCTACTTGAACTACCTCCAATATATGTGTTTTCAACACTAGCATGTTCAAAATTTTGTGTGGCAACTTCCTCATGCATAGTCCAAACCCAATAATTCACCATAAAACCATCCTTATCCAGGTGATACCTAATGGTGTCCATATCAAAATATTTCCTACATTTGCACCTAGCACAAGGACACCTAACTTTTTCATCATTCATAAATTATCCTCTACAGTCACCCTTACAAACTTCAACTCTCGCTAAAATTCAGGTTTGATTCCCCAGAACTGGGTGCACCCTGTCATACATCCATAGTCTATTTGCGGAACTCATGGTTCTTGAATGTGTAATTTAACCTAACAAATTCATTTAAAGTTCCCAAATTAAAATTTTATTTTGTTATAAATATATGTCAATAAATCATCTTCTAAAAGTAAAACTCTTTTAAGTAAATAGTCTGTGCTCTTTAACTTAACAAAATTTCAAGGCATCTCCCTTAAATTAACATTCCACTCTTTAAATTTAAAAAAAAAATTGACGGAACCTCCCTGAAATGAAGACATCCCAAAAAAATTATTTCAATATATACATATATCAATCTAGTCAAATAAAATTCATAATACAATCACACAAACATTTAAAGATCTTAAAACCATTCTAGTGCACACCCCCTTATGACATCACAACATGTATATCCTGATCTCCGCATACATAATCAATCTCCACAGCAAACAATGCAAACAAGTTGAAGGAGGACCTCTATGCCCTTCCCCCTAGTTATGCAATCTCATTTTCCTACAACTCTATCTTAGAAATCATAAGTCTCTATCCTAACAACAAATGTAATTAAATAAGGAGAAACAATTACTTACATTACCTTAAAAAAGACAAGAGAATTATATGCTCCACCACAAAAATTTTCCAAGCGGACTCAATACTCTCAAACAAAATCAGATCCTGCTAAAGATGGAAAAGAATGATGAGAATACAAGCCAAACAACTTAAAACAAATCAATAGTTTCATGATTCACATTCGGATTTAATACCAAATACACTAAGCCAAGCTCATTGTTCTAAAAATGATTCCAATTCAAAAGGTTTGAAATTACACAAATCCAAACTTGGTTCAACCAAATCCCACAACTGAATAGATCCAAAATCCTTGCAATCCAAATTAACAAGAAAATATCAAACCAAACCATATCAACAAACAAACAATCCAAATTTCTTGTAATCAAAATTATCAAACAAAAACCAAAATAAACCAAATATCACTAAGTGAGAGAACCAAATTACACTTGAAAAAAAAACAAATACAAACAGTGTAATATCAATAAGAACGACAACTATCAGAGGAGAGGAAGCTTACCTTCTTCTCTGGCACTGGTCGGCGGAGGTCGTGAGATTGGAGGCCGCGCGTCACCGGAGGTGGCCGGTTCCGGGGTCACTCCTGGTCGTCGGATCACCTGTCTCGCGGGGTCGTGGATCACATCGCTTGGGTTGGTTGCAAGCCTGGGTCGCGTGCGGGTCCCCGTGGCTGGGTCACGATCGCATGCGGGTCGCCGGTCACGCGGAGGCGGCACCCCCGTGGTCATGCGAGAGAGATAGTGTGTGTGTGTGTGTGTGTGTGTGTGTGTGTGTGTGTGTGAGTGTAGGAGTGAGAGTGAGAGAGATGAGTGATGAGGGACCTTTTCTTAAACTAACTAAAAATATATTAAGTAATGGTTTTTCCTACGAATTTCAAATTACCGGAAATTTTTTGGGAAAAGTGCCAAAATCTCATAAATTATCGAAAAATCCATCGGTAATAAAAAAAATTTATTTTATTATTTCTGCCAAAAATTTTGCGATGATATTATTTTTTAAAAAATATTTTTACTAAAATATTTCCAATGGATTATTTAGCTTAATATTATTTTGAAAGGATTTATTTTCATAATTAGTTACCGATGGAAAATTCATCGGAATTGCTGTGGACATTTGGTAAATCTGCGTAACTGTGCTAAAAAAAAATCCTCCATTTTTCACAATTTCTGATGGTAAATCCATCGGAAATCCTGCGAAAAAATCGTTGGTAACTCAATTATTCTAGTAGTGTGTGATTTTGCTATAATGTTTTGATATTCTTAATGTGACTGATAATGGAAGTGATACTCATATTTCTTTGAAGTCATTTCATAAAGTTAGCTTTCTCTCTAATACTAGGTAGTTATCTTATTTATACTTTACTTTTGAACATGACTTGGATACTTTCAAGTGTGTGAAAGTGTAAATATCAAAAGAATTTCCTCTAATCCTCAACTCCAGTTGGTATATCTTATTGGCAGAATTACAATTTAGGATTCATTCGTGTTGGGAAGCTAGCTATGCAAGCATCTTGTGGTTTTGATAGTCTATCTCAAGTTCTTTCTAATTAGACCATTGTTGTGTCATAATATGCCATTAGAAATAAGTTGGTTTATTGCTTTTGAGTTTTACTTACACATCAATGTAATTTTATGATTAACTTTGTGCTTTATTGGTGAAAGAAAGTAAATAAATTAACTGGCCCTATGATATTTCATGGTTACACCTAATTGCATTAACTTTTCAAGCTCATTTAGCTCTTCTTATTATTGGATGCAAAAACAGGTACCTTGTTCAAGGATCTCTAACCCAAATCCTATTTCCTTATAAGGGTTGTTTCAAGTTACATGTGCAGTAATTTTTTGGCCATAAACTATCATATATTTATTTATGTACTCGTCGTATAGTTAATCTATCACATATAATTTCTACTAATAAAAGTTGATACAATTAACAATCTCCATGAAAATAAATAGTTGGTAGTTTATTATTATTAGTATTTATTGAAGAATATATGTTCACTTGAAAATATCAGTTGCTTTGTGTATTTATAAATCTTGATTCTCTGTGGACTATGGCTAGAACTTTTTGTAATATTTATGGTGATAAGGATATAATAACCAATTTGGACTTTATTATTGCGAGTAGGCCAAACTAGAAACAGTGACCATGGTGTGTGACATAGTAAAGAAATAGTTGGCACTACCAGGGAGTCCAGTCTCATCTGAGAGTCCAATTTTGCTACACTTGGAGTTGATTCTCTAATACAGTAATCCCATCTTTCTTCTTGAAAATAATTATGTATCAACTATTGTTTTGGCATACAAATGTTATAGAAATATTCATTACATATGTATTGCCAATTTTTTATTTTGAAAACATACAGACCTTGCTTTCTTTTATTTGTTTTGTTAGAGAAGTTTTCCAATTATTTCTGTAAATATTTTTTATTCCATGTATGTCATTTTTCTTTTGTGACATCTTGCTCAAGTATTTAGATAAAATTTTGAGCACGTTGTGACTGATGGACTTGATGAGTAATTTGGCATTAGAGCTTAGAGTTTTTCCTCTCTTTTTTCTCTTTGATTAGATTGCCATCCCTTTTGTGTTAGAAAGATTGCCCTTAGTTGTTGTAATCGCCTATTAATACTATGTTGCTATTTAATTAGAGTTATTCTTTACTTGACATTGTCTCATATATGGAACCTTTTTCTAGTTGTAGTTGAAATATTTGTTGCGTTTCAACAAGATTGAAAATCTTCCTTCAATTCCAATTTTGATCTTGATTCTTCTCACCTAACCAAATGTACATTGGCACTTCACTCAAGCAACTTGATAGGACCAAACATTCAATAAACCTGGTAGCCCTCATCAATCTTATCTTTTTCTTTTTATTCTTCTTCCTTTAGTTTTTTGTTTTTTGGGTCTTGACATGTTTTTCTGTTAATTTAGTTGTAGAAGAATAGAATCACATGTAATGTAACATTTTGCTGGCTAGAAAAATAAAAGTTTGGTACAATATTTGAGATCAACAAATAGCAGACATAATAGTGAAATGTCTTATTTTGAGCATATAATATTTCCAATGGTGGAGGAACATTTGTGTTTTAAGATACCTTTTTATGTTCCATTTGGTTGAGAATAACAAAGGGATTAAAGTTACCAAGTGCATGAGTATGACTAGAAGCTTGAAAATTGAGTATACTTGTGTCAAGATCTTTTAAATCTTCAGAAAAAATATCATGTCCACTATTATTCAGTAAACTTAGTCTCTCACCTATGTCCCTCAAGGTGAAAATGTAACTTGTTTTTGTTTTACATATGAAACTCTAATAGAATTATTGCCTTGTCATTAATTAGTTTGACTTAATACTTTTATTCTACCTAATTGCATAATGCAGGGAAATTGTTGGAAGCTACCTATAGCTCTTTATGCGATTACTACCAAACTCAATTTTATTTATTTAAGTCATTGAATGTTGTCTTTCTAGGAAAATAGATTCTATTTTTTTTGTGGAAGATAGGTTCTAATTGTTTGATCATTAGTAAGCACAAGAAAAGAATTGCCAAATAGGAATGTGTAGACTAAAAGTATGAAAAGCTTTACTTATGAACAATTAACGTTTATCATTCTAATATATATGTGTGTGTGTGTGTGTGGCGCTTAATGTTTGTGTTCTGAGAGTTTTTAAATTTTGCGTTTTGTTTTAAATTCAGAGCAAAGATTAGATATGGACAAGTTGTGGATCACAAAACCACGAAATTCTCCTGAGTATGAAGAAGGGGTTTCAAGATTTCTTGATTTTGCCTTTGTGCATAGCTCAGTTAATGATAAAATAATAAGCCCTTGTTCTTCATTCGCATTTAAAAAATGGCAAACAAGGGACACTGTGTATGAACACTTGATCTATAAATAGTTTCCCAAAGGATATACATCCTGGTTTTATCATGGGGAGTCTTCCAGGTGTGAAACTAGCAATGTATCAAGTACTAGTGTTTTACATGAAGTACAAGACCCTGTGTTGAGGTAGATCAGATTTGAAACATGATCAATGAAGCTTTTGGAGTTGATGGGAATCATATGAATGAAGTACCTTTGATAACAAATGAAGAAGTAATCGAAGGTGAAGGAGCAATGCCACATGCAAGTCAAGAAGGGTTTGAAGCAAAAGAGTTCTATTAATTAGTTAGAGAAGAAGAGCAACCATTATATGAAGGGTGTACAAGGTATTCAAAGCTATCTTTCATGGTGAAGTTGTATCACATCAAATGCCTATGCAAGATGAGCGACAAGTCAATGACGATGATACTAGAACTATTGAATGATGCGTTTGAACATGCAAAGATTCCAAGTTTGTTCTACGAGGCAAAGAAGACCATCACCAAGCTTGGTTTAAACTACACCAAGATACATGCATGTCCAAATAATTGCATGTTATATTAGGGTGAGGACGAGAATAGGGTGACATGCAAAGTTTGTAACAAGTCTAGATGGAAAGCAAGTTCAAAAGATGGTCAAGCTAAGGCATCCAATATTGGTGGTAGCAATAAGAAAAAGGTACCTGCAAAAGTCCTTCGTTACTTTCCTCTAAAACTGATATTACAAAGATTATTTTTATCTTCAAAGACTGTAGAGGATATGAAGTGGCATGCTATAGAGAGTAACAAGGATGGCTTAATGAGGCATCCAGAAACTCTGAAGCTTGGAAAAAGTTTGATTCAACAAATCCTTTGTTCACGTATGACCCACTAAATGTCTGCCTTGGATTAGCTACTGACGGTTTCAATCCATTTGGAACTTTAGTTATAGTATTTGGCCCTTCATTCTTATTCCATATAACACCCCTCCATGGGTATGTATGAAGCAGACATCATTCATCATTTCAATGATAATTCCAGGCAACAAAATGCCAGGAAATGACATAGATGTCTATTTGCAGCCTCTAATCAAAGAGTTAAAGGAGTTATGGTATGATGGTGTTGATGCATATGATGCTTCTACAAGATAAATGTCAGGTTGCATGCAGCTTTGATGTGGATGATCATGATTTTCCTAGTTTGGGACTCTTCTGGGTGGAACACGTACACAGGACTAGCTTGTCCATCTTGCAATTTTGATGCTGTCTCTTATCGTCTCATTCATAGTAAAAAATTTTGTTTTATGGGTCATCGTTTTTCTTAACCAGAGACATAGGTTTAGATTAAATAGGTTTATTCAATAGAGAGCAAGAGCCAAGGTGTGCACCAAAAACATTATCTAGAAATTCTTTCACAAGTTGAGAATATTAATGTCACATTCTGGCGAAGGGTAGAAATAAAAAGGGGAAAAGATTACGTTCTGATGGATGTGTTGAAAGCACTCAACAATGGAAAAAGAAAAGCATTTTTTTTTAGCTTCCATATTGGCAGTGTAATTTGTTGTGTCACAATCTTGATGTTATGCATATTGAGAAGAATGTGTATGACAATGCCATTTACACCTTGCTAAATGATAGTGCAAAGTCAAAGGATCATGTCAATGCTCGAAGACCATTAAGGAATGGGTATCAAACATGATCTTTGGCCAAATGAAAGTGGAAAGCATCCTCGGCTATCTTTACACTTACTAATTCAGGCAAGAAGTCATTCTTGACAACTTTGAAAACATCATTGTGCCTGATGGTTATTCAAGAAACATTTCAAGGTGTATTGATTTGGACAATCTTAAGTGGAATGGGATGTTGAAAAGCCATGATTGCCATGTACTTATGGAGCAATTGCTACCTTTGGCCATGAGGGTAGCATTGCCTGATGAGGTGTCTGCATATTATTCGAGTTGTGTTCATTCTTTAGACAATTATGTGGCAAGGCTTTAAGTGCTACATTTTTAGACAAGTTGCAAGATCAAATTGTCCTCACTTTATGCCACATGGAAATGTTATTTCCCCTTCATTCTTCACAATTATGGTTCACTTGGTGGTTCACCTTGTTGAAGAGGCTAAGCTTGGAGGCCCTGTTCATTATCGATGGATGTATCCTATAGAGAGGTAAAAACTGTGTAATCATACCTTTCTTAATTTATTAATGTATAGGACAATATTTAACTTCACTCATTATGATGCAACATATATTTAGGACATTTGAAATCTTATGTGCATAACAAGTCTCAACCAGAAGGCTCTATAGCAGAAGGTTACCTAGTGGAAGAAGTTCTAACATTTTGTTCAAGGTACTTGGATAACATTAAGACAAGGGAGAATCGTCCTAATCGTGTTGATGATGAGCCCAATTGTGTTCAACCTAATTCGTGGGTAGCTGAATTGTTTTCGTAAGTAGGAAGGCCAGTTGGTCGTTCATCATATTTCAATTTAACAACCATAGAGAAGTTGCAAGCTCATAGACATGTATTAATCAACTGTCCTATAGTTGTCCCTTATCTCTAGTGAGTAATTCATAAGCTTCTACTATTGATAGTTAAAACTTATTTCATTCTTATGTCTAATATTTCTAAATCTATATAGGGAATTTAGAAATATTATACGTAGGAGACTAAGGAGTCATACAAGAAATATGTCAGAGATAGACAAGAAGGTTCATAGAGAGTTTGTTGGTTAGTTCTACAATCAGGTGCGTAAAATCATAGTTTCATATATTACATCTAAATTCTAAAATTTGTGATTAACACTTAATATGCTTTTTTAGATTGCCAACAATCTCAATAATCTTGAAGACTATCAAAGATGTGTGTTTTTAAGTCTGGCTAAAGGTCCTATCAACCAAGCAAGAAGGTTCTCTGCATATAATGTCAATGGATTCAAGTTTCGAACTGTGGCACGTGACAAAGGATTAAAAACTCAAAATAGTAGAGTTTTTGGTACATTTGGAACAAGAAGTTACTTAAGTAGTAGTGGTTCTCAAATGAGACTTGGAGAAATGCCTTATTGTGGAAAATTAGTAGACATTATTGAACTTAACTATAATGGCTCATTTGATGTTCTACTTTTTAAATGTGAATGGGCTAATACCACTAATCCAAGGGGCATGAAAAAAGACAAGTTGGGGTTCACTGCCATTAACTATGGTAGATTGATACATACGGGTGAACATGAAGATGATGAGCCATATATAAAGGTTTCTAAAGCTCACATGGTTTTTTATGTTGACGATGAGAAAGAAAAAGGATGAAGCCTACTAGTTCATATAAGTCCAAGAGACGAGTATGACATGGGTGAAGAAGATGAAGATATTATCTATGATAATGAGTGCTATCCATCCCAAAACTTGGAGCAACTTTTTCCAGATAATGTGTTGCATATACAGTTAGCAAGAAATAGTATAGATGGTGACCATCTAAATTCACTTGTTAATGAAAATATTGATGATGATAATGAAGACATGGTGTTGTAATAAATAAGGGTAAAGTCTCTCTTTTGTACAAATGTTGTCAATATGCTATTAACTAATTTATATCTATCCTACATAGCATAGTAATAATTTATCTTTCTTAAGTATGATAATGTTTATTTATTTTTGCATTGAAATACTCATATGCTCTTTTTTCTTTTTCCCTTTACAGATAGTAAACATGCACAAGAAAAGAGATCTTTTTCTTCTAAGGATAAATTTGTACGTGTTTCAGCAAAGTCTTTGGGTGCAAGTAAAAAAGTACCACATGGTCAACTTCATAGTGAGCTTTTAGATGAAATTAGAAGATTCTCTCAGCAAGTAGGCCATGCAAATACATCTGATCAACAAGTTGAATCTCCTCCATCCACTAAGCCTGAAGACCCTCCATCCATGAGCCTAAACCTTCTCCATCTACTGAGCCTAAAGCCCAAAATGAATGTGTAACAAAGGCATCTAAATATTGGTCTATTGATGTGATTGGTACGTGATTTATTTGTTTTTATTTATGTTGTGTGGAAGTGTTATTTTTTTTACTCGAATGTTTTGGTTTATTTTTACATGTTAGATGAGAACAAAGTTGTGCAAAAAAGAAAATTAAAGCTTGGAGATGATTGGGTACTAGAACCTGGGACCAAGGTGATGGTAGAATGGAATTAGTCAAACCACCAGTTGGACAATCAGGTGGTCTTTTAGGATCCTTTTTAGGAGCAATTGCTACAAGATGGCCACTGGTTCAGATACCTACAAGGATAATGTCTACAAGGAACCCATTCAGGTTCGCAATATAATCACTTTAATAAATTCATTTTGCATTTATTGTTTGTTGTTATTAACATTTGCTCCTTTTTTTTTTCTTTCTTCTTTGAAGAAAAAATTTGATGTTAATGAGGAGAAGCATATGGAGTACATACTTAAAAATATTGGCAAGAAATGGAAAGATGATCAGTGCAAATTGTTCAATAAGTATTATGATTTTGACAAGAATAGGAGTCAAAACCTTAAGTCATGTCCAGAAGGAATCCGTTGACGACTGGGCATCTTTTATAGACTATCGAATGAAGGATAAAACTCTGGTAATTGAACATATGTTAAAATGCTTAGTAGCACTTATTTTGCCTATTGTCAACATGCTCTTTTTTTTTTTTTGTAATGCTATAGGCGATATGTGATAAAAATGCTGCCAATTGACAAAAACAAATGGTTCCTCATACCCTCGGGTCTAAGTCAATGGCGAGGAAACAACATGAGCTAGTATGTAATTAACATTGAGTGATCTTTATTGAATTTTAATACTAAACTGATTTGGACATGTTATTAACCTTACTAAATGTTATAGGAAGTTAAAAAAAGCGGACCTACAGAGGAGTCAGATGTAGCCGATTAGCCATAAAAAGAAGGATGGATCTTATGTTAATGATGAGGCTAGAGAAAAAAGTGTAAGAAATGCTATCTTTTTAATATTGTAAAGTTATCAATTCTAACATATGTAGTGTGCACAAATGCTAACAATCATCAATTTGTATATGTAGGAGCAATTAGCTAGCCTTGAGAGGGAAGGGGCTTCTTCCCAACATTCTTCACATGACGATGCCTTCAGTAAGTTATTGGGAAGGAGCATCCTGGTCGTGTTCGAGGTATGGGATTCGGGTCTGCCTAACTCAAGTGTTCTTTCTACGAGCCATTGTGGAGGGACGTCTTCATGCAGTCATGGTTCAGATTCGGTTAAAATTCAACAAATAAAAGCAGAATTAAAAGAGAATAAAGCAGTAGTTTTAGTGCTTCAAGCCCAATTGAGTTACTTTATCACACACTACTTGGGTGGTACATGCCATCTGATTTTCCCACCATTGGAGAGAATAAGGTAGCTAAATCTATTTACCCTATAAGATGAACTTTTTGCTTATACTTGAATTACCTATAACTCATGGTATGCTGTCTTCTTTGAGAACATGCTTATCACACATGCTTTGGGTTTGCCTTTTGGTTTTTCTGAATGGTTACATAAACATGTTGTTTGCTCATGTATATTGCTAGTCCCCTGTCAAGATCATTATTATTGTTGATTAGAACATATGTAAGTTGTAGATTTATTTGGCTAAGGTGGTCTAATTAGTATTTCAGTCATGGTTAGGTTCTCTTTGCTTATGCTTTGAGTTTCTGAACACTGAGACTATGGATGAAGTAATTTCTTCTTGTGTAGCTATATCAAGCTATGCTTCAGTGCTTGCCCATATAAAATGTAGTTCATAAAGCTTTGAGCATATAAAGATCCACAGATTTTTGCTTTGAAAATAGCAATGCCTTGATCATCAAAGTTCTACCTGCATAAGTTTTTAGCTTTGATGAAAATAGGGGATTATTTGTCCTAGAATAAGAAAATCATTGGCTTTCCTCAATTCTATTTAGCAAAGTATGTTGGATCATTTTATGTATACAAATCAATCAAGTCAAACAAATAGAACATAATTTTCCCTTTTGTGACAATTGATGGACCACTTTTAGAGAACAATGGATTTACAAAGAAATAGGATATAAAAAAGTTAAGTTAAGAAGAATCACTACATGCAGGATAGTGTCATTGACAAGCATCCCTCAGAAGATATCTTCTCTACACACCCCTTTTCAGCTTCTCATTGTTTGTGAATAGATATGTAGCAAGAGGTTCTAGCTTTGATTTGATTATACTGAAGCTATCTTCTATGTTTTCTACCTACATATGTTAGGAAAATGTCAAACATGAAAAAAAATAAAGTACTTTTCCAATATTTCTCTAAATACTGAGGTTATCTTTCTTATTTTTGCTTGTAGTCATTTTACGTGTTCTTTCTATTTATTCTAGTTTCTCATTTTACTATATTATGTTGTGCTATTTTTTCTTTAATTTTAGGTTGAAGACTTGGAATCACTAGGGCTAGCAAGACAACCCTCCTCTTCTACTAGCCATGACCCAAGCAAATGAGGGACCTTCCAACAATTAGCATATTATTGATTGTCTTTGTTAATCAATCTTAGAATTATGGAATGAACAACTCTATGATGTTGCAAGATTATAAGCATTTGTTGTTTTGTTTTATGATTTTGTAAGAAGTTTAAATGTTTTAGGCATAAAAGATATTATGATATATTATCAATTATGAGACACTTTCTATTATAAGTAATGAGTGATTGTAGTTTTAAAATTTGCTTTATGCTTGAATTTTATAGATGTTTGAAAGTATTTGTAATAGAAAGAAAGCTATTGTGACCAAGTTTATGAGAAAGAATACATAAGGGAAGAAATGTGATCTTAGCAATTAGCGGTTTATAAAGGCAAATATTCATTTTTCCAATTTTGCGGCGGTTCTAGGTCGCCATTAAATTATTCACATCATTAATGGCCTATTTATTTGTGGCGGTTCTTAACCACCATATAATTAAAAACAATAACTTTTACGGTGGTTTCAACGCCACAATGTTTTTAGCATATTATTTCTTTTTTGAGTTTTCGCGGCAGTTGTAACCATTACAATGTTTACAACATATTATTTTTTTTGGTTTTTTGGCAGTTGGTTAAAGTGCTTTTTTTCATTTGTCATTTTGCGGCGGTTTCAAACTGCCGCTAAAGGAAAATGGTCTTTTGCGGCAGTTATTCCAACAGTTGGCTTAACCGTCGCAATAGGGTTGGCAAGTCATTCAGGCGGTTTGAGAACCGCCAGGGATGACTTTACGGAAAAATAATCGCTGTAAAAATACTTTTCCTGGTAATGATACTTGCATCATGCATCTATTCATGCTCAACATTACTTCCTTATTGCACAAATCATTTTCTTTTATGTATGGAGAAACATATAAATTGGATCTGCCTCGGCTAACAACCGTTTGTTGAAAACTAAAAGAAGCGGTATATTTGTTCACCTTTTTCTTAAATAAACCCGAGGTGGTTGGAGATGAATACGATGACACCATGCATGACCTACTGGGAAATGTTATTTCTCACCCCTTTCCTCACGTACCATCTCTAGATGACATCACTAGGAGAGGGGATGAGCCCCCATTTTCACAAAGTTGAAGATGAGAAGTGGTACCAGGTGTTAGTCCCATCGATGCCACCGCATAGGCCCTGCATGTTGATCAACAGGAGGACCCGATAAGGACCCTGGCTATCGCTCGATTCATCCACGAAGTCCACCGCCACCACCACCTTACTAGGTCATCCAACACCCCAGGGATCATGTACAAGTAGTATGAGGAGACGCCCCACCCACTCGTCATCTAGAGACCCTTGAAATCCAGTTTCAACATACCCCATTTCGAGCAAGAGGTCGAGGTCGGTCGGTGGGTGCCATGTTGGACATGAAGATGGAACATCTATCTCCTTTAGCTGTTAATGATAACTCTTTTTATAATTCTATGTTTATTTACTTGGATCATGCGGCATTATTCTGTATTGACTTTATATCCTTACGAATACGTTATTTTCCTCTAATCCCTAGAGCGTGAAAGGATAGATTTGGGGAGTATTTTCTTCCCCATCCTTAATTTGATCTTATGGGAATTCATATCATGATAGTTTCTTTTTACACTTAACGGTTTTGTCTTTACATATGGGGTGAGATGAGTATCACCTATATATCTTATGTTTCGCAACTCTCATATCCGTCATGTGCCTCAAATTTATCCGTATTTTGATGATTATAAATCTCATTATTTAAGGCTTACGCTTTTCAAAAGTCTCTCAACTATATATGTAGTTATAATGTTAACTTTGTAAACTAATTTAAAGACCCCTTTTTATTTGTTTATTTTTTACGAAGCTAAAAGGTAACAAACTATTAGGTTCGAAATACGACCTAGGCGTGGTTGGAGCTACTAGGGTATTATAACCCGACTATAGGCATTCTGATTTCAAGTCCACAAAGTATGTATCTGGCAGTTGCTACAAATCATACTGAATTTCATACTTCTCAGGATCATAAAACTGGATTTCTAAAACCGCATTTCTTAATTAACATCTTTTCATAACTTAAAAATTCTAATATCATACTTTGAAATAGAAAGGTTCATAATCATAAAAACTTTGACATTATAATAACGTCTCTATTCATGACACTAAGTCATACTCTATTTGGCATTCTTGCCAAAATATCTCAATTAATACTCTAAAATTATATTTTGAAATCTCAAGTCTTGAAGCATAAAGATATAATAAACCTTTAAGCATGTTGGATAAAATAATAACTTATTAAATCATATATTCTTGCAATATCTCTTAGACTTGCACATAATACACTTCCTTAACATACAATATATCAATCATGGTCCAATGATTTTCTAAAACACATTTTCATGCTATATTCAAAATCATACTCTTTGTTATAACTTACAAAATCATATATATATATATATATATATATATATATATATATATATATTCATACTTTCATCTCTAATATCATATTTAACAAATATCATGCACAAAACATACTAGTAATGACTAAAGATAAGGCCATGAGTTTGAACTCACTTACCATTTGTGGCCAAGTATGTGGGTGCCACCAACTTGACCTTTGAAGTTTGGAATGGTACCAACAATTATCATAGAGCAACAAAGACTTATGAACAATCTATTGGTATCTCCAAATAACCCTAGATCAACTCTAACAACATTGGAGAGCACCCTACTTGACAACAATTAAAAAACAACAAAGTCCAAACCATGGAACATGAAAAGGAGAGGAAGGAGATGACAAAACCCACAAAAACTCTTACCTTTGATCTTTGGAGAAGGAGGATTGGTGTTGGATTGAGAAAGGAAGGGAGGAAATGTGTGTTAGGGGTGGTAGGGCTAGTTTATATGAAACCCGAGCTTAGGTGTTTTATGGGGTGGGGACCTCACTTATCAAAACTATGTTGTTTGCATATGCTGACATCGAGGGTCCTCACAGCGAGCCTTTCCCCGTTCGCTCCAAGCAAGGCCTGTCTACATAATTCTGCATAACCTATACTGCAACATGATTTCTTGCATCCAGTTCCTTCTAGGCTACATGGGCGGTCTTTGGGACCCTAAGTACAAACTTGTCTATTGACACATGTAGGGTATTAGATTTACATATTATCAATGAATGCATAATTTGAAATTAACTTTTAGGATAGTTTTCAATCAATATGTAATTATCAATTTTAATTAATGTAATCTATCACAATGATGTCAATAATAAATAATAGATGGATATTTTACAATTATATAATTTATTTGAAAACATGTCTATCAAGATAAATAAATTAAAATCTTCTAGAATTAATTCAATATTGATTTAAATAATTTAGTTTAGCTTTTGAAATATATCTTTACTTTTAAAAATCTAAAATATTTACTATGATATATTTATTTTGACTTAAATTCAGAGAATTTTCTTTATTAAATGCTTGAGTATTTTTTATAAACTCACATATACTCTATTAACATTTAATTTTAATATGAAATTTTTAAGTATGGGAGTTATTCACTTATTTTAAATGGGATTCATGAGGTTTTTTAGGGTTTTCAATATGATTTAAATATGATATTCTTTTTTTATTATATTCAAATTACATTTAAATATGGTAATTAATGGTTGAATACTTTAATTTTACATAATTGAATATCTAACTGAAATATTTTTTTACATTAACAATGCATTAAAATCAAATCCTTGGAACAATATATTGTAAAAATTAATGAGATATATATATATATATATATATATATATATATATATATATATATATGTTAGTCTATTAGCTTCAATAAGTCCATGAATTTAGAAGAGATATCAAATCGATATTATTGAGTCAACCTTAAATTTGTGCTATCATTGACATAGTAGTTATATTAATTTAAAATTATTTTATTAATTAGAATCACAATAAATATTATCATGGTCAACAAATTATAACTAAAAATTTGATGCCATAAATTAACACAAAAATATGATCAGTTCATCACTCTCTAATTAATCAATCATTCTCAAATTTAAATTAAAATTTTAAAGAATAACATTAATTACATATCATTTTATACTATATTAGTTTTGATAGTTTAATAAAACTTAATATCATAGTTAACGTATTTTCAAAGGATTTAATATAATCTATAATCTATCTATAATACTAATAATCAAGATTCATTACATGGAAGTTTTCATGTGCCCACCATTTTCATAATCTTAATATTTAAAGTAAGTTTTTAGATTTAATTTACCTTCTAATTATTAATTATTTTTCTAATCATATATTCATATCTCTCTTCATTAAAATCATTTAACAAAATAGGTCAATCAAAATTATTTAACAAATAACAAATAATATAAACAAAATGATAATTGAATGTATTATACCATTAAAATTTTATATATATAATTATAGTATTAAAGATAGCAAAGATATTATAATTATGTTACCAAAAAAATATTATAATTAATGATTATAATTATAGTATTAATGATAACAAAACTATTATAATTATAATAATTAATGATAATAAGAAAATCTTAGCATATCTTTACTTTTTAATTATCTTTATTGGATTTAATTTGCATCATGTATGTATTTTTATTTTTAATTTGAATTATGTTACATTAGTAGCATTTATTATTATGAATATTTGTGTTTCAAATTTCAAAATATTTTGAAATTTTTTTGCTTGTTGAAATTTTTTTAATAAACCTATGAATACGGTAGGATTCCAAATCTCTAAGGGGAATGAGGAAGGGAGACAGATACGAGGTGAGAATGAGAATAGGAAATTCTAAATGAGGAAGAGTTGGGAGAGAGGAGTTTCAACTTCAAATATATAGCTTTTGAAAATCATAAAAAAATATATATCTACCCTCACTATACCATATTTAATTTTTTACAATCTAAACATTCCAACTTATCAATTCCACAATTGTTTTATATTAATTTTTTTGAAAACTAAGACTTCAATTTTCAACATTAAAATATTTTAAAAAATCAATCCCACAATTTACCCTTTTTTGATAATGATACTAATTATTTATTAATTATTTTCAAAAATTAAATAATTACATCACTTTTTATTGAAAATAATTTTGTAATTGATATATTACTCCAATAATTGAGATGACATAAATTATGATTATATGTGATTATTTTACTAATTATAACACATTAACTATAACATATATTTTAAAATTAATATTTTAATTTACTAAAAGTATGTACAAGGAAAGATAGTGTAATTGAAATCACATAAATTAAATTTATTAATTATTTTTATTAATTAGGAAATATATTTTTATGTTTTTATAAATCAAATATTTTAACTTATTAAAAAGATTTAAATGGATAGGATGACAAAAAGCTAAAGTGGGTACACGTGAGATGAGATTACCCACAATAGAGGTGAAAATAAGGACGGATTTTGTCTTCATAGACATTAGTCTTAGTTTATTAAACGGATAAGGACGAAAATAACACATCTTTGTTTTTTCAATTATCTATATTGGATTTGCATTATATATGTATTTTTTATTTTTAATTTGGATTATGTTGCATTACTAATATTTGTTATTATAGATATTTTTTAAATTTTAAAATATTTTTAAATTTTTTCGTTTTGGAATTATTTTAATAAATCCGTAAATGCACAAGGATTCAAATTCCCGGGAATGAAGGACGGGACCCTGATGAGGATGAGGATGGGGGATAAGAGGTAAATCTAAATGGAAACTGGGCATAGGACGTGTCGTCTTATTATGGATACAATTATTATCTTTATAAATGACTAATGATATAATAAAATTATCCACTTATTCTTTTTCATTATTCAACAATTTTAACTTTCAAATGTGTAAAATTTTCATAAAATATACTTTTTTTTATTTTTATAGGTCATCTATTGATATTGTTTTCAACCTCATAAATATTATATTCAAAATAAAATATAAAATATAATGAACACATTTATATTTTATTAATTTATTTAATTATTTAACTATTAAATTATTTTTAAAATAAATTTAAATATTTAATTTCTATAAGATATATTTAAATAAGTTACTTATTTTCGATAATAGTCAACAAACTATTTTTATTATCAAGTGTATTGAACGGGTTAAATAACTAGTGTTAAATAAAAATGAATTATGGAACTAAAATTACTCATATTGAATGATTAAAATTAAAGAGTTAATTCACGGATATAAACTTAGTGTTAGTATTAAACGTGAAAATTGTGCAAATGGAAACTGACTTGTGTTGTAACGGATAAGAAGGAAGAGTTGTGCCAGCCTTTCAATTTGTTATGAGCGTTTGTGACATGTTGGACCCATTCTCGTGATATAAAAATCTTCAACTTTATTATTTCACCACTCAAATTCTCAAATATCTAAACATCTTATTTTTAAAATACATAAATTTTACTATTTTTTTTCTTTAATCATCACTTCTCACATTCATATACCGACAGGGAACAAATGATACTAGCTTCTTTGGCATCTTCCTCCTATCATTAATTGCATTTCTGGCGTTTTCCTCACATATAAATTAAATTAATTAACTTGTAGTACAGAGGTAGGTGAGCGATTAACATCAAGAAATTTTATAAAATTACAAGATAAAGGCCTGAAACATATTGCAACATAGGACCTATGTTTTGATTTTTGCAAATATTGCCCTCCACTTATTTCCATAATGGATGGCTGAAGGTTTCGGATACGGACATTTTTGCCGTGCCGGCTGATCGACACGAGGTTAGAGCATGATGATAGTGTCGTTGGTGGTTTGAGGTGGGCAGGTAGCGTTGTAATACTCAGTTTCAGACTAATTGTCATTTTATAATTTTTTTATATTTCAGAATATTTATTAATTTATAATATTTAAGTCTTATTAGTTTTTTTTTCTTCTCATTTATACCTTTAGTATAAATATATTAGTTAAGTAATCAATACATTTATCAAAATGAGTAATAATAATTATACAAGGATAATTTTATCAACTCATAATTTTATATATTTACCAATATATTTTTATTTTTCTTAATAAGTGTATTATTTGATTTTTGACAATTATTCTAAAATGGATGGTTTATATGATATTTCTATCTTGAGGGAGTGTTCTCAATTTAGTTTAGTTCAATTTTAGGATAAAATCCAATCGATCCAAATAATAAATTTTATTTTTATTCAATTTGGTTATATTTAAATAACCAAATCAATTTAAATCGGTTTGAATTGTTTTAGTTTTCAATTTTATTGAAAAAATCTAGAAAATATAAAAAAGTTTTTGTTGCTATTAAATTAGATGAATCATTATTATAAAACTATGTAATAATAAAATCTAAATTAATTTTCAAAAGTTACACTAATGGGTAATACTAGTTACTAATAAGTTAAACAATAATAAAATATTTTAACAAAAATGTCATGATTAAATTAAAAGAATTAATAGATAATGAAAATCTAAAATAATAAGTTCAAATATAATACAAATATTTGTATAATTTAATATTAAAAGATTTTATATATATATATATATATAGACACACACATAAGTAAATTTAATAATTTTAAAAAGTATTATTAAAATACTACTCACTCTGCTAAAGGAGGAACCAAAAGCTTATTCAAGTGAAGATTGATTTGTTTGATAACAGGTAGTGATGGGTTGATTGATTTTAAAGGGGAGGTGAGTTGAATTTTGACAAACATCATGGGAGGAGTTTTTATAAATAAAATAGGAAAAATAAGATACTACATGATTGTCTCGGTTTTAAATTGGTTACACAAATGTCCTTTTTTTTTATGTAATACAAGTCGAGTTCAATCGACTTCCTGCATAAATTTCAAAACAAAAAAGAATCAACTACAGTAGCTTCTGCATATATCAGGAGGAGTCATGGACGGTCAACTCACGCATGGTCATGTCACATAGGTGTCAGTTGTCTAGACATGAAGAAGTTGATTAAATCGACTTGATACTATTCATTCTGCTCCATGCCTGTTGCGAGATGGCAGTGAGGCAAGAAGTCGATTGAAGTCGACTTTTCTTTGCCATTTGCAGGTCCTTAGTCGACTTATCTTGCATGTTAGATTTGAAGAAACAATTCACGACTTCCTTTCAACTTTACCCTATAAATAGAGGACGGCTTATCCAATTATTGTGTGAAATGAGGGCGGTGGCAATTGTGATAGAGTGAGCAAGAGTGGGCAAGTAGTGGGAGAAAGAGGAAGGAAGGGAGTGCTATACCGGTGATCATAGAGAGTGAGCTCTATTGTCTTAATGTTGTTGATCAAATTGCAGCAGAATTCCAGTTAGGTAATATAATTTAATTTCTTATTTATTAACAGTATATATTTTTTATTTTGTTGTAGTTAGTGTTTAATTTTATCACCATTATTATTAAACTTGAAATTGTTGTTTAGTAAGGTGTTAATTCTTTTTATTGTTCCAGTGATATGTCTGGATGTTAAATTTAATTTAGTTTGGAATTCAACATCTTGTAGTTTAGTTTTCTTAGATTTTGTTTTATATATAGTAGAACACAAATAGTTATTATAAAACTATTCTTAAATTTGTTACTATTATTGTATATTAATTTATAATTAAAGAATAAATAAATGGTATTAAATTTGTGCATGTTATCTATTAAAACATTTTATTTGCTATAATAACTTATATGAAACTATTCATGTTTTAGAAAATTTGGGGGCATTTTATTTAATTTAATTTTAATTGGAAAATTTGGATAGTTTAATTTTAGGGCTTGATAATTTTATTTTGTGGCATAAAACAAAATTAGCTTTGTGTCTCATTTTTTAGGTTTAATTTGTTTGTGAAATGTAATTAATTTAAGTTTGTTATAGTTTAATTTGCTTGTATTTATTTTATTTTAGTATAATTTAGTAGAATATTGTAATATTATATAGTGGTAGTTAAAATATTATATTATTTTATTATTAAGTGCCATTAAAATTTAATTTAAATGAATGGTAACCTTAATTTTTGTTTGTAATATTTATCATTTGTTATAATAAATACTTTATGATTAGTTTTAAGAGCGAGCATTTAGATTAATTGACAAACTTTAATAAATTGAATTTTAGTTTTTGTAAACTTTATTTTTGTGGCATTTTTAATTTTGACCCATTTGTTGTAATTTATTTATTTTATGCCCATTTTGTATCATGATGTGAATTTAATGTGGAGTCTAGTGTAGCTTTGATATTTTGTACTTTTTTTACTTTAATTTGCTGAATTTAACATGTCATGTCTTACTAAATGTGTGTATGTTAAAATTTATTTTTTGCTTGGTTGGATTTTCTAGTTTAGGCATTTTAGTGTAATTTAGTAGAAGAATACATTGTTTAAATTTATTATTAGTATTGTATATTATTTTATAATTTATATTGTGAGTAGAATATAGAATTTAATTTAAATAAATGGTAATGTTTAGTTTAATTTTTTTCCTTTAATGTGTTATTTTATTTGTTATAATGAATTATTGGAAAGTATTCAAGTTTTAGAAAATTAGTGGGCATTTAATTTAATTTTTTAATTGGATAATTTTGATAAAATAATTTTATTTTAGTTTTTGTTAATTTTATTTGTGAGGAATAAAACATAATTAACTTAAGTAGAAGTTAGGTACCATTTTTTTGTTTAATTTTGTTTGTGGAATGTAATACTTTAAGTTTGTTATAGTTTAATTTGCTTATATTTATTTAAGTATAATTTTAAAACATTATAATATTATATAATACTAGTCAAAATTGTATTTTATTTTATTATTAAATGTTATTAGAATTTAATTTAAATGAATGGTATTTTATTTGTTATAATGAATTATTGGAAAGATTTCAAGTTTTAGAAAACTAATGGGCATTTAGCTTACTTTTAATTGGCTAATTTTGATAAGATAAGTTGATTTTAGTTTTTGTTAATTTTATTTACTAGGCATAAAACATAATTATTGTAACATCCCATGCTGTTTTATGATTTACTGTCCCACAAACCAATACAGGTTTCAGCGCGCTTTGTCTTCACTTACACTGCTCTCTCCATCAAGGCCTTGGTGTTATTCCACCAGAATTCTGATCAGGTGAGCATATAAGAGCCAAAGGTCACTTTTTGTTCTTTGCCACGCCACAATGGTGAAAGCTTTCTCCACCTCCTTGATCCACGTGTCACGGACCAGCATCAGGATACCGTTGAAGCTTGGGGGATTGGTCTTGCAAAGTCCGCAAATTTGGTGAACTCCTGGTTGCCACGTCGAGGTTGGCCTGCCCCACCCCATTTTGAAAGGCTGTTGCCATGATTGCTACCTGTTCCCTAATAGCCCGTGCCACCTCCATCATGGCAGGAGCCATCTCTCATTTCGATTGGCCTACTCCCAGGTTGCCTCATCAATTCCTACACACACCAAGCAAACACAATCGAGTTGATTAGGCTCATCATATAAGCATAAGTGTGGCATAAATCAATCGCAGAAGCACCAGGTGATCATGCATCATAAGGATAAGACTTGAGCATGACATAACTTTACAAGGAATCTATGCTTAGAAGCGTAGTCAGTCACATCCTAGGCTCCATTAGGATGAACCGCTCTGATACCAAAATACATAAAGCATTCCATTTAAGTAAAAACCTCAAAACTCACTTAAGTCACTAATCTCGGACTGGTGTGGAAATCCGACCAGTTCCATTAAAATTCCATTTCTCAGCCTCAGATCTCCGTTTAAGCCCATTCAAAATTCTTTAGAAAGCTAAGACATAGACCTTCAAAGTCGGTTCCACTGCTATAGGCCTTCCACAAAAATTAGGAAAAATTGTTAAATTCACGTTAGGCCACTGTTGGATTTTGGGATGCGTAAAGAAAATGTGAAACTAGAGCTACATAACTCAGAATCAAGTGAAACCAGTTTAATTGAAAGTTGACACATAGGGCTATTATCCTGGAAATTTCTATAGACAAAGACTTCTTGTGTTATTCCAGTTATTTTTGTCAATTGCTGCAGCCTCTGTCGGCAAAAGCCAAAGAATGTTAATTCAGAATTTTTATAAAATTATCTAGTTATCGTTAGACTCAAATTGGATTCGTTAGATTCCCATAAAATATTAGATCATAAATCCAAGGGTAGGAGTGACAGGATAATTTTCTATGTTAATTGCCAAATCTCAAAATTCTGAAAATTAAAAATGCAGGATAATGAAAGTAAAAAGTGTTTAAACTATTTGCCAAGCTATAAGGAATGAAACGAGAGTTAAGACATAACCCCAATTCAGTTATAACCTTAGTATTGTTACAAACAAAAATAAATGAATAAATATAAAGGGTCTTAGGACCCAATAATACGGGTTTTTAAGACACTCCACACATTATCAAAAACTTTAAGTTATGAAGACTTGTTCTTGATAATGAGACCTGCCACCATGAGGACACATATTGAGTATGTTATTTTTTTTTTTTGTGATGTACCCTTGTGTATATTTCATGAGATGCTATATTAAAATGCTTATGGGTGCTAGATGTATGCTCTGTGCTGCCATACCTTTTGATGCTTGATAATGTCGTTTACAAATGTGGTGGTGCCTGAGGCTATTGAATCATGTTGATTATATATTTGTTCTACTTATGTCTTGCGTAATACATGTCCCATGTTATGCATAAGATGATGACACGTGTTGCATTAAATAAGAAAAATTGAAAGGATAAGTGTACCTTCCGTATTCGGAAGGAGAAAGTTTACCCTCACCTAGGGCGGCGACGGCTCATTAAGCTTAATACCATTCATGAAACTCCAGGTTGATGCCAACGATTTCAAGAGGGAGGCCCACTGTGGCTTTTTAGTTAATGATTAAGTAAGGATTGAAATTAATGTCCTAGAACAAGTCATATTGTTTACAAGTTAATTCATAGAAGTGTAGCTTGCCTTATAATACCTGCATCTTGTATCTATTCATGCTCAACATTATTTCCTTATTGTACAAATCATTCTTTTTATGTATGGAGAAATATATAAATTGGATCTGCCTCGGCTAAAATATATCTTTTGAAAACTAAAAAGAAACGATATATATGTTCACCTTTCTTAAATAAACCAGGTGGCTGGAGATGAGTATCAATGACACCATGCATGACCTACTGGGAAATTGTTATTTCTCACCCTTCTTCCCGTACCATCTCTAGATGACATCACTTGGAGAGAGGGGATGGACCTCTATCTCCACAAGGCTGAGGACGAGAACGTAGCACCAGGAGCCAGTCCCCATCGATGCCACCACTGGTAGACCCTACAAGTTGAGAAGTCAGAAGAGGACCGGATGAGGACCCCGACTATCACTCCGATTTCATCCACGAAGTCCACCGCCACCAGCCGCCCCACCAGGCCATCCAACACCCCAGGGATCATGTACAAATGATATCAGAGCTGCCTCTCCCAGGACGATGTGGTTCGGGAAAACCAAGCGGAAGCGGTGGGCATGTAACACCTGGGGAGGGGGGAGTGATCATCATGCAAGAAGGCACAAACAATGAGCTCCTCCTGGCTTCCAGCGGAGGTGCATGAATGAACCAATTACACACCAGAATGAGAAGGATCTTGAGGCTATATAGGTATGGGACTATACAGTTGAGGATGACTTATATGAATTGATTGGTACTACCTATGCCAACTGTCACGACCGCTTCAAGGCACGTAACCGGTATGTGAGAAATTCCATGCTCACGTCAGCCTCTGACCTGTTGACTGTCTCATATGCATGCTCTATTCATAAAAATCTATTTACAACATAATTTCACTTTCTACAAATAAATCATCTATTCTCTAAATCAAGATACTCATATCTAAAATCTCATAATGAGCCTTTTTCATTCCAAAATCATAAAATCATTCATATATATAAGTTAAAATATGTCTTTCCAAATGTTCATACCATTGAAATACACCTCAAAACTCAATCATAATATGCCACATGCAAGACAACACATGCTCTAGGTCCAAGATCCTGCCTGCATTTGTACTAGAGCACTCTAAACAACCCAGGATACATGCCTCACCCCGAGTGAAGCTTACCATCTAACTCTTTACTGTGGCCAAGTAGAATTTGCAGCTATAGTTCTATCTATAAAAATAAGAAAAATGAGAGGTGAGTTTTGATACCAAAACTGTTAGTGAATCCTCACCTGGAACCCCCTTCATGGGACATCAAAGAACAATGCATAAAATCAGAATAACGTCAATAATATCCAAAAGCCATACATAATCAAGTATACGTACATTTTATATGTCTATATTCAAATCATCATTTTACAAGAATTCACTTTCATATTGATATCATATAAACTCATAATAGCATAGCTCCTAGAGAAACAGTAAGCTCCTCTAGTTATGCACAATATTTGACAAAACTCTAGATATAAATCTCTAATTACATCTTGTTACGTATCGCCGTTAGAGTGATAATAATGGGTACCTAACTAGGTCCCTTCTCTGAATACTCTACCCTGGGCTTACTTGGTACCAAGGTTAACGGATTTACCTTTAACATGCAGCTGTTCTTCTATAGCTATTGTAAATCAATTCTGAAAACCCTTAAAAACTTTTTAGTTCTCTTAAGCTCTGAATCTATCTGATTCTAAAGCCTAACCTTAGCATAACTTGGCTATGAAATCATGCCCAATGGATCACCCTTTTTAGACATTATGATTTCATGCCTCCACAGTATGTAGTCGTAAGTGTTCTGAATCTCTTGAAGGTTAAAGCTCTAAAATTCTTTTATCGATTATCAAAAGCATCATTCAACTTATCAAGCTCTTTAAATTTAGGCTCTAAAATATTTTGATTAACCTTCCAAACATAGTTCAAACTATCAGCTTTTCATAAACTAGGAAAAACTCAATATCATATTCTGAAATTAGAAGTCTAAAACCAAAATTCCAATCTTTTCTCTAAACTTCATATCTGGTCATAAAACTATATCATATTCATAAACCAGTTCCAGAATCCAATGAAATAAGCATAAAAGCTTCTAGCAATTACATATATCATCAATTCTATATAAAACCATTGTAACAAACATGGTCCCATGAGTTTTATCAAAACCAATTTCATGCTCTAAACCAGGAATTCTAAAACATACTAACCAACAGCAAACTTCAATCCTTTTACAATATTTCTCTAAAATCAAGCAGGTAAATCATATTTTTCATGAAAATAACTATAATGAACAATATAGAAGTCACAGATGCGAACCCACTCACCTGGAGGGTGGAATAACTATAATCAACACCAACAGCACACTAGGAAGTAGGAATGACCTTGATATCTGCTATAACAATCATAATACGCTAGATTAACCTCTAGAACCTTTAACTAACTCAATCTTAACTCTAATAATGGTAGAAAAGCATCATGGCATGAAAACCATGAGAACACAAGGCCAAGACCCCAAGAGCATGAGAGATTGAAGGAATAAAATAAGAAAACCACTAGAATAACATACCTTCAAGCTTAGAAGATGAAGAAATTCAAGTTAAACTTGAAGAAATTGGAAGGAAATGGAGTTTGATGGTGAGAATAGGGAGGAGCGAAGTTTCTGAGCTTGGGGTGAAAAAAAATTGTGTTTCTTGTGTTGGACCCGAAATGGGGTTTTTATAATCCTGTTGACCGCAGGCGCTACCGAATAGCATAAAAATTGTCCTCTGGCATTCCTTCTTTCCCTGACCTGGCGCTCACTAGAATATTTACATTTCTTAATTTTAAGTTAATCATTTTAACTTTAAAACATAAATGTAAATAAGGAAATATCCCCCATTTACATTCAAAAAAAATATTAGAAAAATCAAAATCTCAACAAATCAAAATCTAATTTTTGGGTTTTAGTTCAAATTCGGAATCCTTATGATTTTACAAACTTTTGGGCTAAAAATGACTTGTTTAACAATTTCATAAAATCCATTAAAAATCACTCTTTAATTTATTTTTTCCCAGGGAACAATCCTGGGACTTTTGATCAGGAAAAATGATTCTATCATATAGCCCTCCAAGAGCATGTAGGGTCTAGACTTAGTGAAATTCAAGACCTGAAACGGAGAAGGGGAACTGGCACCCTTCTTGATTCGAAAATTTTTTAACCTTTTTATTTATTTAAAACTAGGGTATTACACCAACAAAGATGCATCTTCTTTTGGAGCCCATCAGAAGAACTCAGTTAAGAGTGATTGACTTAAAGCAATTTTGGATGGGTAACCTCTTGGAAAGTTTTCTTAGGAAGTGTGTAAGTGAGGACAAAGTACGCTAAAAAGACCCTGTTAGTTTGTGGGACGTCAATCCATAAAGCAGCAAGGGATGTTACAATTATAATTTCAAATGGTAACATTAAATTTTTGTGGAAATTTTTTATTTATTCTAATAAAGCGAGCATTTAAGATTAATTGACAAACTTTAATGAATATAATGTTGTTTTAGTAAACTTGATTTTTTATAGCATATTTAATTTAGGTCTATTTGTATCTTAAGATAACGTGAAATTATAGTTTTTATTGTAAATTATTTATTTTGGGCCCAATTTATATAACAAGATAATGTTAATTAATGTGGTTTAGGTGTAGCTTGACATTTTGTACATTTTTACTTTAATTTGCTAAATTTAATATCATGTCATAGTATATATATGATACAAGATACACAGATTGTAAAATCAAGGTGTTATAATTTGATGGTGGGACAGACCCATGGATGGAACCGTTTCTTAAGCAAGTTGGTTTGTGATACGTTGCAGATGGTTCCAAGTATTTGATTATGATAGGGCACTCATAAGTGCACTTGTGGAGCGTTGGAGACTTGAGTCACACACTTTTCATCTTCCGTATGGAGAATGTACCATCACAATAAAGGATATGGTGTTCCAGCCTTTGCATGTGGATACACCACGTGCCAATATCATCTCGCTCAAACACCAAGTATTCCAAAGTCTCTTGGATAACTCGAGTGGCACTCATGCTGTCAAAGTGTCATCTGTGCTCAATTGCATTGAGAGTCTCTGCAAAATTTCGGCCACTTGCAAGTTGGGTCTTTGCCTCTGTCCTTTTCTGATGAACAACTCTATAAGTCGATAATATGTTGACTTTACTATGACAGTAATGGGAAGATTGCGAGTGCCTTTCATGACAGCATTCATACAGTTCAGAAAATTTGGTTATCATGTGCCCAAAGCGACAGCCCTCGTCGGCATAGTAAGCCCACTTCTCACGTGGTATGTTGCACTCCAATACCGTAAACTAGTACATAAAATTTTGCTCAGTCTTTGCATATGTTACATTCATTAGGAACCGCTTGCAATCTTTGTTCTTGAACTTTAGCAAAATTTGACGCAATATGGCGAGTACAGTATGCATGATAAGCTGAAGGAGGATGCCAGCCATCCCTCTGCTTCTAAAGCCGCTTTGATAGCATGCCTATCAGATATTACAAGAATGTTATCTTGCCATGTCACATACTATCGAAGGTTTCCAGGAAAAAAGATCACGCTTTTTTTGTCTCTCCTTCTACCACGGCAAATGCAATGAGCAAAATATTAGAGTTGCCATCTTGGGCAATAGCCATTAGCAATGTTCCAGCATACTTGCCATACAAGTGAGTGCCATCAATTGAAATAAGGCATTTGCAAGATTTGAACGCCTCTATGCATGGTGGATACGTCCAGAAAAGCCGATGCAACATAAAGCAACTATTATCTACAACATTGCTAACATAGTCCAGTCTAGCTAACTGTCTAATAGTAGGCATATAAGCCTGCAACCGCCCAACCATCTAGAAAGCTCATGGTATGATTCTTCCCAGTCACCATAACTGGATAATAGTACCTGGCATACCTTCCTGTACGTTGTCTTAAACCTCAACTCTGCCTCCGATGCTTGCCGCGATTTGATGGTTATCATTGGATCCGCTTGCACCATGGGATATATGTGTACACATAATATGATAATCCATCTGGGCATGTTGATCTATTGACTCAGGAAAGACACACGTGTGCGGTCCATTTAGCTTCCGCACTTTCCACATCTGGAGTCTCCCAAAACGTGACGCGTATACTCCAATTAAGTCAACTCCAAACTTGACACATTTGCATTGAAATTTTATATGGTTACACGTAAACTTTGTATTGCACGCCTCTTCAAATGCTGTAATGTTTAATTGTAAACAAAACTTCTTCCTTACTTTGAAACATTTGCCCGACTGCCAACTCTTTCTCCCTCACCATGCCCGAACTTGAAGTAGACCCACTACGTCAGACCACATTGCATTTAAATCCACTGCGAATAGTGACTAAGATGTTATAGGGATTGAGGTGACATGACGTTCACCAAGTTTTGTATTTGAAACAACTGTTGCTCTTCATTATCATCATTTGTTGCATGAACAAGCTCCTCCTCTTCATCATTTTCAGCATCCTGGTGCTCCATAATAAAATCAAAATCTCCAGCGGCCCGGCCTCTCACGGCCGTGGATTTAGCGGCAATGGTCTCCTACCTACCTCGCAAGCTGTACAAAGCTTAGAGAAGCCATGTCATCATCTGTATATTAGCTTTGGAAATGATCACGTGCAACTTCAAGGGACGCATATGCATTAGGTCCTACAACAAATGCTGCACCTAGAGCAGAACCTCAGAGCTTAAAGAACCATCTTGGAGTTTAATAAATAGATCTATTGTACGAACTTCGACAAATGCGTGAAAATAAGCAAACATGTGATTGATGTGCTCATCCTTCCAATTAAAACTTTCTATATTGAAACCCATTTAGCCCAATGTCAACTAGCATCCAATAAAATATTTTTCCTATTTGCTTGTTATTGCCCTCATCTTTAATATTACTTTGGAGCTCAACAAACTAATAGGTGGATGGACAACCAACCAAGCTTGATTATCACTTCAGAAAGTCTCACCCTCCATTGTGTTTATAATTTCATAATCATAATGGACAAGAATATTAACATAACTCTCTGCCATATTCTCACCAAAACTTGTATACTAACTCACCAAATCTCCTTGCAAACTTTAAGCTCTTATTTATCAAGGTGGAGCAGGAGGAAAATGCGTTAAATCAACTTCTGTGTTGTACAAAAGTCAATTGTACCGACTTCATACTATTCTTGACACACTTTGCCAGACTGAATTGTCGCTTGTGAAGTCGATTTAGTCGACTTTGATATTTTGTTTGTCCGCAAGATGTGATTTGACATTATTTGATCTTTTTGGTAATTTTGCAGCAGAAGTCGATTTGAGCCAACTTCAATGTTATTTTAATGCAAAATATTTCCTATGCAAGGAAATTGACTTAAGTCGACTTTTATTAAAAAAATAGGACATTTAGGTAACCAAATGGAAAACCGGAAGAGTGTAACATCTCTCTTTTATTTTATTTAGGTAAAAAAGCCCATGAGAGGTAAGAGTCATTTACCCTAATATACTATTAGTTTGGTTTGATTTGGTTTTGGAAATAAGAATTGAAAATTTGAACCAAACTAAACAATTTTAATAGAATAAGAATTATTCTATAGTGATTTAAATGACAAAAAAGACATATGACGTGCACATAATCATTAATGTCAAAATTGTAATATTTTGACAATTTATGACATATAAAATGACAAACACACCCTCTTATCATAAGTTATAATTATAAACTTCACCTTCATATGTCAAATATTGTCAAAATATTATAACTTGGTCAATATATATATATCACATTTTTTTGAATTAGTAATTGCAAGGGATATTCATGTAATTTTAGCAAACTTTAGGGATATCTAGTAACAACTTTGTAAATACAAGGATGCCAGCTTTAATAGTGTACACTAAATTTCAATGAAAGCCAATATGATTTATCAAAACAAAATATTTAAATTAAACATGGAATTAACTAAATTAGATTATTGAAAAGAATAGAAATATGCAAGAAGTGTGGTTTTGAAAAGAATAATCTTATTTTTAAATTAAAAGTAGATACCATAAAAAAGTGTACATTATACTAATAAGGTTTGGTAAAATTCATAACTTCTCTATTTGTAAAATTTATTCAAGAAATCTCTGAATTTTTCAAATCATTACACTAACCTCCCATAAATTTATGAAATCATTATACAACCCCCTTCATTTTACATTACATAATATGTCTAGAGTAGGTCAATGTCACCCAGATGAATGGAGAAGAGTTGCGTGAATTTTATCAAATTTTAGGAAAAAAATATAATTTGATACAAAAAAAAAAAAAACAAAAGAGAGATATGTTAAAGTCTAGCACAACTTATTACCACCAAATGGTTTATGCCTATCTTTCTAATGTCTATTTTTACTGTCACTTTTTTCATTTAATACTTCTAGAATTATATTGATTATAATGAGGTTTCAAACTATTTTTTTTTCAAAAAAGAGACACATAAAGTCTACCATGACTTATAACCACCAAATGGTTTATGCCTATCTCTCCAAACTTATTCTTGCTTGATCCATGCATGCTTCAGCCATGGTAATATTTCAAACCAAAATTAAAGATATGCACAACATCAAATATTCAAATTAATATTTCAAAGATACGTTATGATAAATATCAAATTAGTCCTCAAATTGGTATCAATTTGATCATTCATAGTAAATAAAATCCACTAATTTAAGGACTACATTGATGCTAAAATATACACTAAAAACTAAATTGATGTCCATTTGAAATATTGAGAGACCAAATTGATAAGGAGAGAGATGTTACTTAGAGATTTTATACTAATTGGGCCAAACTTACATTCAATGCTTAACAACTTGTTGAGTTCCAATAACAAACACTTTCTCAACCTTGAGAACGAAAAATATTCTTTGAACACCTTCTTAAGCTATCTCCAGTGAGCAGGAGTACTCTAATTTACTCTCACAAGAAGTAATCGTTGTCCTAGTCTCTTCAAGCTAAACTCACTTGATCAATACTAGATTAGGGTTCAAGGATATGATATTGGGTTGATACTCTCCAACAATAAATACTCAAGTCTTTAAGAATAAAACAGTGTTTACAAAAGAAACTTGAGAGACTTCTTTCTAAATTCTTCCTAAGAAGAAAATGTTAGCTAATATCACAAGAAAGAAGATTTCTTATACAGAGACTAATTACAAGATGTAAAGGAGAACTTCAGAAAAATATTGGAAGGTTTTAGCGCTTGAGGTGAAAAAGTTCCTTCCGTATGAAGGCTCCATCCTTTGAATTTAATCGTTGTCCATTGATTTCACTTCCTCTTGACATATGTTAATCTTCATTTTATGTCCTAGGAACTCTCCTCTAGAAGAGTAGTTGAGTTATGTCAGATTGTCCTTGTAGGAGTAGAACCATTGATAAGGTGGTTTCTGAATGGAGCTTCAAATAACTTTTACTTTTTGAACATGGTTTCTAAACATTTTTCTTCTAGAATATGAGGATTTTGCCAAGTAAAAATTAAAAGTGATATGTTATTCTCAATACTTTTATGAAAGTTGACTAAATTTGAAATTCAAACTTCCCTCAGTTTCAGTTGACACAACGGGTTTTTGGAGAATGCATGCTTTTTGAGGTTGCTTCACTCTTTTTGAGCTTCGTTTTGTTCTTCTGGGCTTAACTCTGGGCTTGATCAAGATCTTCTAATCGTATGGGAAATCTTTAGAAATGATAGCCAAAAAGATTGAAGATTATGATGGTGATATATTCACGAGAGCTTGATTTCTTCAATGAATATTACACTTTCTGGATAGGTGAAATACTTTATGAAGATACATAGTTAGTTTCTGATGTTAGATATTGCTTTCTCATATTTCTCACATACCTCAGTTCACTTTTGAACTATTTTTCACATCATTAAAACTCTAATATCTTTGAATAAGATTTTCATCATGTTAAAATATGATATTGTGAAAAATATATCATTAGTTGAACTTAAATGTTACAAAAGTAATCCTATTAATCACTAAGAAACTCAACTGAAACATTAGTTATTTCTTCAAAATATTGTAACAAAATTTACTTTGTTGTCACTTAAAACATAAGCTATAGAGCTTTCTAAAGGCTTATGGACCTTTTCAGGAGGTTGGTGTGTCTCAATACCCACTTGTTTATATGTCTTAATTTTACATTAGACAAACTTTAAAACATAAATGTAAATAAAAGAATACCCCTAATTTGAATTCAAATAAAGTATAAAAAAAAAATCAAAATCTCAACAAATTGAATCCAATTTTCAGTTCTAGTTTAAATTTGGAAATTTTCAAGATTTTATAAACCTTTGAGTTATAAACAAAGAAGGCTAATGATTCCCTAAAATTTATTAAAAATTGTTCTTTAACTCATTTCCATTTAAGGAACAATAGTAAAGACTTTTGATCTCAAGAAAATGGTTTTACCATATAGTTCTGAAGGATTTGTGGGTTCCAAACCTAGTGAAATTTAGAATTCAAAATGATAGATAAGAGTAATTGGTTTTTGGTTCAAAAATTTTTCTAGCCTTTTTATATATAAAACAAACCAGGGTATTATAGTTATATATATCTTTTAAGGACTAATATAGGTATTTACTCTGTAAACATGTATTTTAGATTCCTTTAAAATTTAACATCTTTTTAATTCTCCTAACAATTATTTGATACAAAATAAATCTGTAAAAGCTTATACTTTATGGAAATAGGGAATTAGATAGGTTTTTTTATAGTTCTTTTGAAAGTCTCTCACTAAATAGATTCCTTGGAAACTCATATTTTATCATAGAAAAATTCAAATAGTCTTTTATTATAACTAAAATGACATCATATTTTAATTTTTAAGGATCCATTTTAGGTTAGGAAAAAAAACTTTCAAAAAATAGCATGAGGCCACATTCGATCTTTCAAAAATCTATTTATTAAAATTCTTTTCATAACTAAATTAATGTTACATGAATTTTCAAAGAACTAAAATACCTATTTTTGTTAGAGCATAAAACCATTCATGTGCTAAATTACAACCGAATAGCTTAAGCTTTTTGACAAGATAATTTCATGATATGGTATATGAAGTCTAGTGGTCTAGAACTTGATTCTTGTTGTCCTATTCATATAAATAAAATAATTTAATTTAGCATAAGATAAGATGGTTTGTACATTGTCCATGCTTAAACCTAAAGAGGCATTCATGTAGTAGGGGTAGAGCTAGCCCATATTTTTAGAGAAGGCGAGATAATCTACAAATAAAAAATAATAAAATATCTTCTAATTTTTACTTAACCCAAATTTTAAATAAAAGTCACAAAAAAATGCCTAATAATATATATATATATATATACACACATCTCAAGTTAGTCTCTAATAAAAATAATGTCTAGTAAATTTGTTTCATAAGAAAAAATACACTTTATAGTTCTTACATTAAAAAATATATGATGAATTAACCCATTCGCTATACTTTGATGAATTTATTTGTTTTATGTATGTTTTTGTTAGCAATAAATTTGAAATATTATAAATTATTAAAGATTAATTTGTTTTATAAATCCTTCAAAAATACTAAGGAGAGACAAATTTATCCTACATTTTTAACTGCAAGGGATAATAATGAAATGCTTGTTTTTTTCTTCTTTGATGAACCAATTTATTTGACATTGTTTTTGAGGGCCAAACATGGGTTTTATTCTGAAAGAAAAAATATATATTCCAATCAAAATTTAAGAAACGCAAATATGCACAACATATTATCTATTACAATATTTAAATATCAAACTAAGTAAAAGGTTTATAAGAAATGATATCAAATATTTTAATTGCATGTACTGATTTAGCTCAAAATAAATTAAATAATAAACAATAAAACAAGAGTGTACAAAAAAATTGAACTATTGAGATATTGAACTTATCTAATTTTTGTCTAATAATAATAATACTATATCATCCAATAAAATTGTCCAATTAGCATATAAATTTTTTTGAAGTGGAGCCAAATATATATATATATATAAATTTACATGAAAAATTAAAATTTTAGGGATTGCGATGCCACTTTTCACCACATGACCCTCTATCCTTATTGTGTAAAGTGCGGTGGCAAGGTTCAACAAAATTTTTAAGGGGACCAACAACTTTGATATGTAAATTAGATGATGATAATTAAATTAAAATTAATTACATATTATATATACATTTTAAAGTAAATAATTGACATGAAAAATGTTAATACCTACTTGGATTAGAGGAGCCCAATCCAAATTTTTTTCAATAATTGATTCTAAGTACAATTGATTTTTAATAATTGATTATTTAAAAATTAATTTTATGTTTTGAGACATTAAGTTAAAAGAGCATTGTGTTATGCTTAGATTATATGAAAATAACTGATTTTGTGCGATAAATTATTAAAAAATTATATGAAATAATTTATTTGTATTTTGTAATATTTGATACTGTAGATTATTTTGATAAAAAAATATTATAATTCTAAAATAATTAACCTTTATCTATAATTAAGAGTTTAAAAATCTGCATTCACTTAAATTATAAGTACGAGTTTCACACTTAAAATTCTAATTCTTCACATCTAAACCTTTTGAACTTTTACGGAAACATATGAAATTATGTTAAAATAGCTTAAATTAGGGAAAAAATATTTTTGGCATTTCAGAACATACGCCAAATTGTGTTAAATTTTTTCTTATCATTATTAACCATCAACATAGAGTTTAGAGTTAATAAATTCATTATTCAACTATTAAATTTGTTGCTATTAAAATCTTATAATTCATTATCTATTGTAATAAAAAATATTTATCTCTAAAATGACGTTCAATTGTTATATGATTTTTTATTTCTATTTTTTAATTGGAAAATATCTTAATAGACTTTTTAAGTTAGAGAAGCCCATTTATATTGAGTAGCATCATTTATACAAAGAAGTATATTTGGACTTTAAATCTATTTATTATACAAAACTTATCTCTATGCGTGCGTTTATTTTAGATTTTTTATAGAAAATGATTTTTCAAGTAAAAAATATTGAAAAATTACCTTTTATAGAAGCTATTCATGCAATCTTATATTTAAAAATTAAAAATAGATTATAAGACTTTTAAAATAGTGATTGGCTGAGTCAAGATATAATAATACGTAATTAGATGTTTGCAAAAGAAATTTATATTGACAATACATAAAAATTAAATTCTCACACACAGGTAGATATATATAATTTTTTAAAAAAATTTGGGAGGGCCATGGCCCCATTATCTTAACTAAGATCCGCCTCTGGTAAAGAGATGTTAGAATATAAAATTATTTATATATCTTAACCTAGTAACTTAAGTATTTTAGAGAGATATTTTCGTGGCATTTTCCCTCCTTTCTTTCCCATTCTCTTAGCATGTAGGGAAAAATATAGCGAATCCCGTACCATTAGAAACAAAAGAAAAATATGAAGGCTAATAAAAATAAAATTTTCAGCAATGTGTAAGTCGATGAAGCAACTTAAGACATAAGTTTTTATTTAATAGTGTGCCAATTTGTACAAGGACAACATGTATTATGATCTTGATTCTTGCACATCTTATTAACTAGGAGTTGGCACAGGATTTTTCAAAAGTTAGTTCTTCACGCAGCAGCAGCAGTGGTGGATGCAGTATTCTTAAACACAACGCGTAATGGATTGATGTTATCACTCACAACCAAACGCCAGAATCCGTCAGGGTCAACCCACACCCCAATATCTGAACATATGTCGGTGGATCTAGGACAGAAGACAAGCTTATAATCGGCAAATAAGCCTAGAGACCTAATTCTAAACCCACCGTCCACAGTATTTTCGTAGCCAGCAATTTTAACAGAGTGTCCATGCGGTAGACCATCGTCAACAATAGTCCACTGTGGGGGCGCGCACACGTAGAAAGCAGCGAACTCCAAATTCACAATAAGACCCTCTGTGAGGTACTTAATCTTGGCTGGGGATGAGATATGTACTGGTAACCCCATATCAAACGGAGAGATGGACTGCACAACAGTGAGTGGGCATGTTTCGTTTCCGGTTGCGGCTTGGTGATTCCACCGCTTCTTGATCTTATGCTTGGCAAGATGTAGTATACGCCGCCGTTTAGAAGTAGCTGGTTATCTGTGTCCACCAGTACTGCTGTGGCGGAAGGAAGGTGTGAGGTGAAGGCAGAGAGAATGAAGAGGGCAAACAAGGTAGTACCAATCTTCATTTCTTAGGCTGGATATATATGTGAAGGCTTTTTGCTATTCCGTGGTGTAAATGAGCGAACCAAGGACGACCTATTTATAGATCCAATGAGATAATAGATTTTTAAATTCAATTATGCACAAGAAAAATTCCTGGATATCCAGCGAAAGATTCTGATCAGCATAATTCTAACCCATCGTATTTTCGCACCGTCATAATAAAAGGCTAATTGTCCGGCCAAACGATGAGTAATAACCACATGTACGCCGGTTCGAGCTGTGAGTATGAAAAAATTGATGTTGGGATTTAACTCAAAGTTACACATCCAAAAGAAGTTGAAGTTTTATAAGAGTGTTAGCCTTTAAGGGTTAGGTTTAAATATCCTTCAAGTTTGAGAGTAATCTATTATTTGGTAAATTTTACAAGTTGTCATGTAATCAAAGATTTGTAAATATGGTTTATTTTGTAACTTTAGCTATTTAAACACCGTAAACAGTGAAAGAATTACTGATCCCATAATATATATAGTCTTTTTCTATTTTTAATTTATATTATTAATCCTATAAAAAAAATTACGTAGGTAATGTATAAAAATTCTATTATTATTAGCCATACAATGGATAACTCTATTCTAGTACTAATTCAATAAAATATTTTTTTTATATAAATTTGTAAATAATTGAATGAATACTACTTTATTCTTTTGCGAAAATGACTCACACAATTGATACGACACTTATAATTGATTATGATTAAGAAAAAACATGTTAGAAACCAATACCCCAAGATGAACATTTTATTTGGTGGCACCGCGATAGTAAAATAAAAAAAATTAGTTTCCTAAAAATAATTTCATTTAATCTAAAGAAAATAGAAAATAATAAGAAAATTTATCAATGTGGTAATTAAGATGAGAGTGAAATTGAAAAGAATATTTAAGAAGTGAGAGATAGAGTTGAAACAATAAATAATGTATACAAAAGAAAATTACGTATCTAACCAAAACTCTAAGTTGATTCAAAGATAAAATATCAGGTATTTTGTCCAAAACAAAATATATATCTTTGCTATCCTCCACATATATAAAAGTATAGGGGTTAGCAATCCCTTATGCATGTATATTATGTTAACATAAGCTATCAATATATCCATATATATTAATTGAGCAAGAATCTTCTAAAGTGAAATTTTACTTTAGGAGTAAAGTAGGAAATTTTACCTTTGGATCAATAAAGTTAAAAGTGGAACCCTCTTTACTCTATTAATCTAGAGTGAAATTGCTCACTTAACCCTTTAAAGTGAGATATTCACTTTAGAAGATACAAATTCATATTATATTATATAAAAATTATACTAACCTCACTTAATGTTTAATAAAATTCATTCTGACTATTTTTTATTTATAAAATTTACTCATAAGATATTTAAATTTATGAAATTATTATTCTAACTTCCCTTAAAAATTGTATTGGCATGTCTCTATTGCACATAAACAATGCATTAAGATAAGTCAATGTTATTTAGATAAATAGACAAAAATTGAGGTGAATTTTGCAAATTATCCAGAGATAAATGTAATATGCCCTTGTTATGACACAGATAACAAGGTAATGTGAAAATCTCGTATGAGAGATCCACTCCCTTGTATATTGGTACTCACCTACTCTGCTCTACATTAATATAAAATATTTATACATCTGCACAACATATCTGCACAAATTTCTTTCATATGGATTTAATACATTGTTATTCTAATATCTAAAAATAAGTATCTAATTGGAACATTTATTTTATTATTATTGGATTATGGATAAGTAAGAAAATTAAAATCATCATCATATTTAATAATAATGACATATGTGTTTAATTAAATATCCATTTTTACGTTTAAAATTTTTGATTACATAATAGCACGAGCATAACGTGGGGAGAAAATTTCACAACTCTTTATAATTAGGTCGTACTGCCGTTTTTTTCCAAAAAAAAAATTACCCAAACTTATATATGTCGAGATATCAATAGAAACATCGCACTATCTATCCTTTTGTTGTTTACTTGACTCAGTAAATAAGTTATTTGAATCATACCAAAAAAGAAATATACGTTATTTGAAAAATCAAAATTTTGATCAAGAAAAAAACTCAAAATTAATATCAAATATAGGTTTCTTTTGCACAATATCTATATAATATTTATATAATATGCATGTCAAAATATTTTTATTCAATATTTTTACAAAATATTTAGTTGGTTCAAGTAATTTAATATTATATTTATTCCTTTTAAATGAGCTTCAGATACTAATGGTCTAAAAACAATTAAAAATTTCGTTTGCTGGAAAATTTTAGTAGATGAGCGCCTTGTCACCAAATATCGAATTCAATATCATTAGGAAAATTTTATATATTCCCAAAAGAAGTTGTTTTATATTATTTAATATTTGATATATAACTTTTTGTATTAATTAAAAATATAATTGAAACGAGAGGAAAATAATTTATAAAATTGACTTATTAAAGTTTAAGTGATATAAAATATTTTTAAAATAACATTTGGAATTGATCATATAATCAATTATTTGTATGTTATAGTTAATATTTCTTTAGTATTCATACCCAGTATATTTTTCATATTTTAATGTACGCTATATTTTAGCATTAACCCACCCTAGTATTAATATGCAATATTTTTATAAATACGACTGGTAATTAAAAAAGTTAAAGAAAAAGAAATGGTGACAAGAGATTTTTTAAGCATCTTCTTAGGAGTTTAATTTCTGATAGTGCATGTGAAAAAGATCTCATAATTTTTTTGATAAACAAAAAGATCTCATAATAAGGTTTATTCACTTATTAAAGCTCCCATTTTAAAGGATTAAGTCTCGCCTTCCAACTACAAATATCTAAAATAAACCCAAAAAAAAACAAAGAAAGAAAAGCATGGTGCCGAGGACAAAAGCACGAGCATAACGTGGGGAGAGGCACGGATGGTTCATTATTTCTGACCACAAAGAGGACAAAGACTGGTTCAACATTTACGTGGCAATAGAAAAAAATTAGAGCCACAAAAAAATGCCTAATATATATATATATATATATAGATATAGAGAGAGAGAGAGAGAGAGAATAGCTAAAGTGAGAAGCGATTTATTGTGAAAGTGAAAGTTAATATGAATAGTTAGATTTTACATAAATAGTTAACATTAAGGGTATGTTTCGTTGATGAGTAAAAGTGGAAAATTTCTCCTAATGAGTTTTATGTGTAAAATTACACATAATATTCATTTTGGAGTTTTATATATTTTTGCTCTCTAATTAAACACACCTTAAAATATAAAATCATGTGATATTTTTAAATAATCACGCGATCGTTAATTACCATTAATAACTTTCCATTCTGACCATTCATATATGATTATACATAAATTCTCTCACTCTCATAATAAATCATTGCTCTTATTAGAGTCATTTCCATCTTGTTTCATAAGAAAAAATGCATTTTGTAGTCCTTACAATAAAAAATATATGACAAATTAACTCATTCATTGTAGTTTGATGAACTTATTTATTCTATATATATTTTTATTAGTAATCAATTTAAAATATTATAAATTATTAAAGATCAATGTCTTATAAATCCTTTGAACATGCTAAGGAGAGACAAATTTATCCTATATTTTTAATTGCGATGAATAATGAAATGATTTTTTTTTCATGGACCAATTTGTTTGACATTGTTTTTTCAAGGACCAAATGTGGGTTTTATTCTTAAAGAAAAAAATATACGTTCCAATCAAAATTTAAGAAACACATATATGTATAACATATTATCTATTACAATATTTAAATATCAAACTAAGTAAAAGGTTTATAAGAAATGATATCAAATATTTTAATTACATTTATTGATTTAGCTAGAAATAAACAATAAAAAATAAAACAAGAGTGTACGAAAAAATTAAACTATTAAGATATTGAACTTATTTAATTTTTTTTATCTAATAATATTAATAATATATCATCCAATAAATTCTTATCATTAACATATAAATTTTTTTTGAAGTGGAGCCAAATATATATAAACGTATAAATTTACATGAAAATTTAAA
Source organism: Dalbergia oliveri (assembly GCA_030441495.1). NCBI lineage: Eukaryota > Viridiplantae > Streptophyta > Magnoliopsida > Fabales > Fabaceae > Dalbergia > Dalbergia oliveri. Next base: position 6,650,932 of record JAMLFY010000009.1, read on the forward strand.
ATTTTAGGGATTGTGATGCTACTCTTCACACACATGACCCTTCATCCTTATTACGTAAGGAGATATATTAGAGTATAAAATTATTCATGTACCTTAACCTATTAGTTTAAATACTTTAGAGAGATAATTTCATGACATTTTTCCTCCTTTCTTTCTCCCGAAATTGTTATTTCAACACCACATTTGGGTGTCTATATGACGACACCATACGAGTAAGGTGGCTTGCATATGTGAAGTTCAAGATTTGTCCATTTTATAAATACGAAAGGTAATTAAAAAAGTTAAAGAAAAAGAAATGGTGACATGGGATTTCTTAACAATCCTCTTAGGAGCCCGATTTCTGAGTGCATGTGAAAAAAAATCCCAGAACAAGAAAGAATGGCCGCCAATTATAAATATCTGAAAACCCAAAAAAAAAAAAAGAAAGAAAAAGAAAAGCATGGTACCTAGGCAAAAGCACGAGCATAACGTGGGGAGAGGCTAACCCGGGCGTGTGGTTGAGTGGTAAAGACTCATCCTCCCTTAACCAAATGTCAGGGTTCGATCCCTGCTTTGATATGAAAAGCTAATTAAAAACCCTGTCCAGCTCCACCCTTTGAGGTGCCTACCATGGACAAGGGATTAGTCCTATAGCTTCCGAGGATATGCCTATTTGAAAAAAAAAAATGTGGGGAGAGGCACAGATGGTTCATTATTTCTAACCACAATGAGAACAAAGAGTGGTCCAGTATTTATGTGGCAATTTTATAAAAAAAAAAAAGGTATTTATGTGGCAATAGTAATGGGAAATGGGAAATGTCCCATCAGAACGGCAAAACAATACTGAATTTCTAAAATAATTGAGGCAAATGTGTGGAGAGAATTAGCAGTGGTAAAGCACGTCAGCTCGGCTTGCTCAGACTCACTCTGTTGAAAATGGGACTACGTGAGCCAATTCGTCAAAATAAAATGGGCTTAGATAATAAATTTAGTCTATTTTTAGATGGGTTGACATCCTACTAAAAAAAGTAAAAAAATAATAAAATTTTTTAAAGAAAATTTTAAAAAAATTAACGATGACACTAGTATAATAGTAAAAAAAATTCATCATAAACAATAATAACAATAAAACAGCAACTAGCTTTAGAAGTCAATATTAGTATCGTGTTCAAGCAATAATAAACTGATTCTAGCTCAAAGTAACAATCATATTATTTTTTTAAAGAAGAAAAACACATTGACGCGGACCAAGCCTACCCCAACTCATCAAAACTCATGAGATTAGGAGGGGTAGGTTAGGCGGGCTAAATTTTTTAATGGGTTTTAAAGTGTAGCCCAACCTATCAAAAATGACAGGTTAAGTGTACTAATCGAGCAAGTTGTACCCATTTTGAAATCTCTATAGAGAAGCACAAGCTTATTTACTTATCATCACGAAAAAATGAAATAAAAAATGAGTGAATTCTATTGTATTTCTTAGTAAATATTAGCAAATATGATATGTGATGTACCGTCAAAAGAAAAAAAAGGGTGCACCATGGTCCTTCTTCATATCTTTTCAACTCTCCACTCTTCCACCACCACAACCAAACCCTCATCTTTCGCCATCGCCACCAACGGTGACGCCATATCATCTGGCCAGTCTACAAGGTCCACCACTAGCGCACCTTTGCGATCTATAGGCTCAATGTCATCCACTATGACTCCAAAGCCACCACACTTGCTCTGTCCTATTAGGACCGAAATTGACATCTTTGCACCACTGACTACCCTTCATCATCTGTAACCACCACTTTTTCAAAAACTCATTCTCAGGCAACATCGCCATCCTCATGTAATATGTCGACTTCCACGTAGATGAAAATTGTAGGAATCAACAATTTGAGGGTAAATGGTTATGTCGGTTGCAATCACTAGCAATGATGGAGTCGTCATCCCTGTAGTGGTGATTCCTGTTGGATCTCAACAAAGTGGTGGAGGCACTGGTGAGGTTGTTGTTGTAGACAATAGAGGTTTGGGTGGATGGTGCGATTGTTGCTGAAGCAACAGTGCTATTGTCAAAGGAGGGGACGAAGGACGTGAAGGTTAGCGTTGCACCCTAGGTGTTATTAGCCACACTTTTAAAATGTACTTATCCATATTTTTGGGGTATGACTAATAGCTAGTGTACAAAACACCATACTTATATGGTGTGCAATAGAATTCACCTAAACAAGACTTTCTCATAGAGTAAAGGTTCATTTTGATCCTAAAATTATATGCGTGATTCACTTTAGTCCCTAAAATTAAGAAAGTGTCACTTTAGTTCTTGAAATTTTAAAAAGTGATTCAAATTAATCCTTATACTACTATTTCTAAGAACTAATTTAAATCACTAAAAGGATTAAGTTGAATCATTTTAAATTTTAAGGACTAAAGTGATATTTTCTTAATTCTATGAATTAAAGTGAATCATACATATAATTTCAAGGATCAAAGTGAACATTTATTCCTTTCTCATAAATCAAACCAATTGTAATGATGTATTGGTGAAATATGCAATAAACAAAATCCACGTGGATAAGTATGGTGTGTTGTACACTATTAAAGTTACATATACTAACTGCTGTGGTATAGGAATAAAGTATAAGAAACACCTTTTTTTTTAATAAAATAAGAAACACCTTTTGAATATTAGTCTTCTCAGGTTACATTCAATTTATTTCAAGGTTGGTAATTGAGAGTACATTTTGTCACACTAATTTTAAGTGTCTGGATATTAGATATTAAGACCTGGTATCGTTTCCACTTCAATTTATGTGTATACGTCAACCCATAATTAGTGGAATTTATAAAGTTCTGGATATACATCATTATTGGATAGAAATAAACTCATATTGTGTAATAATTAAGAAATGTACATACCCATACCCATTGTGTGATAAAACTATTGGTAAGGGTACTAGATGGCGTATTAACCTGTGCACAAATCCAATCAAACCATCTTTTACAAGATTAATTGAAGATGCTATTTCATTTATCTTGAGTAGTTTAATGACACTTGATAATCAAATTGCTATTATACCAGACTTAAGTGTTTACTATGATACTCCCGAATGTAACCTCATCGTAAATTAGCCAAATCAAAACTAATTCAACACTATGCGATGATATGTTATATAAGGTTGCGATAATGAAAATCTGTCCGAACTAAGCTCGATTAAGGATAATGTTCTCATCCAAAAATGTATAGTTACTATTGGTCTAATGAGGTCAGGAAACTCAACCCATTCTAGGCCCCATAACGAAATAGGCTAATGCTATAGTAACTAAATTACCATTGTGGTCGTCCAAAGCATCAAGGTGACCTAAAATAACTTTTTCCATCAAAGAGCAGTCTTCAACCCTCCAAGCTTCAATGTTCAAAAATCCCATCTTCCTATAAAAGCAAGCTTTGGAGCAGCATTCAAGAACAAAAGGAAAGAAAGAGAAAGAAAGCTAATACTCCTATCAGTTCAAAATTCTTGTTGAAATATCTTCCTCTTCTCTAGTCCTTATAATAGTGTTAATCCTTTTTTTTCTTTGAGAGTTTTAATACTATTGTATTAGTGCTATATTTTTTTCTTGAGAGAAAATAGAGTTTATTCATTTTAAGGTTATTGTGAAGCTTTATCTTGTAAGAGAAAGCTGTTTGGTTGAGGTTGAAAAGACTTAGATAAAAACTACTTGGTGTTGAGTTTAGAGATGCTCATTGAAAAGACTATTTAGGTTGAGCTTGAAGAGGCTCATTGAAAAGGCTACTTAGGTTGAGCTTGGAGAGGCTTGGTAAAGACTACTCAGTATTTGTATTAGTTGTACAAGTTTATAGTGGATACACTCACCAGGAGGATGGGGATTAGATATGAGTTCTAGATTAGAGAACTGAACGAGTATAAATACTTGTCTTCAACCTTTCTATCCTTTCTTCTTCATAGAAAAACTTACAAAGAGCCAATAGGCACCTTGAGTAGAGAAAAAAATAGATTGGTATTTAATTTTAAATTTGTAACCTTAATTCAGTTTTATGCTTTGAACTATGTTTTGGATTATGTTGGAACACATAACTTGTGGTTATATATTATAAGAGTTTGAAAGTATGTTTGGTATTATGGTTAGACTGATAATTTGGATTATGATTAATACATGTTGGACTATGCTCTAAGATTGTTATATACTAGAAGGCCACATTCTGGGAATGCTTAATTTCCAAGTTCTGTGAATTTATTTAGGGATATTGCCGACGTAACATCTTATATGTTTTCTAAGACTAGCGATGACTCTAGTGGTGGGCAATCAAGGTGAGATATCATAAGTATCTAGACTCACTTTAAAGAGTTATTACACTTCGACTACATGTTTGGGTACTAGTTGTTCGCACACCCAATTTGGAACTCACAGAGGAGGAAGCATTTGCATTAGGCATGGTTTGGTTCAAAGCATCCTAATTCGGCTAGTTTTCTACGCTCCTCATAGGGGTACAAGGTATGGCCGAAACAACTACATTTATTCCACCATTGTTTTAGTTTCCTTGCTTTGGTTGTGGTTAAGGACTTGGCATGATGAATTTTTTTGAACACTAGTATATATGCCAATTATGGTTCAATCATGGTTTTGGAATCTTCATAGATTGCCCTATGGAGGTCCCACTAAGCATACTAAAAATTTGTTTAGCCTAAGTTTCAACTAATAATAATAGTATTATGGGTGTGGGTGCTAGACATGTTAGATCTCTTAAAATTGGCCAGCCTTAGGATATGCCTGTATCGATTTTAGAGATTAAACGTCCAGGGCTCAACCATAGTTCAAAAAAGCCTTTGTTCAAAAATGAAGAAAAACAAATATTTATTTACATTGACACTTAATCAGAGCTCTCAATCATATACCCCCTTATTATATTTAACATGAGACATCAATTATACATGTGTTATCGCGATCTATAATTCTTTATTATTTATAGGTAATTGTAATTTTCAGTTAATTGTTATTTGTGTTGTCTTTTGTTAATTTGTTCCAACATTGGTTATCATATTTTGTGACCTGATTCAGATGCTTCTTGTTGATTTTGATTATTTGTTTCTTGTTTTGGCGCTAATGTTTAGAATGTGTTTTTTGGAATATTGTTTTCCACTAGTGTTAATTTGTTTGTAGACAGAGGATTGTTTTAGTATTAGGCTATCAGCTTAATCCCTTTAAACTAGAAGTTTCTATTTTAGCTGTGTTCAACCTGGAATAGAGACTTCTAATTCAAATGAACCATGTATTTTTAGAGTGCTAATGACAACTTGAATAATTATATACTATTTTTATTATATAATTTAAAACTCATATTTTATAATATAATAATAAAAACGAATTCATGCATATAAAATTAGATAATATTTTTAGAGATACAATTGAAAAAACTATGATTACTAAGGTAGACCAGAAAAAAAAACTATGATTAATTGCTTAGGCCTTTTTTAAAGTGTGAGACCCAGATAATATTCTTAAAGTAAGGGTTAGGTTATCACAATAAAATAGATAAGAGATAAACCAATAATAAGTAAAAGGGCATTTTTCGATATATAAATGTAAAATTGGGGTATGTAACCATAGTAAAATAAATGGACTATATGGAAATATTTTAATAAACTAGTAGTATTATGATGGGGACTTACCCACTAGAAGAAATTGTAATCTCAATGTTAACATGAATAGGGTTACTAGTAGCTGATAGTCACTACATCAAGTGTTTCTACATAAAAAGCTTTGAAGTGGGTAAGTCTTAAAGTGAAGTTTAATCAAAAGAGCTCATCCCAGATGGCGATATGCGAGCTTAAAATTGAGTTGTAAATTCCTTCCAAAACCTTGTCGTGGGCGATGAAGGTTTTTTAGGTCTTCACTCAAGTAAAATGGAAGACCTAAAAGTCCTGTGCACTAAATTTAAATGTATCATTTAACCTTGAAATGGAGGTAACTGATATGTTACATGCAAAATCTTTATTGACCTTGAGTTTTTCTGATAGCCTAAATGGATTATGATGGTACACTCTAACCAAACTAATTGCCGTGTTTGCCTTGTGGTTGTTAGCTACATTAGTCCACAGTGTTCATATTCGGACTTGTTCTACAAAGCGTTAAGGAGATCATCAATAGTAAGAAGGGGCTTGGTATATATAATAACTATTTGGTTCATATAGTTTAAACAAATTAGAGTAACGTGAATCATGACTCTATTAACATGCAAGAGAAAATGGTTTGATCCAAATCAAAATTATATACCCTTTAGAGACAAGGGTGTGGTAGAGGTATTTCTATGAGATAGGTGGCTATTGGGAAAAATATGATTGAGGGTGAGAAGTGGTACTTTTCAACAAAGATAGAATCACAAGACATTCATCTTATATATTATAATACCATTTGATAACTAATAATTCATTTACTATTGAATGTAAATTACAGGATTAAACCCAGGCATCGCCATTATGTAGACCATTTATGAATTGGTTGAATGGCCATTTATGTAGGGAGGTCATAGTGTTAACCCATTATTTCATGAAAAGAGTAATGGATGAAAGATACTACATTTCTTATTCATAATAGGTTGGATCTAAATTGTGGTTGCGGTTACTTTGCCCCGGGTTATTACTGCAATTGCGGCCATTGTGGCTACTGCGATGCGGATTGCAGCCACTACAAAAAATTATATTTATTGTGGCGGTTGAATTAGGGTGATTCTTTGAAACCGCCATAATATTAGTGAATTAGGGCTATTTTCTTGTCCGCCACAATTTTAGTCAAAAGATGGCGGCCTACTTAAACCCAAGCGGCCAAGCCCCAGTCCTCTTTGACCCCTCTCTCTTTTTCTATCGCGCATTTCCAAACCTAATAGCGACATGAGCGTTGCCCTCATCTCTTCCCGTTCCATCCCACTCCTCAGCCCTCACCCACATTCACTTCCTCGAACTCATGGACTCCCCAACCCAAAATGACGTCGTTCCACCACCACTCCACTCTCCCTCTTCTCTCTCCTTTGACTCCTCCTTCATCCACCGCCTCATCCACCACCACAACATGTCGTTCTCGAGGACCCGCTTTTCCTCATTCTCTCCCCAAACCTACCTTCCAAAAATGGTGCCGTCAAAGCCCTCCGGCACTCCCCATAATTACAGTCACATCCTTGTTGCTCCTTTAGCTTGACCTAAATGGTCTGTAAGGACGAAATCGAGTTCAATGTGGAAGCGAAGCAGCTCCCTTGCAAGCACCTATGCCACTTCGATTGCATCACGCCATGGCTAAACCTTCACGACTCATTCCCACTCCTGCATTACAGCTATCCTAATAAAATCTCCTGTAATTTCCTATACTACAAAGCTTGCTGTAATTTCCTGAACCATTTATAATTTGCGTAAGATATAAAATATTAGCATTAACCAGATACTTTTTAGCTGTATGGTCTCTTTTGAGGTACTGGTGTGATAAGTTTCATTATCTAACTCAGTGAAGAGAATATTTCATGAATTTTAGTCTCAAATTTGGATTGATTCTCCGCAACACTTTTTCCTCCTTCCTATGATTCTTTGGCCTTTGCGGTAGGATATTTTCATTTTGTATATTTGTAACTTTGAATATTGTCTCCCTTAACCTTTATGTGGCTTTTATTTTCTATTTGCTTTTGGTGATGCATTTGCATGGGGCACATGGTCACTGTGAACCCTACAAGATGTAACAATTTATTTCATTTATGCCATTGCCTTTTTTTTTTTAAGGAAAATTACTTTACTTAAAATACTAGTCTTGGATGCATGTTTTCCAGTTTCTCAGGATGCTCTGCCTTTAAAACCTCTCTACTTATTAATTGATGCTTGTATGACTGAGTCAGATTTTTTTTTTCATGTTCATAGGGTGTAAGTGATAGCAACTGAACTTGATTAGGGACAGTTATTCTGGAATTTTATATTTGATGTTCACTTTAAAATTTACATGGAGAATGAGGGAAAAATGATGAATATGTTTTGTTCTTTCAAATGGCATTGCATTCATGAATGTTGCTCACTTGAAGATTTAAAACATACATTGTAATGGAGGATTAGATGATAAGGAAAATGATTGAAGGGTGATATAATTCCTGTGTAATGAAAGTTAAGTTCCTTCTTGTGTTGCTTTAAGTCCAAATGTTAAGGATCTTTATTCACTTTTTATTTTATTTTCCTTCTTCTTAGTTCCTTCTTGCGACTTGATTTTATTTTATTTTTCACAAAATGTAAAATAAAAAGAAGTACAACAATTGTGGCACTAAAATAACAAGTCTCCAAAATATTTGATAAAAAAATACAAATTTTTCATGTGTTTAGAATGATTATCATACAATAAAATTAGAATTTTTAAGAAAAAGAGAAAATTAACAACCAAAAAGTAAAATTACAAAACAACATCTCACTATAAAAAGAGGAAAAAAACTAATTCCAAAACTGTCCAATTTTTTTTTTTAAATAAAGTGCTAAATTTTTTTAATAAAAAACATAACAACCCACCCATTAAACAAAGAAAAAAAAACCATTCCCCCACTCAATTTGAGCATCCTTGGTCCAGATCAAAAAAAGAAAAGAAAAAGTTTCCCTAACCTCACCCCACCTACCCCCACTTCTAGCATCTTCTACAAACTACATCAAGCCATCTCTTTCTTTGTGCTTTTCTTCTTTGTTTTCTCATAAAGAACTAATAGGCAACAACCCCAATTTCAATCTGTCAATTTTTTTAGAATAATCATGCCTCAACCTTCAGTTTTAATCCATTCTCATCAATCCTTTGATGTTATTTTTCCCTTCTTTTTGTATCCTTTTTTCTTTCCTTGTCTAATCCGTCAACCCTCTTCTAGCCTTCTTTGCTTCTTCTCTATTTTGCCCTGCAACCATCCCTTCTTCCAGATCTCCACTCTACCTTCCACTACCACATGTTGGTTAATGTTGTGCGAGGATGGAAATGCAGAAATCGGTTAGATATTTAATTTTCATGATTATTGCCAGCCATGAAACATAAGTTTGCTACATCTTCTAGCTCTTCTTGGCTCTTTGAACCTTCTTTCTCTTCATTTGAATCATTTTAGGTGCATTTCCTTCTTCTTTGAGGGAAACTTTTTTGTGGACTCTTGAGCTTGGGACAATTAGTCTTGAAGTGTCCCTTCTTTCCATAGTTATAACAAGTTATGCTATCCAGCTTTCCCTTGCCCTTCTTGTCCTTTCTAAAGTTGATGTCTTTTCTTCTTTTCGTTCTAGTCTTCCAAGCTTTAGATATCTTCCTCACAAGCATGCAGATCTCGTCTCCATCTTCTTCTTCAAATTCATCTTCTAATGTTTCTTCTTCATTTGAGGTTTCAGTAACTTTCATTGCTTTACCTCTAGACTGCTTCTTATGTAAGGATTTCAAGGCCATGAACTTGCTCTTCTTTATGGTTTCTCCATGAACTTCAGAGAGTACAATCTCATGGGTTTTGAGAGACCCAATGAGTGCATCCAGGTTAAGATTTTGCAAGTCCTTAGCCTCAGGAATAGCAGTGACCTTGGGAAGCCATTTAGCAGGAGACTTCCTAAGATTTTCCTTACCATCTTAGAGTTTGAGTACCTTTTACCCAAAGCTTTGAGTTGGTTTACAATGTGCATGAACCTGGTGGTCATGTCATCAATACTCTCTTGTCAGTCATTTTAAATATTTTGTATTGATGGACCAACATATTGATCTTTGTCTCCTTGGTCTTATGTTGCTCTGTCCACCTACTCCTAGGAACTTCTCTGGAAATAGAAGGTGCATCTTCAGTTCTAGGAACTTCTTCCATTGGAACATAGTCTTTTTCTTGAATGATTTCCCATAAGTCAAGACTTGTATATTTTATAAACAAGTCCATTATGTCTTTCTAGTAAGCATAATCTTTTATAAACAACTCCATTCTGTCTTTCTAGTAAGCATAATCTCCACCATCAAAGAATGGTGGCCTATTTATGGAGTGTCCTTCTCAATATGGATATTTTGTGCCATTTGTCCTCAGGATCTTTAGCCTCTGTCGTTAGAATACTCAACCCCTTAGAGGTCCAAGTTTCGATGCAAAATATAGGTTGAAAAGTGAACGAGAAGGGAGGGTTGAATCATGCTTTGAGTTTTCTTTCCTATTTAGATTTTGAAAACTTAAACAAATGCTATCAAGTGTGAACTAGAGGTGTAGCAAAAATAACGTCGGCATATGTTAGAAAGTGACTTTCTAAACTAAAACGAGATATAAAAAAGAGTCAAAGTAAGTTTTTCAGAAGAGCAAATATTATGAGCACAAAACGAATAAAAAGAAGATTCAAGGAAAGAGAAAATATTGCACAAGAGTTTTTATACTTGTTCAGCCACCTTTATATCTAGTTCTCAACAATTGTTGAGTTCCAATAATCAACCCTTTCTAACCCTGAGAAAGTCATATAGTCTTTCAATAGCTTTCTCAAGCTATCCCACAGACCAGTATCTCACTCTATTGTCACTTTCAAGTATTTTTTGACTAGCCTCTTCAAGCTATCTTGCAGCAAGCACTACTAGATCAGGGTACAAAGAATATGTTTGGGTTGGATCACTCAACTATCAAACACTCAAGTTTCCCAGAATAAAATAGTGTATAAGCTGAAAACTAGAGTGTGACTTCTTTCTAACAATTTTTCCTTAGAAGAAGATGTTATCTAATAAGGACTTAGAAAGAATATTTTTACAGGAAGATGAAACTGATTACAATTTGTAATAACTTTAGAAGATGAAGGAGAGTCTCGTGTTCTGAGAGTTTTCAAAAAATTCTTCCAAAAGTCTTAAGTTGTAAGCACATGACCTCCTTTATACTTGATCTTTCATTTATGACCGTTTCCTTAATCTATTTTCCTTGTGACACATGTTGACCATCTTTTTGTGTCTTGAAAATTCAGTCTAGTAGCTCAACATGTTAGAGTTACTTTTGCATTTGCAGAACTGTTGTCTAACAGAGATTTTTGAGTCCACCTTCAGAAACTACTTTTTGCTTTCTAACAAGGCTTCTGAACTTTTTCTTCTAGAAGCTAGGGCAGTTGACCAAGTTGAAAAGAGATGTCACTATTAGTCCCTAACTGAGTTTGACTTTAATTTGAATTTTGAATTTTCCCTCCCATTTCTGTAAAGTGCACCATTTATAGTAAACGTGCTTTCTGAAGTGCTGTTTAGTTTTTGGACTTTCTTTTTTATCTTCTTGGCTTTAATCAGAGCTTGTAGTAAAGTAAACATTACGATCATGATGATTGAAGGTGGTGACCACACTTTGCTTCAGAGTTGGATTGAAATCTTCACTTGAATGATACTTTCTGAATTTGTGGGATACTTTTTGAAGATCTGAGTCTTGGTTTCTTGTTATTGAGAAATTCCTTTCATGCGCTCACCATACCAATGTCTATCTCAAGGATTATTTTTCACTTTGTTTAAGTTCTAAATATCTTTAAATGAGATTTAACATGTTTACACACGATTTCATGAAAATAAAACTTAGTCATGAAGTTGTATGTTAATGAGAACGATCATGTTTGTATACTCAAGAAACTCAAGCAAATGATTAGTCCTTCTTCAAAATGTTTTCACAAAATTGGTTTTGTTATCACTCAAAATATTAAGCGCTAAAGCTTTCTGAAGGGTTCTAGAGCTTTCAAAAGGTTCTAGAGTTAATAGAGAGAACTAACCTAAAATCTTATTCTTGTACCCTAATCCAATAGTGATCAAAGTGATGTTAGCTTGAAGAGGCTAGTAAAATAGCTCCTTGATGTGAGAGTAAATTGGAATCACTGCTCACTAGAAATAGCTTGAGAAGGCTATACAAAGACTATCTCACTTTCTCTAGGTTGAGAAAGGTTTTTAGTGGAACTCAACAAGTTGTTGAGAACTAGATGTAGGTTAAGTTTAGCAGAACCAGTATAAAAACATTGAGTAATCTCTCCTTCTCTCTTTACCTTGTTATTATTCAGCTTTTGTATCTTCTTTGTTGTGTGTTTCTTTGAAAATGGTTTATAAAAGTCCTGCATTTTCTTTTGATTCAGAAAGTTACTTTGTGAATAGCCTTATAGATTTTGTTTAAAGTTTTAGAAACTAAAAAGAATTGAGAAGCACGATTCAACACCCATTGTCATGCTACTTTCAACCTACAACCAATTATAAGTAGAAAATAGCACGAGAAAGGGGTTGAATTGTTCTTTTAATTCTTTTTAATTTTTGAAAAGCTAAACAAGATTTATCAAGTTTTTCACTCTAAAGCAGGGAAAACAAAGATTATCGTGCTTCAAAAAGTAACTTTCTAAATAAGAAATAAATAAAGAAACTTCAGAAATTATTTTGAAAAAGTTTTCCCAAAAAACATACAATAGAGACAAAGATGAATGCTGGAAGATAAAAAGATAAGGAGAAAGATATGTTACTCAGAGATTTTATACTAATTTGGCCAAATACTGCCTACAACCATGTCTTAACCGTTGAGTTCCACTAACAAACACTTTCTCAACATAGAGAAATAAAAATATTCTTTGAATAGTCTTCTCAAGCTGTGTCCAATGAGTAGTAGTTCTAATTTACTCTCATAACAAGTAGTCTTTGTCTTAGCCTCTTCAAGCTAAACTTTCTTGATCACTACTGGATCAGGGTACAAGGATATGATATTGGGTTGGTACTCTTCAATAATAAATACTCAAGTCTTTCAAAGAATAAAATTGTGTTTCCCAAAGAAACTTAAGAGACTTCTTTCTAAATTCTTCCTAAGAAGAAAATGTTAGCTAATAATGACAAGAAAGAAGATTTCTTGTACAGAGGCTAATACAAGATGTAAAGGAGAACTTTAAAAAATATTGGAAGGTTTTAGCGCTTAAGGTGTAAAACTTCCTTTTGTATGAAGGCTTCATCCTATTATACTTGGATTTTAAATTTAGTCATTGTCCCTTGATTTCACTTCCTCTTGATATGTGTTAATCTTCTTTTTGCATCCTAGGAACTCTCCTCTAGAAAAGTAGTTAAGCTTGTCAAAGTTGTCCTTGTAAGAGAAGAATCGATAACAATGTGGTCTCTGAATGGAGCTTCAAAATAACTTTTTTTTTTCTTCTAGAATACGAGGATTTGACCAAGTACAAAAATGATGTGTCATTGTCAATACTTTTATGAAAGTTGACTAAATTTGAAATTCAAATTTCCCTCAGTTTTGTTGACTCAGTTTTTGAAGAATGCATGCTTTCTGAAGTCACTTCATTCTTTTTGAGCTTCGTGTTGTTCTTATGAGCTTGATCAAGATCTTCTAATTGTGTGGGAAGTCTTAGAGATGATAGTAAAAAAGATTGAAGATTATGATGGTAATATATTCATAACGGCTTGATTTCTTCAATGGATATTACACTTTTGGATAGGTGAATCACTTTCTGAAGATCCATGTTTAGTTTCTAATGTTGGATATTGCTTTATCGTGTTTCTCACATATTTTTAACATCATTAAAACTCTAAATCTCTTTGAATGAGATTTTCATCATGTTAAAACATGATATTGTGAAAATATGTCATTAGTTGAACTTAAATGTTACGAGAGTGGCCTTGTTAATCACTATAGAAACTTAACTGAAACATTAGTCCTCTCTTCAAAATATTTTAACAAAATTTACTTTGTAGTCACTCAAAGCTTTCTAAAGGGTTCTGAGCTAAGTGCGTTGGTGTGTCTCAATGCTCACTTGTTTACATGTCTTAATTTTACATTAGACAAACTTTAAAACATAAATGTAAATAAATGAATACCCCCAATTTGGATTCAAATAAAGTATAAGAAAAATCAAAATCCCAACAATTCAAATGTGATTGAACAAGATAATCAAGAGTGTATGAAAAAAAAGAGCTTGAATATGAGGGAGAAACACAGTGATGTTGTAAGTAAAGGTGAGGGTGGCCGGAGTGGGGTAGACCAAGTTGGGTCCATAAAGGGCCATTGGAAAGTTTCTTTCCAAGACAAGGTGATGGGTGTTAGACACAGAAACCGTTGCTTGTGGCCGATGATATGGATGGGGATCACCTAGCTTTGGTAGAGGGGAAACAAGGCGATGTGGCCCCACCGATAGTGAGGTTATCTAAGGAGGGTCGACGTCTTCTTACATTGCCATACCATGATGCATTGTGATCAAAACGCTGGAAGGAAGTTGAGTTACCCAGTTATGGTTCATCGTTTGAAGAGTGTATGGAGTTGAGTGGAGGCTATGATGTTATCGATGTTGGGTTTGGCTATTTTCTAGTCAAATTCAATTTGTCGAAGGATCAGGGCAAGGTTATCAAAGGCAGACCATGGATGATCATGGGGAACTACTTGGCTGAAAGAGTGGACCTCGGAGTTCAAGCCATGTGAGAAATCCTTTGGTACAACTATGGTCTGGATCAGGTTCACAAGATTAAATATATGGTATTATCATGAGAAGGCAATCCGTAGGATTAAGTCGGTCGTGGGAAAGCTTGTAAAGGTATATGTGATGATCCGCATTGCTGAAAGAGGTAAGTTTGGGTGAGCTTATGTGGAAATTGACCTCCCACTCCAGGAGTGCGACACATTATTATGGATGATCATTATTATGATCTTGCTTATGAGAGCTTGCACTTAATTTGTGGCATGTGTAACTACTATGGCCATGTGCATAGGGAGTGCATGAGGCATGTGGACGGCCATCATATCCCTAGGATGGATGAAGAAACTCTGGTACACCCATTGCCGGTAACAAATGTTCAAGGTTTGAATAGGGATAACCGTACCCAAGTGAAAAATCTAGAGTTGATTAATAATTGAATTGTAATGGATTCAGCTTTCAATAAGGATGATTCTTTGGAAAAAATGATCCCTAAATGTAAAAAGAAAGCAGGAAAAAAAGGCAAGCATCCTATTGGGGTGAAATCAAAACTAGTGGGTGCTTGGAAAAGAAATGAAGTGTTATTTGAATCGTTGCATGAAAATGCCATTATCATACCTAAACATGGGCCCTCCCCCACTCAAAAGTGACGCTATCAAGTCATGCCAAAAGTCATGGGCCTTTGGCTTCTAGTGAGACCCATGCCCAACCACCTCACTATGTGACTTTTAGTGCAGCCAAGCAACCTGCGCTATCGCATCCTTGGTCCGTCAACGAGCAATACTAGTGGCACTGTTAGCCTACAGAAAGTTATTTCAAAGTGCAGGAAGGTGGGGGATCACCTATAGAAAAAACATTCTTAAGAATATATCTTTTCAGATTAGGGGAGAATGATGCCCAAAAATAAAGGTTCCATCCTTAAGGAAGGAGAAACCCTTACGTAAGCTAATCCAGGAACGTGAGTTTTGGTGGTTGGAGGCTCGAATATTCTGTGTCTTTGCTTATGGTGTTTATGCACTGAATATTATTTCTTAGAATGTTCGAAGGACGGTGAATGCAAGGGGTAAAAGGCATGTTAAGGACCTTTTACAAAGGTACAAACCAAAAGTTTTTATTGTATTAGAAACCCACACTCAATACAATAACGTAAAATCCTTCTAGGAAAGGTTAGGGTATTCTAGTGCTAATCTCTGAGGTTGTAGTACACTCAGGAAGTGTTTGGGTGTTATTGGTGCAGGTCATTGCTCAAGTGAAGGTGTTGGACATTCATGAGCAATGTGTTTGGTGAGTTTGCTGCCAATGGTAGTTCTTGGGTGTGTAGTGCCATGTATGATACCTAGTTCTTACTCATAGGGCTGGTCTTTGGACCCATTTGTGTAGCATCGCTACTAACATTGATAGGGCTTGGCTTCTTTTCGATGATTTTAATGAAGTTTTGGTGCGGTTGAATTGAAGTGCGGTGCTTTTATTCACAACCGCATGACTAAGTTTGTGAAAACTATTGATACATGTGGTTTGCTGGACTTAGAGGCTCAGGTTGGTGCTATTCTTAGTTCCATCGGGTAATTGGTGCTTGGACTATGGCTAAAAGATTAGATAGAGCCATCTTTAATCTTGCTTGGAGACATAGGTTTTATGATGCTATTGTTGAGAAGCTCCCTGCCTTTCTTTGACCATGCTCCTGTGCTTGTTCATATGAAGGGAGTGGTGGTGAGCGTAGCAAGAAGTCCTTTCGATTCCTGACTACATGGGTCATGCATGCTAACTATGGGGGTGGTCATGATGTCTTGGCATAAAGGTCTTGGAGGTTGGGCGCAACTTGCTTCTTACTTAGCTTCGAGAAAATTCAATCGTGAAGTCTTTGGACATATTTTCAGACGCAAAAAGAAGTTAGAAGCCATAATTGGTGGTGTTCAGCGCAAGTTAGAAATTATGGATACTTCTTCCTGCGATAGCTAGAGATTCAGCTTCGCTATAAGTATTATGCCACTCTTGCCCAAGAGGAAATGATGTGGTACCAGGAAATCAAGAGAAGACAACATTCGGTTCAGACATAGAAAAACTATATTTTTCATTCCCGAGGTGATTCGTAGGAGGAGAAACAAGATTCATGGGTTACATGTGGGGGAGTAAGTACTGATCTTTAAATTCTCATAAAGGAGGCTAGAATTTTTTATACTACCCTCTTTAAGATAGAAGGGTGGCCTGATAATGATTCTTGCCACTAAGTGCACATGCCGACTCTTTCTTTAGTTCACTATGACACTCTCTAGGCGAGGGTGACAATGGATGAGGTGACTAAGGTAGTGATGCAGATGCAACCTCACAAGGCCCAGGTCTTGACGATTTTCATGCTTTCTTTTACAAGTAATTTTGGCATATTGTGAGGGACGACGTCTTTAATTTGGTTCGCAATGCTTTCATCACGGGTGACTTTGACCCTTCTCTAGCGATTATTGATTCCAATCCCTAAGGTTGATCAACCGATGAATTTCAAAGAGACATGTAAGTCTCTCTAATGTTATTTATAAAGTGGTGACCAATGTAGTGGTTAATCGCATTCGCCCTTTTCTTGCTAAGTTGGTAAGTCCTTTTTAGGGGGTTTTATTCCTAGTTGGGACCCAAGACAATATTATTTTAGCCTAGGAAGTTCTCCATTGGATGCAATCTTTTAAGAGCAAGCAAGGAGTGGTAGCCTTCAAGATTAATCTTGAAAAGGCTTATGATAGGATTGAGTGGAGTTTTGTGGAGGCGACATGCAAAACTTTGGTTTTCCCCGCCTCTTATTCGCCTCATTATGTTTTGTATCTCTTTTCGCAACTTACGCTCCTTTGGAATGGTGGCAAGCTTGATCCCTTCCATCCTTCTAGGGTTTCCGTCAAGGGGATCCCATGTCCCCTATATTTTTGTCTTGTGTATGGAGAAGCTTTCTGTTATGATCCATGAGCAGGTGGTGAGTGCCTTGTGGACGCCTATCCACCTTTCTAGGGGAGGGCCTACTATTTCCCATTTGTTGTTTGCTAATGATGTACTTCTTTTTTGCAAGGGCAAAAAGTCCTAGGTTCGTTGTGTGATGAACACGATGGAGGCCCTTTGCCAGATGTCAAGCCTTTGTATTAATCTTGAAAAATCCTAAGCATTGGCATCTAAGAGCTTATCTCCTAGGAATCGAGCCTCCATTAGTTGTTCAGCTATTCATTTTACAGGATCCCTTGGGTGGTATTTGGGTTTCCAACTTGTTCAAGGAAGGGTTACAAGGGTTGTCTTTAATCCACTTATGGAGAAATTTGACACCAAGCTAGCAGCATGGAAGAAGAACATGTTCAACAGGGTAGGGCATATTTTCCTGGCCAAGTCCATGTTGAATTCCCTCCCTGCGTATATGATGCAAACTACTTGGCTTCCTCAACAGGTTTGTGATTCTATTGACCGTTGTGTTAGAAATTTTGTTTAGGGTTCTCACTCTCAGATCGAGGTTTCACCATATTTCTTGGGAAGGTTTAACTAAGCCTAAGGCTTTGGGAAGACTAGGTATTCGCTGCTCGCCATTGTAATGTTGCGCTTCTAGGGAAACTTGTTTGGACTTTGGCTACTCAACCAAGTGACAACTTTTGGGTCTGGGTTCTTAAAGCAAAATATTTGTTTGCTTGAAATATTCTTAATCCACCTCCACTCAGTGGTAGTTCCTATTTATGGCATAGCATTTTGAAGGTTGCTGTTCACTCAAGGAGGATTTCTCCTTTTCACTTGGGATCGGAGAGGTCTCAATGTTGTTTGATAAATGGTTCCATGGCTAGAAGCTGGTGGAGATTGTGGATTTCGTGCATGTTTCTAACATGGACTTCCAAATTCGTGACCTGGGGCTAGCGACTCTTGGCAATTTGGTGACTTTGTACACATATTCATTTTGAAGCCCAATTGTTCCTTTAGCAATGCTTCCTCTCACTTTGTGGGTCTTGTAATCCTGCTTGGGTATGGAATGTGCAGGAATCCGAGTTTATACGTCGGGAGGTGGTTATTCCTAGTTATTGGGGCATGCCGCTATAGCGGAAGATGTTTCCATGTGGTGCTGGATTTGAAAGTTGAATGTTCCTGAAAAGTTTCGTCTCCTTATTTGGCAAATCAAGCATGGTGCCTCACCTACTAATAAATTTAGGTTCCAACACCATGTTGCCCCCACTCTGTGCTCCCGTTGTCATGGCGGTGATGAGGACATCCTTCATTGTGCTCAAGATTACTGGTACTCCCACGAGATTTGGTGCTCCCTGGGGTTTGGTTTGGATGCCAACTTCTTCCTTGAGGACTTGGATGTATGGTTGGATCGTCACATTCGACAAAATATCAATCTTACTTTCGTTGTCACTTTGTAGTGGATTTGGCGAAGGCACAATCATTTGGTGTTGTCTTAGGAGGACTGGTCGAGCAATTACATTATGTCTAATGTTGTTTCTTTGGTCAAGGGTATTAGGAACTCGTCTTGTGGTGTTGCCGCATACCACTCAATCTACCTCGGGAAGTTGGGTGGCAAAAACCCTTTCAAGGAGTAGCAAAGTTGAATACAGATGGGGCACTGGAACTAATGTTGATGCCCAAGGCTGGCTTTGGAGATGTTTTTAGAGATGAGCATTGGGGCTGGCATGGTAGTTTTTTTGGCTTTCTTGGGGAGTCTCTGTGTTGTTTGTAGAACTTTGGGCAATCAGACACGGCTTGCCGCTTGCTTGGGACATTGGCTTCCGCAACATTTGGTGTGAGACTAATTCTCTTCATACGATAACTCTTATTGCGGATGGAGTTAGGATAGCCATCATACTTGTGTTGTCTTTCTTGCGACATTAGTTCCTTGGTTGCTCGTGACCGGGTTGTGACTTTCACTCATGTTTTGTGTGAAGCAAATCATTGTGTAAACTTGATGGCGAAGAAAGGAGTGCTGGTCGACTTTGGATTTTGGTTTGACCTCCTCATGAGTTATTGCATGGACTGCATGAGTACTCTATTGGGCATAGATTCATGCAAGTTTAGTTCCCGTTTTTGTCCGTTTCATTTTTCCTGAACAAAAAAATCCCAACAAATTGAAATCCAATTTTCAGTTCTAGTTTAAATTTGGGAATTTTTAAAATTTAATAAACTTTTGAGCTACAACAGAGAAGGCTTAATGATTCCCTTAAATTTATTAAAAATTGTTCCTTAACTCATTTCCATCTAAGGAACAATAATTGAGACTTTTGATCTTGAAAAAATGGTTCCACCATATAGTCCTCGAAGGATGTGTAGGGTCCAAATCTAGTGACATTTAGAATTCAAAATGACAGATAACAGTAATTGGTTTATGGTTCAAAGCTTTTATCTAGCCTTTTTATATATGTAAAAATAACCAGGGTATTATAGTTATATATATCTTTCAAGGAATAATATAGGTATTTGTTCGTAAACATGTATTTTAGATTCCTTTAAAATTTAACATCATTTTAATTCTCTTAACAATTATTTGATACGAAATAAATCCGTAAAAGCTTATACTTTATCAAAATAGGGAATTAAATAGTTTTTTTTTAAAAGTCTCTCATTAAATAGATTCCTTGGAAACTCATATTTTATCATAGAAGAATTCAAATAGTCTTTTATTATAACTAACTGACATCATATTTTAATTTTTAAGGATCTATTTTAGGTTAGGAAAAAACAACTTTCAAAATATAGAATGATGTCACATTTGATCTTTCAAAAATCTATTTATTAAAAATCTTTTTCATAACTAAATTAATATTACATGAATTTTCAAATGACTGAAATACTTATTTTGTTAGAGCATAAAATCATTCATGTGCTAAAATTGAATAGGTTAAGCTTTTAGACAAGATAATTTCATGATATGGTATATCAAGTCTAGTGGTCTAGAACTTGATACTTATTGTCCTATTCATATAAATAAAAGAATTAAATTTTAACATAAGATAAGATGGGCTCATGCATTATCAATGCTTAAACCTAAAGAGGCATTCATGTAGTAGGGCTGAGCTAGCCCATATTTTTAGAGAAGGTGAGCATGGAAAGACAATCTACAAATAAAAAATAATAACATATCTTCAAATTTTTACTTAACCTAAATTTTAAATAAAAGTGACAAAAAAATGCATAATATATATATATATATATATATATATAGAGAGAGAGAGAGAGAGAGAGAGAGAGGGGAATAACTCAAGTAAGAGAGGTGACTTATTGTGAGCTTGAGAGGACCAAATATGGGTCATTAGATCTTACATAAATAGTCAAGATTCAAATATAAAAACACGTGATATTTTTAAATAATCACGTGATCGTTAATTACCATTAATAACTTTCCATTCTGACTATCCATGTATGATTATATGGTCCAGATTTACTCCTCTCATTCTCACAATAAATCATTCCTCTTATTAAAGTCATCCCATATATATAAATCTCAAGTTAGTCTCTGGTAAAAATTAATCACTAAAAAAAAATGGTGCATTGTCCATGTTTAAACCTAAAAAGG
The DNA here is from genome assembly GCA_030441495.1 of Dalbergia oliveri. Classification (NCBI taxonomy): domain Eukaryota; kingdom Viridiplantae; phylum Streptophyta; class Magnoliopsida; order Fabales; family Fabaceae; genus Dalbergia; species Dalbergia oliveri. Next base: position 6,671,815 of record JAMLFY010000009.1, read on the forward strand.
CATTCATGTAGTACGGGATAAGCTAGCCCATATTTTTAGAGAAGGCGAGCATGGAAAGATAATCTACAACTAAAAGATAATAACATATCTTCTAATTTTTATTAACCTAAATTTTAAATAAAAGTCGCAAAAAAAATGCATAATATATATATATAGAGAGAGAGAGAATAACTCAAGTAGAGGGCGACTTATTGTGAGCGAGAGGACCAAATATGGGTCATCAGATCTTACATAAATAGTCAAGATTAAAATATAAAAGCACGTGATATTTTTAAATGATCACGTGATCGTTAATTACCATTAATTATTTTCCATTCTAACCATCCATGTATGATTATATGGTCCAATTTGCTCCTCTTACTCTTATAATAAATCATTCCTCTTATTAAAGTCATCCTACATATATATAACTCTCAAGTTAGTCTTGGTAAAAAATAATGTCTAATAAATTTGTTACATAAGAAAAAATACATTTTGTAGTCCTTACAATAAAAATATATATAACAAATTAACCCATTCGCTATATTTTGATGAACTTATTTATTTTATATATGTTTTTTCTAGCAAATCAATTTGAAATATTATAAATTACTAAAGATCAATTTGTCTTATAAATCCTTCGAAATACTAAGGAGAGACAAACTTATTCTATATTTTTAATTGTGAGGGATAATAAAATGATTTGTTTTTTCTTTTTTGATGGACCAATTTGTTTGACGCTTTTTTCATGACCAAACATGGGTTTTATTCTTAAAGAAAAAATATACATTCCAATCAAAATTCAAGAAACACAAATATGCACAACATATTATCTATTACAATATTTAAATATCAAACTAAGCAAAAGGTTTATAAGAAATGGTATCAGATTTTTTAGTTGCATTTACTGATTTAGCTATAAATAAACAATAAAAAATAAAACAAGATTGTACAAAAAAATTGAACTATTGAGATATTGAACTTATCCAATTTTTTTAATAATAATAATAATATGTCATCCAATAAATCCTTCTAATTGACATATAAATTTTTTTGAAGTGGAGCCAAATATATATAAATATATAAATTTACATGAAAATTTAAAAATTTAGGGATTGCCATGCCACTCTTCACACACATTACCCTCCATCCTTATTGTCTAAGGAGACATATTATTAGAGTATAAAATTATTTATGTGCTTTAACATATTAGCTTAAGTATTTTAGGGAGATAATTTCATGACATATTTCCTTCTTTCTTTCCCATTCTTCTGTCACTGGCTCATCTCTTAGCATATAGGGACAGATTAGCGAATCCCATGCCAATATTAGAAACAAAAGTAAATACGAAGGTTAATAAAATTTTCAGCAATGTGTAAGTCGATGAAGCAACTTAAGCCATAAGTTTTTATTTAATAGTGTGCCAATTTGTTCAAGGAAAACATGTATAATGACCTTGATTCTTGCGCATCTTATTAACTAGGAGTTGGCACAGGATTTTTCAGAAGTTAGTTCTTCACGCAGCAGCAGCAGCAGTGGCGGATGCAGCATTCTTAAACACAACTTCTAATGGACTGATCAAAACAGTCGTAACCAAACGCCAGACTCCGTTCCTGTCAACCCACACCCCAATATCTGAACATGTGTGGATGGATCCAACACAGAAGACAAGCTTATAACCGCCAAAGCTGAGACGCCTAATTTGAAACCCACCGTCCACAGTATTTTCGTAGCCAACAAGTTTAACTTGCGGTAGAGCATCGTTAACAACAGTCCACTTTGGAGTGGGCGCGCACAAGAGAACGAAGTGAACTCCAAATCCACATCCATACTCTCTTTGAGGTACATAATCTTGAGTGGGGAAGAGATTTTTACTTGTAACCCGATATCAAACACAGAGCTGGACTGCACAACAGTGAGTGGGCATGTTTCGTTTCCGGTTGCAGCTTGGGTGATTCCACCGCCTCTTCCTCTTATGACTGGCAAGATGTAGTATACGCCGCCGTTTCGAAGTGGCTGGCCATCTGTGTCCACCAGTGCTGTGGCGGAAGGAAGGGGTGAGGTGAAGGCAGAGAGAATGAAGAGGGCAAACAAAGTAGTACCAATCTTCATATCTTAGGCTGGATATATATGTGAAGGCTTTTTGCTATTCCGTGGCGTAAATGAGCGAAGCAAAGACGATCTATTTATAGATGCATCTAGTGTTATAGCCCGAGAATTGCATGGGAATGATATAATAAAGTTAATTAAATATTTGATTTATCAGTTTAATTTAATTAAAATATTATATCTATAATTGTAGTGTAGTGAAATAAAATAAAGTTTGAGTGTGTTTTTTTCTTCTGGTCATTAGTTTAGATCACATAAAAAATCCCTAATATTAAATCAAGTATAGAAGATTGAGTTAAGCTACAAATAAGATTGTCAAGGACAAAATGCAATAATTTAGACTATAAGAAAAGTTTATAAATAAGTCTATTAACCTTAAATGGATGGTGAATGATCAATTTGATTCTCCGATATGTCTTTTTAGGAAAACTTTTCAAACCACTTCTTATCCTTTTTCTTTGAATTGTTTATTGTGAATCACCTGCAAGATAGAACGACATAATGTTAGTACAGTGATAATAAAAATTATTTGATATAAAAATTTACTATTAGTCTTCATTTACCATTTAAATACACATTTTGGAATATTTCGCTGTATACTACGTATACATTGATTGTGCATCTTTCAATTATATAATCATGATTTTCTAATAAAATTCTCAATCTATTCTTGTCTTTTACTCATGAAAGAGCTAAATATAACTGTTTATGGGTGAACATGATCTTGATAGATATAATCTCATTGTAGACAATGTTTGGTCTTGAGATTTATTGATGGTCATAGAAAAGGAAACTATGACTAGAAATTGTCTTTTCTGAAACTTAATAAGAATGGATTCATTATTTGGAATCATACTCATTCTTGATATCAAAACAACCTCACCAATCTTGCTGTCAGTAATTGTTAAGCATTCAATGACATGGTTTCTCTGATTCACCTTATTTTCAACCTAGTCTCATTGCACAAGCCATTTCCTTGATCTAATAATCATATATCCCATAAAACACAAATCAAATCCCTAAGTGATATAGGTCCAGCCTCACTCCATTTCTGAGAAAATTATCTTAGAGCATTTTGGTAATTTTAAGCATAAGAAATCGAGAAATATGGTTTCTACACCAATCATTATCCAAATCACATGCAATATCCTTCAAACATTATACTAACCCCTTGAGGATAACAGGACCGAGCATTCTATTTCTATGCAAAAAAATCTTAGGGTATTTTATTCATTTTGCACAAAAAGGAATATTAGGCGTTACAATTGTCGTCTTTAACCAATGCATTTTATTTATAAAAAAGTGAACAAGCATCATTTCATTTTTATAAGTTTGGAAAGCACAGAGTTCTGAAGTGGACAATCATTTTAAGGCATGATCTTTTATGTCATGGTGTAGCATGGATATGTGAATGCATGGCAAGGCTCATAAGCAATTCAATCATAAAGTAGTAATATGTAGAAAGTCATGACTTCCTTTTACTTTTCTCTTTCTTCGCATTCTTAGGTGACTTAAACATTTAATTTGGCTCACCACCCTTCCATACTCTCTCTTTTTCGCATCACCTAAATCTTCTAGGCTATAGGCTTATACCTAGTAGTTGTTGCTAGGTAAAACAAATACCGAGTAAAGGGGGTGTAATCACCTTGCCTTCCTAACATATAACTGAGGACCAAAGTATCCATCTTCCCTTCCAATAGTTGACTAGGGACCCAGGGTTCACATCTCATACTTTGATTGTCATCTAACATTAACTAGCATGCATATGTTCATATTGTTGGGTTGGGCTCCTTCTTATGTGGAGAAAGCCCAAAACCAAGCTAGCCCACTTATCTAATGAGAGGAGTCAGTTAGGGTTGTGTGTGTGTGTGATCATTTGTGTGAGAGAGCAGCCACAAAGAGAGAGAGGAGAGAAACACAACCACCCGTTTTTCACCTTCCTTGTCCGAACAGCCACCGTAGATCGGAGTTTTCGAAGTCATTCACCGTTGGATCGGGCTGAAATTTAAGCAGAAGATTCCTAACAGGTGGTTCTCCATTCTGAACGGTCAGATCGTTGAGAAGAGGTCTGGAGTGTGAGATATTAAGCTCGCATAGAGGTTCTGTTTTGGTTTCAAGAATCAGTTTTTCTGGTTTGAGCTATCGCTGTAAATCGGTGTTTGTGAAGTTTTTCACCGTTGGATCGAGCTGAAACCTTTACAGAAGGTTCTTGGTGTCTAGCTCTTCATTCTGAACGGTTAGATCGTGGAGAAAATCTCTGGAGTGTGAGATATTCAGTTCGCACAGAGGTTCAGTTTTTGCTTGGAGAATCACTTCCTTAGTTCAAGCTGTCATCGTAAATTGGTGTTTGTAAAGCCGTCCACCGTTGGATCGGGCTGAAACTTGGATAGAAGGTTCAAGATATATGTTTCTTCATTCTGAACGGTTCGATCGTTGAGAAGTAGTCTGGAGAGTGAGGTATTGGTTTCGGACAGCAGCTCCAATTTTGGGTATTTCATAATTCCTTAGTTTCAAATTTTGAGTATTGGTGTTTTGTTGGCTTGCTTATTGTTAGCACAATTTGTGCACATATTTGAGACTCTCTTGTACCTATTTTATCATAGTGGAGCTATTTCTTTAGTCTGACGACTGGTTTTTATCTCTCACATTGAGGGAATTTTTCACGTTAAAAATCTTGGTGCATTGTCCCTATTATTCTGGTTTTGATTGTGTATTGATTGCTGCGATTATTTTGGCTAGTATAGTTGCTCCTCTTGTTCTTGCAAGTAGGGAATTGTGTGTTTTATTTCCTAACATTTGGCATCAGAGCTCGTTCTTGGGCATTATTGATTATAACTTGCTTGAATGATGGAGGCAAATACTAGTTGAATGGTGAGCTTGAATGGTACCAATTATCATATATGGAAAGGCAAGATGAAAGATTTGTTGTTTGTTAAAAATCTGCATATGCCTGTGTTTGCTACACAAAAACCAGATTCAAAACTGAAGAAGAATGGGAATTTGAGCATCAACAAGTTTGTGGTTTTATTCGGCAATGGGTAGATGATAATGTTTATAATCACATTGCTAATGAGACTCATGCTAGAACTATGTGGGAAAAGATTGAATCCTTGTATGCTTCCAAGTCTGGGAACAATAAGTTGTATTTGTTGAATATGTTGATGAATCTAGATACAAGGAAAGGTATTCTATATCTGATCACTTGAATGAGTTTCAAGGAGTTTTAGATCAGTTGTCAGGCATGGGAATCAAGTTTGAAGACGAGGTTCAAGGACTTTGGTTGTTAAATACTCTACCGGATTCTTGGGAGACATTTCGCATCTCTCTTACTAATTCTGCTCCTAATGGTGTGGTAACCATGCAACTTGTAAAAGGTGGTGTCTTGAATGAAGAAGTGAGAAGGAAGACTCAAGGTTCTTCATCTCACTCAGAGATGTTGGTGCCAGAAAATAGGGGAGAAGTCAGATCAAAGGCACAAAGGGTAGAGGTAAAAGCAGAAGCAAGTCCAGTCAAGGTACAAAAATATTGAATGTCATTACTGTCATAAAACATGCACATCCAAAAGTATTGCTTTCTTTGGAAAAAGGAGAACAAAGGTAAGCAAGTGAAGAAAGAAAATAATAATGATCGTGTGTCTACTACTACATCAGATGAACTTCTCATTGTAGGGTATGAGAATATGACTAATATAGTATTGATGAGTCTGACTGGGTAATTGACAGTGGCGCCTCAATACATGTCATGCCAAGGAAGAAGTTCTTCACATTTTACACTTCAAGTGACTATGGAGTGCTAAAGATGGGCAATGATGGCTTGGCCAAGGTGATTGGTATAGGTGATGTTTGTTTAGAAACTAATGTTGGAATGAAGCGCCTGAAGGATGTTAAACATGCTCCAGATCTCCGCTTGAATTTGGTTTCTGTTAGAAAACTTGATGATGAAGGTTATGTTAGTACCTTTGGCAGTGGTCAATGGAAGCTTACTAAAGGCAACTTGGTAGTAGCTCGAGGAAAGAAGACTTCAAGTTTGTATGTGATGAAATCCACAATTTCAAAAGGTAGTGTGAATGCAATTGAAAGCAAAGAAGCTTCAGACTTATGGCATAGAAGGCTTGGTCATATCAGTGAAAAGGGACTAAATTGTTTGGCTAAAAAGGATGTACTTTCTGGTTTGAAGAATGCAGAGTTGGAGAAATGTTCTCATTGCATGGCTGAAAACAGAGAAGATTATCCTTCAAGAAGCATCCTCCTTCAAGGAAATCAGATTTCTAGAGTTGGTGCACTCTGATGTTTGTGGTCCATTGAAGGAAAAGTCATTTGGCGGTGCTCTTTACTTTGTGACATTCATTGATGACCACTCAAGGAAGCTTTGGGCTTATGCTTTGAAGACTAAAAATCAAGTCTTAGAGAAGTTCAAAGAATTCCAAGTTTTGGTTGAGAGGCAAACAGGTAAGAAGCTTAAATGCATTCGTCCTGATAATGGTGGTGAATATTGTGGACCATTTGATGAGTATTGTAAACTGCAAGGCATTAGGCATGAAAAGACACCTCCTAAAACACCTCAGCTGAATGGTTTGGCGGAGAGGATGAATAGGACATTAATTGAAAGAGTTAGGTGTATGCTTACTGAAGCAAAGCTACCTAAGTGTTTTTGGGAGAAGCATTGCTCAGCGGTGCATGTGATTAATCTGAGTCCTGCAATTGCTTTGGATAGTAATGTTCCAGATAATGTGTGGTTTGGCAAGAATGTCTCTTATGATCACTTGAGAGTTTCGGGTGCAAAGCATTTGTTCATGTTCCAAAGGATGAGAGATCTACGTTGGATGTGAAGACAAAGCAATGCATCTTTGTTGGGTATGGTCAGGATAAGCTTGGCTATAGGCTTTATGACCCAATTTCTAAAAACCTTGTGAGAAGCCGTGATGTGGTATTTGTAGAAGACCAAACCATTGAAGATATTGAGAAAGTGGAGAAGACTAAATCCCAGCATAGTAGTGACTTGATCGATGAGATCCAGTTCAACCACCACATGCAGAAAAACTAGCAGAGAATCAAGCCCAGGATCATATGCAAGAAGATGTTCCTGATGACCAGGAGATGGGAGACCATTTAGATGGTCAAACTGATGATGTTGATGATCAACATGCAATACCTACAGATCCGCCCGTTGCACTGAGGAGGTCTACTAGAAAGGTACAACCTTCAACAAAGTATCCTTCTGATGAGTATGTGACCTTGACTGATGGGGAGAACCTGAATGTTATGAGGAGGCTATGGATAGTGACCAGAAGCAAAAATGGGTTGATGCTATGCAAGATGAAATGCAGTCTTTGTATGATAATCAGACATTTGAGCTTGTCAAATTGCCTAACGGCAAGAGAGCTTTGCAAAACAGGTGGATATATAGACTGAAACATGAAGGAAATTCCTCTTCCCTAAGGTATAAAGCTAGATTGGTGGTTAAAGGCTTTAGGCAGAAAGAGGGATTGATTACGACGAGATATTTCTCCTGTGAAGATGTCCTCTATCAGGACCGTTTTGAGTTTGGTCTAGATTTAGAGATAGAGCAGATGGATGTAAAACTGCCTTTCCTCCATGGTGATCTTGAGGAGGAAATCTACATGGAGGCCTGAAGGTTTTAAGGCAAAAGGGAAAGAAGATTATGTGTGCAAACTCAAAAAGAGCTTATATGGCTTGAAGCAAGCTCCGAGGCAATGGTATAAGAAGTTTGAGTCCGTAATGGGAGAGCAAGGCTACAAGAAAACTACTTCAGATCATTGTGTTTTTATTAAACAGTTTGCTAGTAATGATTTTATTATCCTTTTGTTATATGTTGATGACATGCTTATTATTGGTCAAGATGCTTCCAGAATTAATAGGTTGAAGAAGCAACTAGGGATGTCATTTGCAATGAAAGATCTCCAGCAAAGCAGATTCTTGGTATAAGAATCATTGAAGAGGAAGGAGAAGAAACTTTGGTTGTCACAAGAGAAATACATTGAAGCCGTGCTGCAAAGGTTTCAAATGGAGAAAGCTAAGGCTGTTACCACTCCTCTTGATACACACTTCAAATTGAGTTGCAAGCAAAGTCCATCAAATGAAGAAGAGAAGAAAGACATGGAGAGAGTTCCATATGCTTCAGCCGTGGGTAGTTTGATGTATGCTATGGTATGTACTAGACAGAGACTTAGCTCATGTTGTTGGTAGTGTTAGCCGTTTCTTTCAAACCCAGGAAGAGAGCATTGGAATAGTGAAGTGGATTATGAGATATCTCCGTGGTACTTCTAGCTTGAAGTTATGTTTTGGAAATGAGAAGCCTTTTCTAGTTGGCTACACTGACTAGATATGGCAGGAGATGTTGACTCAGAAGGTCTACTTTGGTTATTTGATTAAATTTGGAGGTGGAGCTGTAGCTTGGCAATCTAAGTTACAAAAGTGTGTTGCTTTATCCACTACAGAGGCTGAGTTCATTGCCATTACCGAAGCGTGCAAGGAGATGCTTTGGATGAAGAAGTTCTTACAAGAACTTGGGTTTACTCAAGAGAGGTATGTGTTATTTTGTGATAGTCAAAGTGCTATACATCTTGGTAAAAACTCAACTTTCCATTCAAGATCCAAACATATTGATGTAAGGTATCATTGGATACGTGATGTTTTGAATGCTAAGTTGTTGGAACTTGAAAAGGTTCACGATGAGAATGGTTCAGACATGATGACAAAATCTTTGCCAAGATGGAAGTTTGAAGTTTGTTGTTTGATCGCGGTTTCCCTTACCTCCACATAGTCGTGAGGGGAGATTTGTTGGGTTGGGCTCCTTCCTATGTGGAGAAAGCCCAAACCAAGCTAGCCCACTTATCTAATGAGAGGAGTCAGTTAGGGTTGTGTGTGTGTGATCATTTGTGTGAGAGAGCAGCCACAAAGAGAGAGAGAGGAGAGAAACACAACCACCCGTTTTTCACCTTCCTTGTCCGAACAGCCACCGTAGATCAGAGTTTTCGATGTCATTCACCGTTGGATCGGGCTGAAATTTAAGTAGAAGATTCCTAACAGGTGGTTCTTAATTCTGAACGGTTGGATCGTTGAGAAGAGGTCTGGAGTGTGAGATATTAAGCTCGCATAGAGGTTCTATTTTGGTTTCGAGAATCAGTTTTTCTGGTTTGAGCTATCGCTGTAAATCGGTGTTTGTGAAGTTGTTCACCGTTGGATCGAGCTGAAACTTTTACAGAAGGTTTTTAGTGTCTAACTCTTCATTCTGAACGGTTAGATCGTGGAGAAAATCTCTGGAGTGTGAGATATTCAGTTCGCACAGAGGTTCAGTTTTTGCTTGGAGAATCACTTCCTTAGTTCAAGCTATCATCATAAATCGATGTTTGTAAAGCCGTCCACCGTTGGATCGGGCTGAAACTTGGATAGAAGGTTCAAGATATATGGTTCTTCATTCTGAACGGTTGGATCGTTGAGAAGTAGTCTGGAGAGTGAGGTATTGGTTTCGGAAAGCAGCTCCAATTTTGGGGTATTTCATAATTCCTTAGTCTCAAATTTTGAGTATTGGTGTTTTGTTGGCTTGCTTATTGTTACAATTTGTGCACATATTTGAGACTCTCTTGTACCTGTTTTATCATAGTGAGCTATTTCTTTAGTTACGACTGTGGTTTTTCTCTCACATTGAGGAATTTTTCACGTTAAAAATCTTGGATTGTCCCTATTATTCCTGTTTTGATTGTGTATTGATTTATTATTTTGGATAGCTCCTCTTGTTCTTGCAAGTAGGGAATTGTGTGTTTATTTCCCAATACATATCATGGCATCCTGCATCACTTTCATACAATCTCAGGTCATGCATCCTTAATTCAAGTAATCTTCATCAATATACACGAGGCATAAAGCTTGCAACCACTCATAATTCCAAATCAAAACAAGATAATTCATGTGAAGCCTCAAGCTCAATTTTCAAAATAACTAATAAACGTCATAAGGTATATGCATCTCATACTTATCTCGAATTTCAAGACGAAACACACCACCATTTCACACTTACATGTTTATCCTCAAGGTTCGTGCCACAAGGTTTATACAACATATCCTTATCTCATTTTATTACTCCACTCCTTACTTTGTAAGATGCTAAGCTAACTAAGAATATGTTTTATAATCCTCGTTACACTCTCCAACTCAACTTTTCAATTCACATTCAACTCATGCATGGTTCACATAGGCTCATGCCGCATAAAATTTTCCACTTGATCTAATCTCACCCGTTGTCATTTCATTCCAATTCATCATTCAATACCAATCAATTTATCTAAAACCAATACAAGGATCATAAAGTCATTTACAGAAATACAAATATTCCACACTAGCCCATGGCCTCATACCCAAGTAATCAAGATTCACAAGAAAATAATCTATATGCCAACTTGTCATTTAACTAAAAGTCTCATATATGCAATTATCATTAATCTTTCATAAATAAATTGTATGCTTTCAAAAACCTTATTTAACTTAAAGCCAGTTTTTCAAGTATCGAATAATAAAGTAAACAACCCAAGACCCATCAAGGCCGAAAATCACGCCACATACACCTAAGACGGCCCAATTTGCAGCTAGAGGCCAGCATAAGTGGTTAAGAGGTTTAATATCTTGAAAGCTGCACCCAGGCAGTAAGAGGGTCCGGCTTCGAACCTCATCCCATCTCCGTATCCATTGGTATGTGAGTTTGACAACAACAAAAAAATTGATATTAAAGTTTTTTGAAAACTAGATTATTGTTAACTTCAAATATGAGAAAAGAATTATTAAACGTGAAAATTGTGCAAATGGAAACTGACGTGTGTTGTAAAGGATAAGTAGGAAAAGTTGTGCTCGCTGTTAAATTTGTTATGAGCGTTTGTCGTGTTGTATATGCATATGGTGACATCTTGGACCCTTTCCGCAGGTGATATAAAAACGATATAATACTCATTTTAATATATTATTTTATATTTATTGAGTAATTTTAGCTTATAACTATTAAAAAATGAAGTAAATTAGCTCTATCATTATAAAATATTAGTTATATTAATTTTTTAATTCACTTTTATTTAACATTTCATTAATTAAATGATAATAGGAACCTTAAATTAATATATTTACATATCATTTACCTTTTGAAAAATAAAGTTAAAATAACTCATTTTAGGATCTAAAATTACATAAAATAGTCATTTTATTATTTTTAAATAGAAATTTAAATCATTTATTTTGTATAACTTTAGACATCAAAATAAATTATTTTAAACTCTATTATATTTCAAATTATATAAAGGATTAAAGTATATTTAAGATTATCTATCATCATTTAATTGATAGAATATTAAATAAAAATAAGTTGATGATTAAAATCTTATTTTATACTATCAAAAATTAAATTAATTTATTTTAAAAATTAAAAACTAAAATAACTTATAAATATAAAGTGTAAAAATCTTCAGTGGTATCCAACGCTACATGAACCAAATGATACTAGCTCATTTGGCATCTTCCTCCAATCATTAATTGCATTTCTGGCATTTGCCTCATATATAAATTAAATTAATTAACTTGTGGATTGTGATACACAGATGTGTGGTCCAGAGGTAGGTGGCCGATTTGATTATATATATATATATATAAAGGCCTGAAACATATTGCAACATAGGAGCTATGTTTTGATTTTTGCAAATATTGCTCTCCACTTATTTCCATAATTGATAGCTGAAGGTTCCGGACACAGAGTTAGAGCATGATGATAGTGTCGATGCTGGTTGAGGTGGGCAGGTGACGCTGTAATACTCTCTCAGTTTCAGACTAATTATCATTTCATAACTTTCTCAAATTTTAAAATATCTATCAATTTATAATATTTAGATATTATTAATTTTTTATTTATATTCTTAATATAATTGTGTTAATTAAGTAAGCAATATATTTGTCAAAATGAGTAATAATAACTATACAAGGAAAGTTTTATTAACTCATATAATTTTCTATATTTATCAAGATATTTTTTTTATTTTCTTAATATGTGTATTATTTAATTTTTGACAATTATTCTAAAATGGATGGTGTATATGATATTTCTTTCTTGGGGAGTGTTCTCGATTGAGTTTAGTTTGATTTTGAGGATAAAATCCAACAAATTCAAATAATAAATTTTATTTTTATTCGGCTTGGTTATATTTAAAGAACCAAACTAATTTAAATGATTTTAATTATTTTTTTTATTTTAGTGAAGAATTCAAAAAATATAAAAATTTTTTGTCGCTATTAAATTAGAAGAATCATTATTATAAAACTATGTAATAATAAATTCTAAATTAATTTTCATAAGTTATACTAATGTGTAATACTAGTTACTAATAAGTTAAACAATATTTAAACAACAATATGATGATTAAATTAAAAGAATTAATAGATAACTAAATTCTAAAATAATAAGTTCAAATATAATACAAATATTTGTATAATTTAATATCAAAATATTATATATATATATATATTTTAATATTACTTTTTAAATAAAGTAATATCAAAATACTACTCACTCAGCTAAAGGAGCCCAACCAAAACTTATTCAAGTGAAGATTGATTTGTTTGATAACGGATAGTGATAGGTTGATTGATTTTAATTGATAGAGAGAAGAGGAGGTGTGAGTGAGAGACTGTGAAGGTGAGGGTGGGGAATTTTTCATAATTCATCTAGAAAATGAGTAAATTAAGGGAAGTCATGTATAAGACAACTAAACTGAGCTTGTTAAATTTTGACAAATCTTAGGATAAGTAAGAGTACTTTACCCTAATATATTATTAGTTTGATTTGATTTGGTTTTGGAAATAAGAATTGAAAACTGAACCAAACTTATTGATTTTAATAGAATAAGAATTATTGTAAAGTGATTTAAATAACAAAAAAGACATATGACATAGACAACTACACCCTTTTATTGTAAGTAATAATTATAAATTTCACCTTCATATGTTAAATATTGTTAAAATATTATATTTCTAAAGATGGTAGCTTCTCCCGTGCTGTACAGAGCCCAATGCTCCTGTTAGTTATTCCCTTCTTTTCCAAAAATAGGGAGCATGTTATATATGAGAGAATGACTAAAATAATCATACTCACATATTTAAAACTCATCATCTACCCAAACCAACCTTCCACTTCAACCTTTTAGAACTTTGTCTTAAACAATCATTGTCCCAGAAGCTTGTACAAAAACTCTTTCATCTAAACTAGAGAATCTTATAGAATATTCCTACGTTCCAAAGACGCTTAGAGAGAAATGTTGTTCCGTCACTCTAAGCCCTTATAATGTTTTTAGAAGAAACAAAGAAAGTTTTATGTGGTCCATTAAAAAGCTTGTCTTTACTCCTCGTCCTCAAGTAAAGGAGTATATTCAAACTACGAAACTTGACTAGTGTGCTCTATATGCTACAAGTGTAGAACAGGATGTTGACCTGAGATTAATCCTACTCTGATCAAGTTATGGCAAAAAGAAGGATATGTTAGCCTCCACTTTGGAGCCACAAAACTAGTGCTGTCCCATATGGCAGGAAAGTCTTCCAGTGGAGAGTTACCCTGATCGACTCTACTTTCAAGAATTATGAACATGATATTATTGGAACTGTTTAACACTTAATGCTGGAAGTGTTGTTTTAACTATGTTTCCAAACTTTAATATTCATTTGCAAGATTCAACTCTTCCCACTAGATTCACAGAGTTTAGCTTGGAGCCCTCCAGGATGAACCAGCTCTCATCTGCATGTACCAGCTTATTTACTAGCTCAAGATCATTGCTTTGATTTGCCTGTTGAAAAAGATTCCAAAACAACGCTCTCATGGTGGTCACCGACATGGAGAAGAAGGTGTCCCTTCCATCATCCAGATTCCAAAATAGATTTCAAGAAAAGATCTCTTGAAGCTTATGCCGCTTGAGTAGATAAGCAACTTGAAACTTCAAGCAGAATAGCATTCCCGCCGTTGCTAATGATGCAACTTTCAGGAGAGCTGCTAATGGAACCTCAAACTATTTCAAAGACCCTTGACGCTAATGAAAGACCCTCAGAAAAAGGCCATCCAGTTTTCCACACCATGATGATTACTCTTGGAAAAGCTAAGAAAATTCCTATTTATGCTTGCAAGGAAATGGAGATGATATCTTCTCAGAACACCATAAATGGACATTTCATGTGGGATCTTTATGATCAGGAAGATGTCATCCTAATTATGGATGTGAAAATGAAGATGAAGAGGATGCACCATGTTGAAGAAGGCATCAAAGGTGTAAATCTCCTATTCCTCCATAAAGAAAATCAGACTTTGAAAATGGTCCATGGGTTAGCATCAAGAAAAAGCCAGAACCTCTTCCCATCTATGAAAAGGCCCTTAGGATCCTCAAAGAAGGATATCATTCTCCTCAAGATGATCCTAATCTAATTCCTAGCCACTAGTACCAAATGAAGGAAATCCTTTTTCTTGCAAGGCAGGAAATCGCATTACTCCACAACTAGTAGAAATTCCATGCATGATGTTTACCTCCTCCTCAGCCACCTATAAGTTTGAATTTCCAACTTTGGAAAGGAAGATGAATCCTACCACCAAAGTCTCAACAAAGCCATTTGTTTAACCTACTGAGGTGCAGCCTTATGGGAGGACAAACCACTATCTCAAGCTAAAGAAGTACTAAATTGGGGCTGAAAACTCCTGAGCTCAAAATCAAATCCTGAAAGGATTGATCAGAGGTTTGATGAAATGTTACAAACTGTAGAAGCCAGACTGGGACACTTGCCAGGAAAACTTGGAGAGGTATTACAAGGACACAAAAGCTAAGATAGAAGTTCTAGAGCTAGAAATTTAACACCTGCACAAGGCATCTTCATGATCCAGCTTTTGATAGAAGAGAAAGAGAGTTACAAAGACTTCGGAGCAAGTCGAAGGAATTGTATGAATACACAAAAACTCTCTAGAAAAAGCCTGAGATAGATGAATACTTTGCCTCACCACCTAAGATGCTCTCCACCATATTTACCATCACAGCCATACAAGCCTCCACCGCTCTTACCAAAAAATTATGTCGAAAGACCCACCATTCTAAAAAGAAAGAGTCCACCCTTAGAAAGCCAGAAAGAAAGAAGCGAACCATCACAGCCTCCTCAAAACAACCTCCTGAGAACCCGAACCACCATAGCCATCACCCAAGAAAAAACATACAGAGGATCCTGACACCTGATCAGAAACTCTTCCTTTGACCCAAGCCATGATGGTGTCTCAACAGTTCTCCTCTTCGAAGAAGAAGAAAGTAGCCAAAATAATAGTGATGATAAATATGCTGATGTCACTAAAATATTAATGGCCAGTGGAATAAAGACTAAGAAATACCAACCATCATCATCTTCATCCCTCCATCCTCAAGAAGTAAACACTTATCATCCAGGAGGAACACCACTTTTTACTCTTGATGACATTCCTCGAATTATGGAGAAAAAGACTTTTAGACTTCGAAGCATGGATGAATGCAAAAATGTTAGCCATGGATGCAGGCCCTTAGAGAGTTATTGAAGAATTTTGGGCTCATTCTACAGGCATATTGAAAGAATGGTATACCATCCTTGGTCCAGGACACAAGATGAGCTTCATCAATAGGCAATGTTGAAATCAGTATTGTTATCCACCAAGAATTCTTAGGAGACCAAGCTCTTGCTACAAAGGAGTCCAAAGAATTTTATGAGATGAAGTGTTGTTCACTCAAGAAGGTGATATTGAACGCCATTTCAAAAGAATGGCTCAAAGATTTTACATGCTGAATGGATACAATGATCCAAGTTTGAAAGTTACTTATGTTAATTCCCTTCTGAAGAACTTTATGAAGAAATGGATAGGATGATTAATATCCTTCAAAAGGATGTTGCCAGGCATGACCCTTGGCGAGATTCATGAAATGTGCCTTGTTGCTCTAGACAAAATTTGCAGTCAGCAAATTTTCTTTGAAAACATATTCAAAGATAGAGCCAAGTATACAAAAGCCTGCAAAAAGAACCATATGAAGATTAAATGCAAGGAGAAAGCATGAAATTGCCACTACAAGTCCTATCAAGAAGAAAAAGAAGTTCATAGACAAAAAAGGAAGGAAGAAAAAGTCAAGTTTTTTTAAAAGAAAGCCTTTTCACGTAGAAAATAGTAAATGATGCTTTATCTGGAAAGAAAGGATATTTTTCAAAAAAATTTTCAAACAAAAAAGAGAAAGTAGCCAAACTTGTTCAATACCTTAGACTTTAGGATGGTGAAGATATAGAATCTAGGTATGATGAATAGGAACAACGAGATGAAAGTATCATCTTTGGGCTTGAACTAATAAACTCTAGCTTAGAAGGAGAAGGATCAGATTCCTAGAAGAGCATTTCCCTATCATGATGAATGAAATAGTAGAATGGATAGGAGCCCTTTTCTAGGTATGATGTCCAAACAGATCAATCATGCTGAAGAAATTTCAGAATTAGAAATTGATTCTTTGATCCTGTCCTCATTTTCCTAATGTTGAGATGCACATTCTTCCATCCAAGTATGACGTTCCCATCAAAGTCATAGCTTATATGGATACAGGTGCACAAAGAACACTGATTAATCCTAATCCTTCCATCCTCCAAACTTTAATGTTCATTTGCAAGATCCAACACTCCCTACGATTCAAAGTTCATGTTTAGCTTTGGAGCCCTCACGATGAACTAACTCTCTCTGCATATGTCATACACCAGCACATTTATAGGCTCCAAGATCATTGCTTTGATTTGCCTGTTGAAAAGGATTCCAAAACAATGCTCTAATGGTAGTCACTAACACTGCAAAAGAAGGTGTCCTTACCATCATCTAGATTCCAAAACATTTCAAGAAAAGATCTTTTGAAGCTTATGCCACTTGAGTAGATAAGCAACGTGAAAACTTCAAGCAAATAGCAGCCCGCGTTGCTACGATGTACTTTCAGGAGAGCTTGCGATGGAATTGTCAAAACTATTTTCAAAGACCCAGACGTTCATGAAGGACCCTCAAAAAAGGCCATCTAGTTTTCTACACCATGATGATTACTCTTGGAAAAGCTGAAGAAAATTCCTATTTATGTTGTTCAAGGAAATGGAGATGTTATTATCAGACACCATAAATGGACATCTCATGTAAGATGTTCCAGGATTAGGATGATGTCATCCTGATTATGGATGTGAAATGAAGATGAAGAAGAAGATGAAGAGGATGACCACGTTGGAGAAGGCATCAAAGGTGAAAATCTCCTATTCCTCCACAAAGAAAATCAAATCTGAAAAATGGTCCATGGGTTGGCATCAGGAAAAAGCCAAAACCTCTTCCCATTTATGATGAGGCCCTTTGGATCCTCAGAAAGAAGGATATCTTCCTCTTCCAAATGATCTTGATCTAATTTCCTGGCCACCAGGATCAAATGCACCAAATTCCTTATCTTGCAAGACAAGAAGTCCCATTACTTACAACTAGCAGAAATTCCATGCATGATTTTCACCTCCTCCTTAGCCACCTATGAGTCTGAATTTCTAACTTTGGAAAGGAAGACGAATCCTACCACCAAAGTCTCAACAAAGCCATTTGTTTAACCTAAAGGTGCAGCATAGAGGAGGACAAACCATTATCTTAAGCTAAAGAAATACTAAATTAGGAGAAAAAACTTCCTAGCTTAGAGTCAAATCCTACAAAGGATTGATCAGAGGTTTGATGAAATGTTACAAACTGTAAAAGCCAAACTAGGTATATTGTCAGAAAATGTAGAGGTACCACAAAGACACCAAAGTTAAGATAGAAGTTCTTGAGCTAGAAATTCAACAGGCTCCTACAAGGAATCTTCATGATCCAACTTTTGACAGAAAGAGAAAGAGAGTTACAAAGACTTTGGCAGCAAGTCAAGGAATTGTATGAATACACAAAAACTCTGCGCAAAGCCGAGATAGATGAATACTTTGCACTACTACCCCAGATGCTTTCCACCATCTTTACCACTCACTAGCCATACAAGCCTCCACTGCTCTTACCAAAAAGTTATGTCCAAATACCCATCATTCTAAGGGAAGAAGAGTCCACCCTTAGAAAGCCAAAAGAAAGGAAACTGCAAAACCACCACAGCCTCCTCAAAATAACCTCTTGAAGAACCCAAATCACTACAACCACCCCCCAAGAAAAAACATACAAAGGACCCATACTAAATCAGAAACTTTTCCTTTGCCCTAAGCCATGACGGTGTCTTAATAGTTCTCCTCTTCCAAAGAAAAAGAAAGTAGCCAAATAATAGTGATGATGAACATGTTGATGTCACTAAAATATTGATGGCGACTTGGAATAAGATGAGACAGACCAACCATCATCATCTTCATCCTTCCATCCTTAAGAAGTAAACACTCCTTATCCAAAAGGAACACCACTTTTTACTCTTGATGACATCTTTTATGGAGAAAAGACTTTTAGACTTCAAAGTATGGATGGATACAAAAATATTAGCCATGGATACAGACCCTTACAAAGTTATCAAAGAATTTTGGGCTCATTCTACAAGCATATTGAAAGAATGGAATGCCAGCTTGGTCCAGGATGACAAGATGAACTTCATCGGATAGGCAATGTTGAATCAGTCATTGCTATTATCCACCAAGAATTCTTAGGAAACCAAGCTCTTGCTACAAAAGGAGTCAGAAAAAGAATTTTGTGAGATGAAGTGTTGTTCACTCAAGAAGGCTGATATTGAACGCCATTTCAAAAGAATGGCTCAAAGATTTTACATGCTTGAATGGATACAATGATACAAGTTTGAAAGTTATTTATGTTAATTCCCTTCCTGAAGAACTTCATGAAGAAATGGATAGGATGATTAATATCCTTCAAAAGGATGTTGCCAGCATAACCCTTGGCGAGATTCATTAAACATGCCTTGCTACTATAGAGAAAATTTGCAGCCAGCAATTTTCTTTGAAAACATGTTCAAAGATAGAGCCAAGTATACAAAAGCCTGCAAAAAGAACCATATGAAAATTAAATGCAAGGAGAAAGCATGCAATTACCACTACAAGTCCTCGTCCAAGAAGAAAAAGAAGTTTATAGACAAAAAAAGAAGGAAGGTAAAAGTCAAGTTTTTTAAAAGAAAGCCTTTCCACGCAAAAAACAGCAAATGATGCTTTATTTGTGGAAAGAAAAGGACATTTTTCAAAAAATTATTCAAACAAAAAAGAGAAGGTAGCCAAACTTGTTCAATACCTTAGACTTGAGGATGGTGAAGATATAGAATGCTGGTATGATGAACTGAACAACGAAATGAAAGTACCATCTTTGGGCTTGAATTGATAGACTCTAACTTAGAAGGAGAAGAATGATCAGATTCCTCAGAGGAGCATTTCCCGTCATGATGAATGAAATAGTAGAATAGATAGGAGCCCTTTTTCCAGGTATGTTGCCCAAACAGATCAATAAAGCTGAAGAAATTTCAGAATTAGAAATTGATTCTTTTGGTCTGCTCCTTTGCCTAATGCTGAGATGCACATTCTTCCATCCAAGTATGATGTTCCCATCAAAATCATAGCTTATATGGATACAAGTGCACAAAGAACACTGATGAATCCTATAGTCCTTCCATCCTTTGCTTGGGAAAGTAGAACCATTTCTTCAGGAGGACAAAAAAGTTTTCAAAACTAACCTGATCACCAAAAATAAAAATGGCCTAAAGTTTTTCCCAGATTGTGTTATCTTGACTAAGGTGATAGGTATTGATCTACTAGAAAAGACATTGTGATCGAAATGGATGTATACTGCATGAATCGGTAACTCAGGATACTATAAGAAGGCCTCAAGTTTGAGAGAAATTTCAAGCCATACTCTGAGAGAGAAAATTTTTGCTCTTGCTAATGCACCTCCAGAATTCTAGAAATTTGAGCAGTTGCTTAAATTGAGTCAGATAGTCATGATCTTTTCTCTCATCCACACCCTTTGTGGAGGAATGAGGATTTCTTTATTGAGTTACCTTTCAAGCTTAACGAAGATATTAATCCAACTAAAGGTTCATCCTGAATGTCTCCGTTAATAGGGTCGTACTATTTGAAGAATGCCAACAACTATTAAAACAATGCCTTATTGAGCTAACAAAGTTTGATTGGGCTTGCCAAGCCTTTTATGTGAACAAAAGATCTAAACATGTCCGAGGAAAAGGAGACTGATGATTGATTATAGGCCTCTTAATGTTTTCCTCAAGGATGATAAGTTCCCTTTACCAAAAATCCACTAACTTTACCCATGCATAAAAAATGCCTACCTCTTCTCAAAATTTGACCTCAAGTCTGGTTTTTGGCAATTAGGCCTAAGCCTAAAAGACCGGCCCAAAATAGCTTTTGGTATACCTAATGCCCATTTCCAATGGACCATCTTACCTTGTGGGCTAAAAGTTACACCCTCTACTTCCAAAATGCCATGTCTAGAATTTTTGAACCCATCCTAGATAGTGCTCTTGTCTACATTGATGATATTCTCTTATTCACTCTCGATGAAGCAAGTCATAAAAAGCTTTTGGAAAAATTCCATCAAATCGTGACCAGGATGGTATAATGTTATCTGCTAAGAAGTTCTGAATTGGCACCAAAGAAGTTGACTTTCTGGAATGCATTTTTCAGAAGGAAAATATGTGCCCAACCGTACATTGTTGAAGAACTCCCAAAGTTTCTTGATGAAAAAATAACCACAAAACAAATCCAGCAATTCTTAAGAACTTTATACTATATTAGAGACTTTATTCCTCATATTTTGAAGTACACTACTAACTTTTCAAAGCTTCTGAAGAAGAATCCCCCTCCATGGGGACTAGAACAAACTAAAGCTGTAAAGTTTCTAAAGTAGGAGCTCAAAATTCGCTATCTCTCAAAATTCCTGGAGAAGGGAAAAAATATTGCAGACAGATGCTAGTGATTAATACTAGGGAGCAGTTTTAATTGAAGAAATTGCAGGCTGGAAGCTTTACTGGCTATGCCAATGGACAATTCAAGCTAGTAAAACTGATTATCATACCACTTACAAAGAGACATTAGCAGTTAATGGAATTCAAAAATTTGTTTTCCATATGAGAGGACAACATTTTGACATTC
The DNA here is from genome assembly GCA_030441495.1 of Dalbergia oliveri. Lineage (NCBI taxonomy): Eukaryota > Viridiplantae > Streptophyta > Magnoliopsida > Fabales > Fabaceae > Dalbergia > Dalbergia oliveri. The sequence goes on from JAMLFY010000009.1 coordinate 6,693,054, forward strand.
AACTTGATAACTCATCTTTCCCAAAAATCCTTGAGTTCAAAAACAAAATTCCTCCAAACCCACAAATCCTTAGGTTAAAAGAATGCTTTTCTAGATATGACTTTTCTGTGAAACACATTAAAGGAAACCAAAACCTTATCCCTGATTATTTGCCCAGACCAAACCTTCCAAACCCGTCACCATCTTCACTTCCACATGTTCTTATTCGTTAATTTTCATGAATATAGAACAATCCAAGTCATCCACCATTCCACTAAATCCCTTATATGAACACCCACCTAGATACCACCTGGTGGTACTCTCACTCCAAATTACCTAAAAGAATTTGCCACTTCACGCATGTTCCATTACCTAACCACTTCTCTCAGGCAAAACAAATTGCCCCTAAACTAACATGGTTTAATCCTGCTATACCTTATTTAAATGTTTTTGGGATTCTTATGGGAAAATTATTTCTCAAATTAGATATATGATATTTATGGTGCATCTAGTCCTCTATTTTTACTCCATTATCTTTTCTACTACAAGGATGTATGAGTTTTTTGAAACGGCAAAAAACAAGCATTCATTGTTATGGAAAACTTTACAATGGTTTGTTCCCATCAAATGGTGGACTACAGAACTCAATAATGAGTTGAATAATTGGAATGTTTGGAGAATGCAAGAAGATAGAGTGAATAGCCTTGTATCAGTCTATATTATCCATAGGCCATATTTTCAAAATCCAATAGGATTACTTTTGACTCAAAATCAGGCAGAACACTATGGAACGTTTCCCACCTTCAAACTCTCATGTACGATGAAAGATTTCTATACAAAGAAGAATTGGTAATCCATATCCATAAAATCAATGGTCTTGGTGTCAGAATGCCAACTATTCAGTCTACCTACACCAAGCTCAAGCCTCTAGATATTGTCTGTCTTCAGAATTGGAAATGGATTATAATTACACCTACACTTGAACAAGTCCAGCGACAAACAACACCTTCAAAACCCAGCTAGGTGGCAGCCGTAGCAATTATCCTAGCATAATAATGCAAGATTCCCAAGATCCAAATAAAGAAAACCCAGAGATAGACGTGGATCAATGACAAACATGGAGATAAGGCTGTATGAGAAAAGTGAAAAAGGAAGAACACCAGTACATGAACCTCTCACCAAGTCATGAACCTATCTTCAAGAAGAACTGAAGAGGTTACACGTTGCTATAATAATGAATAAAGAAGACCAAGTCATAGCAGGCATGTTGCGTATTATCAGATCATAGCAATGAGTCATGTCTTTAGTAGTAATAAGTATGTTACTATTATTATCCTATGTATTGTGTTGCTATTATCTAGTCAAAATAGTTTGAAGATTGCTATTAGCATAGGCTACGTAGAAAGTTAGAAAGTAGCTTGTGTGTCTAGTTACTATTATTGTCTTACATGTTGCTATTAATGTCTAAGTCAAGGATAGTTTGAAAGTTGATAGTACTTTGCCATAAGAAAGTAACCACGTAGCATAGTAGCCATTGGGAGTCATGACCCTATGCTGCACTTGTCTATCTTGTCACGTTACTTAGAATTGTCATAGAGATAGTGAGTTGGAACTTTGTGACTCAAGCTTATGTAAGATAGTAGCAAAGAAGTGTTAAGTAGGAAGAAAGCTCGTTATCTTGTAAGATCATCAGAAGTTTGCAATAAAATTTCCCTTGTATGTTAAATCCAATATGTCTTTTTAAATACTTTTCATCTTCATGAAAGTTTAATCTCACATATACAATATGATGCTCTAATAAAAAGAAACGAAGAATAACAAAGCAAATGAGATATAGAGTATGCTCTATACTTACCTCTACATGAGGATCCTGTATGTAAGAAATATATGGACAAAAGATCCTTTGCTACCAGCCTCTATTATTTTAGATGTATGGTTCTTATGAGTAACTGGGGTTTGAAAGTAGGCTTAAATGGTGTTGAAAACTCGCCTGCCAAAGTGACAACTATATGTCTAAGATGGTAGAGCTCCTAGCTCAGTGGTATCAGAGTCTAAATGCTTAACTAAGTTATTCCCTCTTTTCCAAAAAAAGGGAGCATGTTATGTATGAGAGAGAATGAGTAAGAAAGAATCACACTCATATATGGAAAACTATATATATATATATTTATATATCACTTCTTTTTTTTTTGAATTTGTAATTGAAAGGGATGTCATTGTAATTTTAGCAAACTTTAGGGACATATAGTAACAACTTTGTAAATACAAGGATGTCAACTGTAATTATGTACACTAAATTTCAATGAAAGTCAATATGTTTTATCAAAATAAAATCTTTTAATTAAACCTGGAATTAAACTAAACTAGATTATTGAAAGAAATACAAATATGCAAGAAGCATGGTTTTGAAAAAAAATAATCTTATTTTTACATTCAAAGCAGATACCATAAAAAAAGTGTAAATTATACTAACCTTCTATAAGGTTTGGTAAAATTCATAACTTCTCTCTACTTGTAAAATTTATTCAGGAAATTTCTGAATTTTTTAAATCATTACACTAATCTCGCATAAATTTGTGAAATCATTATACAACCCTTCCATTGTACATTACATAGTATGTCTAGAGTAGGTCAATGTCACCTTGATGAAGAACAAAAAACAAGAAATTAATGTAGTTCGGGTCAGATTTCACTTGACTCTTCTAATGAAACCTTAGGTTTTTAGTCAACCAAGTTCTAATAGCTCACTTGATGGTTGAATTTCCAATTTGATCAATAACTACTTCCTTAAATTATTAATCCTCCTCTATCTTCTTGAAATTCCCTAATTCCATAGATCAATTCCAATAAGTAAAAAGGCATACAATAGGCAAAATGAAATTCTCAACAACCACACTATCAACATCATCTATTCCTAGATAGATATCAATAATGGTGTTCATCACATAAGCCAGCACACATATGAATACATAAGCCCTAAATCAAGGCATGAGTTTCCACTTCACACAAATCATGAAACCAGTAATAATCAATCAAATGTAGAAAAAGAAACTTGAATCAAGCAAAGAAACCAAGAAAACATCATCCAAGTCAAGTTACATCATCACCCCAACAAAAAGGTTTAACTACACATGATAGAAAAGAAAAGAAAATAGAAAAATAAAGAAAAGTGACTGGGAACCCAAGATTTTGAGTGATCATTCCTCAATCTCTCCTCCTTTAATTGTTCCTTGCCTTTTCTCCAAGTTGGAGAGTGTTTCTGTAATTCTAACCTAAAAAACTCTAAGAAAGACTTTGTCTCGGTGTTTAAAACATGAAGAAATCAAACAGATCACATGGCAGGCGTTGGGACACCAAGATTGAGCATTGGAACCCCAGAATCGATTGACAACATCAATTTGTGTGGCCTGTAAGCATTGTGATGCCAGGTTTGGGCGTTATGATGCTAAGACACATCTAAAGATTTTTTCTTGTGGGCATTAAACACCAAAAACTGGCGTTTACACCTTCACTCCCTTTTGTGACTTTCTTATGAACCTAAATAAAATGACAAATTATACTAAAATCAAGATAAGTTCTAAAATATACTAAACTAACCGCAAAACATGTTAAAACTCTTAAAACTCCAACAAAAGACAACCATCAAAAGTTAATTTGGATGCTTTAAACACTTTAAATATCAACAGATTGATGGAACATCACACCCCTAAACCTAAGATGTTGCTTGTCCCCAAGCAAAGGAAAAATCAAAAGATTAACAGACTAACAAAAGTTCTCAAACAGGAATCGTGTATCATACATGCTCTCAGAAACTCCTTATAACCACATTTTAAAAAAATGAGCACAAGAATCATAAGAATCTATGCAATCACCACATGCAACCTGGATCACCCAACCAAAATGTACAAGCTCATAGTTCAATTCCAAATTAGTATCCAGATTAGATTATGCCATCATTAAAAAATTAACCCAAATTCAAACCACATTCTCATCCCTATCTCCTCTAATGTAGAAGCAATGCATCAAGGTGATTAAAAGGGTCTTTTAAAGCTTGTAATGTAGACCAAAGGTTAAGGCTGAAAGAACGAGAAAGGAAAGTTTACACTAGGTCAGGTACATAAAGCATTCATCACAAGTCACAGAAGCTGAAGCACTGCTATTCCTCATTGATTTTACTTTATTTGTCATTTAGAAAACAGATTTTGTTTCCTTTTTTTTTTTTTGGTTTGCACTACTTTGTTTTTTCTTTTATTTTCTCTTTTCTCTATGCTAGTGTATGTACACTTTTTTCCTTTTCATAGAAGACTTAATTACAATAACTGAATTCAAGATAAAGTAGCACTAACTATAAACAAAACATGAAATGCACAACTTCAAGTACCTAACACAATTTATTAAGGGTGTGATTTTTTTTTCTTTCTTATGGTTAAAAAGGAGGAGAAAATGAAAGGTAGAAATGAAAGAAAAAGGCCTTGATCATTTTTTCAACCTCAAAAGGGACATAAGGATTTATATCACATGATTTGCTTGAAACGCTCAAACGGTCAAAAAAAATGCCCTGATTATTTCACCAAGATGCACTACTCTGGATTTCGCCTCAACAAGGAATCAAACATAGTCTAAGATAGGTGTCAATATTAATAAACCACATAAGCTTTCTCTAGAAAAATCAATCTAGTTCATCCTCATGAAAATGCACAATCTCAGTTAAAGTATCAATAAGAATTTATGGATGAAAGCATTATTCATCATAAACATTGTGCTCATAACACTCCAAGTTCAAGCAAAATTAGTACAATCATTAAGCATTCAACACAACTTTTAAAAGAGAAATTTGACACAACCACAATTCATAAACTCCTTTTTTTAAAAGACTTGACTCTATGACGTAGAAAGGTGATACTTGGAAAAGAAAAGAAAAAAAAACACAAGCACCATAATTAAAATGAAAACAACAGCTAAAACAAAGTTAAACTAAAATAAAAGGTAACTCCCTGGAGTCATCCATTGCTCATTTGCTCAGCATCGTTGTCATTGTCTAGGCAGGAAAGGTGTAGGAAAATCTTTCAAGTCAACTCTGATGGTCTGAGCATAAGCTCAAATCACCTATTTTATTTCTCAATTTATTTTATTGTGAGTTGACATAAAATGAAGGGTAAAAGGAAAAAAATTGGTAATGCAAGATAAAATAAAATAAAATAAAAGAAAATATTTTTGTGGCCGACACTATATACATCCCCCAAAGGCTCCGAACTAAGGGAACCACTCAAGCGACTCCAAAAACACTAGCTACTAAGCAAAAAACAATAACACATGGGTTGCCTCCCAAGAACCGCTATTTTAATGTCATTAGCTTGACTTGTGAAAAATACCCTAATCAAAAGTATCAAAATGTATATTTTTCCTTACAAATAAAGGATTACCAAACACTTTTCAAAAACATGTACAAGAATAAAAAAATAACAAATGAAAGATAAAAGAAATTTTCTTGTGCCTATTGTAAGGAAAACAAATAATTATCAATTATTGCAAATTTAATTGGAAGATAAAAACACCAAACAAAAATCTCTCTTTATTACATTTTCCACATCTTTTAACACATAAGCCCCATTCAATTTCTCAAAGATCTAGTTATTCTATTTTCATAGTCATCATGCACTGGTGGCTCATAATATGGGCACAGACATGTAGGGTGCACATAACTAGCACATACACGGTAAAAATCAAGTGATGATAGCTATGTTTTAGCCTTATAATAAGGACATAAACAAGTCATGTGATCGACACATGAACAAATATCACAACATGGAAAAAAAATTGGGCATTTGGTTGCTGGATGTGCAAAACTCCCACAAATTTCACAATAATAACCATCCATGGAAGAAAAAAAACAACTAAAGTTAAAAAAAAAATTAGAAATCTATTAGTTACTAATGTTGTTGACAAGCACCCAATCCCCGACAAAGGCACCAAAAACTTGATAACCAATTGGCAAGTGCACCAAATCGTTCAAGTAGTAAAACATTGAGTGAGTATCGTCATGAGGATTGAGTTTACTAAGTAACAGTTCAAGTTCAATTCCTAATTAGAATATTGTAAATTTTTTATAACAAAGAATGCTAAACATAAGAACAAAAAACAAGAAATTAATGTAGTCAAGGGTCAGATTTCACTTGACTCTTCCAATGAAACCTTAGCTTTTTAGTTAACAAAGTTCTAATACCTCACTTGATGGTTGAATTTCCAATTTGATCAATAACTAATTCCTTAGCTTATTAATCCTCCTCTATGTTCTTGAAATTCCCTAATTCCTTAGATAAATTCCAATAAGTAAAAGGGCAACAATAGGCAAAATGAAATTCTCAACAACCACCCTATCAGGATCATCTATTCCTAGATAGATATCAACAATGGTGTTCCTCACATGAGCCAGCACACATGTGAATCTCCCAATCCAATACATAAGCCCTAAATCAAGGTATGAGTTTCCACTTCATACAAATCATGAAACTAGTGATAATCAATCAAATGTAGAAAAAGAAACTTGAGTCATGCAAAGAAACAAAGATAACATCATCCAAGTCAAGTTACATCATCACCCCAACAAAAACGTTTAACTACACATGATAGAAAAGAAAACAAAATAGAAAAATAAAGAGAAGAGTGCATCGGAAACCCAAGATTTAGAGCGACGATTCCTCAATCTCTCCTCTCTAATTGTTCCTTGCCTCCTCTCTAGAGTTAGAGTGTTTCCCTAATTCTAACCTAAAAACTCTGAGAAAGACCTTGTCTCTGTGTTTAAACATGAAGATATTAAACAAATCGCGTCACAGGCATTGGAAGCTAAGATAGGCGTTAGAATCCCTGGAATCAACTGATAGCATTAATTTGTGTATACCTATGAGTGTTGTGATGTCAAGTTTGGGTGTTATGATGCCAAGACACATTTGAAGATTTTTTTCCTGTGGGTGCTGGAAGTCGAAAAACTGGCTCTGGACACCAGTTCTAACCCTTCACTCCCTTTTTGTGACTTTCTTATAAACCTAAATAAAATGACAAATTATCCTAAAATCAAGATAAGTTCTAAAATATACTAAACTAACCACAAAATATGCTAAAACTCTTAAAACTCCAACAAATGATGATCATCAAAGGCTAATTTGGATGCTTAAAACACTTAAAATATCAACAAATTGATGGAACATCAGACTTTATGCTCATGTCTCTAGGTTCATCAATATTGGTGTCTTGTCATCTTCAAGCATTTTGAGTCTGTCTTAGGTCGTAGGGGAGTTTCCTAGTTGTGTAGGCTTAGGCTAGATTTATTCCTTGAGTCCTAGTTCCTTGCATGAGGGCATGCACGTACCTAAGTGTAAAAGAGTTTGATAACTTGCATTTATGAATGTTATTTTCTCTCAAAATTCTAGGCATTTTTGCATCATGTTGTGCTTTGTTATCATGTATTTGCATTGAAAATAAACATTGTTCTCATTGTGTACACTAGTTAAATTATTGGCTAATTGCACTTAATTATGGGATTTATTGATTATGAAAGCCCAATGCATGTGACGCATGACCCTCTCTCTCTTTGAGTGTTATTATGCATATAGAATCTCCACTTAAGTGAGGACAACTTGCAAGGGAGCTATAGTAGTTCACAATGCCTAGTATTTTGCCAATATCTAGAGCTACAAATTAAAATTCGAATTGATATGATTTTTATGGTGTTGGAAAGCTTATTCAAAAAGCTACAATTGCTCTTTCTGGTGCCAAGGATATATTGGATGTTTAGCCCAAAATTGACCAAATGAATGAAGATGTCCATTCTTGGAGCCGTGCCCCATTGCTCAACAACGCATGATCAGAGAATCCAAAGAGAGTAACTCACTATTAAGATTGCACGATCATTTAGTGTGACAATGCTCATGCAACCACACAAATGAAGCCTTTTGGGTCTTGCTTTGGCTATTTTAGAGGCATTTAAACGAATTATACAAACTTTTACCCTAATTTTGGAATCTAAGTTTTTATAGCTAGGATTGACTCACACACTCTTTCTCTCTATCTCTTTCTTCTCTATTCTTATCTCTCTAAGGATTTCATTAGTGAATTTAATTTGTTTACGGAGATTATGGCAATGATCATTATTATTTCTTTAGGTACTATTTTTATTTTACTGTTGTAATCCTCCAGATGGAGTAGTTTTCCTTTCTAGTGTAAGGCGTTCCGTATGGATTGGGATGAAATTGAGACCCTTTTTATATTGAATGCATTAGTTTTCTCAATGTTTTGAAGCCTCTATTCTTATAATTATTGTTGCAATTGTTACAATTTTTATCAAAATAACTAAATTTGGCGATCGTCGTTAGGGAAACCCTTTTGGCATAAATTGATTGATCAATTGGTTTATGTTTGAGGGAGAACATTAGAACTAACTTTTTGATTGGCAGTTAGGTTAAAGCAATTGGTACATTAAATCAATGTAATTTCTAGCAAATTGGGATCATTTACTTGTTATTTGCATTGTTCAAATTCTAAAGGTCGATTATTGCCTGTAAGTATTTACTAATAGCCATTAATGTGCTCAATACTTGGCCAATGATAATTAATTCGAATCCTAGGAATACTTTGCACTAGTGCTTTTAATTCTTAATCATTCCCGATTATTTTTAATTGTTCCAAATTAACTTTCAAAACCCCAATTTCTAACTAAGTGACATAGCCTCCTTGAGTGATGACTTGAGTTGCATCCTAACTATAGTTTGGTGCATTCAGGACTTGAATTTAATTTTATTATTTTAATTCTAATTTGAAAAGGTAGCAATAATCTCCGTTAGGGACAAAGGAAGGAGGAGGTGGTGGTGGCTTTCTATGAGGAACTGAGAGTAAGAGATGAAATTAATAAGGGTAAAGAGGAGTTCCATTTTCAGGCTGAGGAAATGAAGGAGGGCATGAGTAGTTTTATATCTTTAGTAGGTGTAAGTAGAAAATAGCATGAGAAGGAGGGTTGAATCATGCTTTTAACTTCTTTTTTATTTCTAAAAAGCTAAACAAGATTTATCAAGTTTTTCACTTGAAGGCAATAGAAATAATGATTACAATGCTTTAGAAAGTAACTTTCAGAACAAGCAATAAACAAAGAAACATTAAAAATTGTTTTGAAAATTTTTTTCCAAAAAGCATACAATAGAGACTAAGATAAATGCTAGCAAATAAAAAGATAAGAGAGAGATGTTACTAAGTGATTTTATACTGATTTGGCCAAACACTACCTAGATCCCATGCTCAACAACTTGTTAAGTTCCAGTAACAAATACATTCTCAACCTCAAGAAAGAAAAATATTCTTTGAATAGCATTCTCAAGCTATCTCAATGATCAATAGTTATAATTTACTCTCATAATTTACTCTTAGCCTTTTCAATCTAAACTCACTTGATCACAACTGGATCAGGATACAAGGATATGATGATGGTTTGGTACTCTCCAACAATAAATACTTAAGTCTTTCTAAGAACAAAACATTGTTTACAAAAGAAACTTGATAGGCTTCTTTCTAAATTCTTCTTAAAAAGAAAATGTTAGCTAATGACCACAAGAAAGATTTCTTATACAAAGACTGATTACAAGATGTAAAGAGAACTTCAGAAAAATATTGGAGGGTTTTAGTGCTTAAGGTGCAAAAGTTCCTTCTCATATGAAGGCTCTATCCTTTTATACTTGGATTTTGAATTTAGCCATTGTCCCTTGATTTCACTTATTCTTAACACATGTTGATCATTTTTTGATGTCCTAGGTACTCTCCTCTATAAGAATAGCTAAGCTATGTTAGAGTTGTCGTTATAGGAGCAAAATCATTGATAATGTGGTTTCTAAATAGAGCTTCAGAATAACTTTTACTCTCTAAACGTGGTTTTGAACATTTTCTTCTAGAATATGAGGATTTTTCCAAGTACAAAAGTGATATGTCACTGTCAATACTTTTCTAAAAGTTGACTACATTTGAAATTCAAATTTCCCTTATTTTCAATTGACTCATGTGCTTTTGGAAAACACATGTTTTCAGGTTCGCTTTACTCTTTCTAAGCTTTATGCGTTCTTCTGAGCTTAGCTTTGAGCTTCATCAAGATCTTCTAATCGTGTGGGTCTTCACAAATGATAGTAAAAAAGATTGAAGATTATGATGGTGATATATTCATGGGAGCTTGATTTCTCTAATGGATATTACACTTTCTGAACAGGTGAAACACTTTGAAGATCTATACTTAGTTTCTATGTTGGATATTGCTTTCTCGTGTTTCTCACATATCTCAGTTCACTTTCTAACTATTTTTCACATCATTAAAACCCTGAATCTCTTTGAATGAGATTTGTATCATGTTAAAACATGATATTGTGAAAAATATGACATTAGTTGAATTTAAATGTTACAAGAATGTACTTGTTAATCATTACAAAAACTCAACTGAAAAATTAGTTTTTTCTTCAAAATATTTTAACAAAATTTATTTTGTTGGCACTCAAAACATAAGTTATAGAGTTTTCTAATGTGTTGTGAAGCTAATAGTGCGTTGGTGTGTCTCAATTCTCACTTGTTTACATGTCTTAATTTTACATTATTAGTTAGACAAACTTTAAAACATAAATGTAAATAAAGGAATAGCCTAATTTGGATTAAAATAAAGTATCAGAAAACTCAAAATCCCAAAAATTGAAATCTAATTTTCAGTTTTACTTCAAATTTGGAATTTTTAAAATTTTATAAACTTTTGAGCTACAAATAGAGAATGCTTAATGATTCCCTAAAATTCATTAAAAATTATTCTTTAACTCTTTTCCATCTAAGGAACAATAATCGGGACTTTTGATCTTAAAAAATGGTTCTACTATATAATCCTCGAAGGATGTATAGGATCCAAACTTAGATTTAGAATTCGAAATGATAGATACAAGTAATTGGTTTCTGGTTCAAAATTTTTGTCTAGCCTTTTTATATATATAAAAAAATCGGGTATCATATATATATATATTTCAAGGTCTAATATAGGTATTTGCTCAATAAACATGATGTATTTTAGATTCCTTTAAAATTTACCATCATTTTAATTCTCCTAACAATTATTTGATATAAAATAAATCCATAAAAGCTTATACTTTATCGAAATAGGGGAATTAAATTATTATTTTTAGTTCTTTTGAAAGTCTCTCATTAAATAGATTCCTTGGAAACTCATATTTTATTGTAGAATAATTCAAATAGTCTTTTATTATAACTAAAATGACATCATATTTTAATTTTTAAGGATTTATTTTAGGTTAGGAAAAAATGACTTTCAAAAAATAGCATGATGTCACATTCGATCTTTCAAAAATCTATTTATTAAAAATCTCTTCATAACTAAATCAATGTTACATGAATTTTCAAAGAACTAAAATACTTATCACTACCAAAAAATAGGATACCAACTGACAATCCTGATGGGTTAATCCGTAGAAATTTATTGACAGGATCTCTAATGGGTTGTTGCGTTTTTGGTAATAAATGAGATTATTATTAATGTTCACAACATACTCGTAATATAACCGTCGATAAATGTTGCAGCACCACGCGCCACATGGCGCTCGCAGTGTCCAATAGGTATTTAATAATATTTTTTAAAATTATTTTTATTAACTATTACTGATCAGTTAACGACGGGTATATTTAATATTATCTTTGAATTTTTTTTATTAAAATTAACCAATGAGTGATTAATAATATCTTTTAAATTATTTTTAGTAAATATTACCGACGGTATACCGATGGGCTAATTCTATTATTTTATTTAAATTACTTTTATTTTCATATTACTCGGTTAACGAGTGCTTAATAATATCTTTTAAATTATTTTTTAGTAAATATTACTAACAGTTTAACCAACGGGCATTTATTTTAAAATTATTAATTATTAATTATTATTTATTACGACTGGACCGATGGGCTTTTGAAATTTCACACGTTGCGCACAACCTTTGGTATTGCTTACTATTCATTGGTAAACCAATCAGTAATCACTAATGATTGAAATGCACCATTTCATTTATTGGTTGCCCGTTAAGATACCCGTCGATAACTTGCTTTTAGTCCCCCACCGTAGCCTTCTTCCTCCTCATTCTGTCAAATGCTCTCTCTCTAAAACCTCTCTTTCTCTTTACCTTCGCGCTACCACCTATTTTGCCACTATGCACCAGCTCCGTTCGAGAGACGAAGACCACCATTACGATCTACGAGCTTTGGTGAGCATTTTAATCAGTTTAGTTTTTTTATTTAGTTTAGTTTTTTCGTTCGTTTATGGGTGCCCATAGTATTGTGTTTTGTTGCATTGAGGAATAAATATTGTTGTTACTTTGTTAGTGTAGAAGTTTTGTTTAAGAGTGATAGCGATTATTGATTTTGGATCGGTTTGCCATTCTTACTCCTTATGTTATTTTATGTTTTCTATGTATATAAGTGTGTTGATTCAAATTTATCATATTAGATTTTCAGAATTGGATTTAGTTGGATGCCAAGAGCTTTCCTAAATTTTGTGATTTTTTTTTATCGCTATAGAGGTTAGTAACTAAATCCTTATTATTTATATGGTTTAATGGTTTGGTATGTATGTAGGATATAGAGATTTATGTTTTCTATAATAAAGTCGTAGGAAATAGGGATTGCATGACTAGGGGAAGGGCGTAGAGGTCCTCCCCGACTTGTTTGCATTGCTTACTGGAGGATTTTTTGTGTTTGCGAGATTGCAAGATGCATGTTGTCGAGTTATAAGGGGATGCACAATAGAACAATTTTTAGGATTATGTGAATTGTATGTAATTATTAAAATGTAACTATTTCACTATATCTATTCTGTTGTTGATCTTTATAGTAATATCTATAATTGTTAAATTGATTGAAATATCTAACGATAGAAGCTCCTAATTTAAGGAGAGATGCATCAAAATATTGTTAAAATTTTTTGTAGGAATAAAAGATTAAATAAAAGTAACTATATTTTAAAAAAAAACTTAAAATCCAATTGGATTTGTTTGAAAGTAATAATATAAATAAAACTTAAAGACCAATTGCATGTGTTTTAAAGACCAATTAAAAGAAATATCTAATGACAGAAGCTCTAATTTAAGGGGAGATGCTGCGAAATTTTGAATATTTGTTGAGGAAATAAGATTAAAAGTAGTTGTATTAAAAATTTAAATAACAATTGAATTTGTATTTGAAAGTAATAATTTGACATCTTTACAAAATTTTAGGGTCTAGGGTTAATCACAAGTGCAATGTTACCTTCAAATCGATCATGGATATATGATAGATTGCATCCTTATAGAAGGAGGATTAAACTTGATTTTTATAGTGATGTTGAAGAATTTATGAGTCTAGCATGTAAAATATAATAGTTCATTAGTGAAGCAAAAGTTAAGTGTCCATGTAATAGGTGCAAATATAGGAAGTGTTAGTTGTCCATCATTACTGCTTTTTGTAGACTTTTTAATTGTTTTAGTATGGCTGGTAGAGGCAGAGGCCGACCTCAGGAAAGTTACCCACCACTCCTTCCACCACCTCAGCCACCGCTCATCCCACCACCTTCGCCACCGTCCCTCTCACCACCTTCACCACCTCCCTTCCACTACCTCCACCTTAGTCCCTACCACCAACACCCTAGCCTTCAGGATAATGCCCATTCCTAGGTATGCCGACCCTCCACCTCCTCCATATTCACACTCACAACCTACTCGCATCATGACCTTCTAGCCTTACCACTTGCCCGACTTTCAGCCCCATATCTGATCAGACTCCTCCTTCCTCGACTTGGTCATAGGCACGGACGCAGATGAGAGGCCACTTGACCCAGATGGTATCGCTTCGGCAAAGGCCTGACGGTAAAGATAGGTAAGTTGAAACATGTCTTTTATTACATTCTAATTTTATATTGCTTATGATATTTAAAATATTTTGATTGTTTTTCGATTTATTTTATATATGTAATAATTTTATCTGTTTGTACGACTAACCATAGGATCACGAAGATTATACAAAGTCAATATAACAATCCGTGACCCACATGGACTTCATAGGAGATGTGTCAAGGAGTCATGCTGAAGGAGTGAAAGACAATTCTATGATTTATTCACTTTTGTTAAAATATATGTTTATATTATTTAATTATATGCTTATATATAATCACTTATGTACTGTGAATTTTGTATATACCAAAAACCTTCTACATTCAGCCGAGCATGAGCCCCCAGTTAAGAGGCCTTAGAGGATTAGGTCCTTTAAGCAAATGCGGATATGTTTCATGATGTCCATAAAGGACACATGAACAGCTTGACGAATGATGCCACCCTCATGAGCTACAATGCTACTGGGCCAACGACCGACCTTCAATGATAGGTCGAATAAGGGAAAGACAAACCGAGCCTCACAGAAAGGTGGGTTGCTGCACATGGGTGGTTGAACACCTAGGAGGGGACCCAGAAGCATTTGACAATTCTTTGACTTTTCTACATTTTATAATAACATTTACTATATTCCAATTGTGGCAAGTACTATATTTTTATGACTTTATTGTGCTTATTTGTATAGGTGAGTTAAACTACCTTCCAACACTAGGTGAGCTATTTCTGGAGACCCACACCGAAGGGTGAGCAGAGGGGGGAGTCTGAGAGGTCTAGGTAGACCCTTACTCCGAGGCGACCTTTGTAAGTTTGAATTTAGACATATCTTTACTTAATTGTTATTATTATTTTCATTTATGTCATAATTATTAGTTACAATGTGTTTTATCTTTTTTCCTTTGTAATGCGAGTTTATAAACCTCTGGGAGAGGCATAGACCCTAGGACTAGAAGCGATGGTTGAGGCCGGCCTCAATGCTGACATCCTCCTCCTCTAAATGAGGAGGATGTGTGGGCTTAGGTGGTTGGCTTACAATGGTCGCATATATGGGATGGGGTACTACCCTAAGAGTATATCCCCATCCTTCGCCATTGGGTCAGCTGGGAATGTGCCCTAAGGAACATGTGCATGCCCTCAACCAGGAGTTGTAGCATCAAGCAGAGTTGATCCAAAGAGGAGGAGCAGGAGAGAGGGTGAGCAGCGTGAGTAGGAGCTGAGGGAAATCCAAGAGCTTAAGCTCTCCTTGGAGGAGAGGAGAAAGCAAAGAAAGAGAAGGCTAAGTTCTGAAGATACAGGAAAGATCACTGTTGATGTGATGACTTTCTTTGGACATATAGGCTTCATGATCATCCAACTCCAGCAAGATACTCCCCAGATCCCATTCCCCCATATCATACTCCCCTCCATTTTTAGGGCCACCCAGTTTAATGGCGTGGATGATGATGATGGTTCAGATGATGATGATGATGCCGCCATCGCAGACTCCCGCCTCGACAATGCCATCACCCAAGAGTTCAGCTAGTTTTTATCTAGCTTCATTTTTTTTTTTCATTTTGGATATTTCTTACATTTATTGCAATTTGTATATATTTTATTGTCATTATTTGCTATTTTATTTAATCAGTTTACTTGATTCATTTTATTATTCTTATTTAATATAACTTTGATTGGTAATATTATATAAATAGATAATAAATTACCAATCACTTCATAGTTAAATAAGAAAATTTAAAAAAATTATTAATTTTTTACTGATGGGTATGACTATCAGGAATATATCATATTTTAAAATGAATTGTTTTCATAAATCAAATTACCACCCTTATCATTGGTAAAAAAATTAAAAAATATTTATTTATTTAAACACCTATCGGAAAATTAAATCAGCCGTCAATGGCCATGGTGGCGCCTTTTATCTAATTGTATCGATGGCTAAATATTTTATTACTCGTCGGACACGCGTTGAAAATGACTAATGGGTTTTTTGTTACCATCGGTAATATTCATCAATGGCCAGGAAACCATGCCTACGCATTTATTTGGACAGCTATTGGTATAATACCTACCCAAAAAACCCGTCGAATAATGGCATCTGTTACCGCTCATTTTGTGGTGTATTATGCTAGAGCATAAAACCATTCATGTACTAGAACTGAATAGCTTAAACTTTTGGACAAGATAATTTTATGATATGGTATGTCAAGTCTAGTGGTCTAGAACTTATCCTTGTTGTCCTATTCATATAAATAAAATAATTAAATGTTAGCATAAGATAACATGGGCTCGTGCATTGTCCATGGTTAAACTTGAAGAGGCATTCATGTAGTAGGGTGGAGCTAGCCCATATTTTTAGAGAAGGCAAGCATGGAAAAATAATCTCTAAAAAAAAATTAATAACATATCTTCTAATTTTTACTTACCCTAAATTTTAAATAAAGTCACAAAAAAATGCTTAATAAAGAATATATATATGGAATATCTCAAGTGAGAAGGGCTACTTATCGTAGAGTGAGACGACCAAATATGGGTAATTGAATCTTACATAAATGGTCAAGATTTAAATATAAAATCACATAATATTTTTAAATGATCACGTGATCGTTAATTACCATTAATAACTTTCTAGTCTGCCCATCTATTTATGATTATACCCTCCAATTTGCTCTTCTTACTCTCATAATAAATCATTCCTCTTATTAGAGTCATCCCATATATATATATATATATATATATATATATCAAGTTATTATCTAATAAAAATTATAATGTCTAATAAATTTATGTTTCATGAGAAAAAAATAGATTTCATAGTTCTTACAATAAAAATATGATGACAAATCTTATTTGTTTTATATATGTTTTTGTTAGCAATCAATTTGAAATATTATAAATTATTAAATATCAATTTGTCTTAGAAATCCTTCAAAATACTAAGGAAAGACAAATTTATCATATATTTTTAATTGCAAGCTAGGAATAATGAAATGATTTTTAATTGTTTGATGCTGTTTGTTTTAGGACCAAAGGCAGGTTTTATTCTGAAAGAAAAAATATACAGTCCAATCAAAATTCAAAAAACACATGTATGCACAACATATTATCAATTACAATATTTAAACATGAAACTAAGTAAAAAGGTTTATAAGAAATTATATCAAATATTTTAATTGTAGTTACTGATTTAGCTAGAAATAAACAATAAAAATAAAATAGGAGTGTACGAAAAATGAACTATTTAGATATTAAAGTTATCTATTTTTTTTTCTAATAAAAATAATACTATATCATCCAATAAAATTTTCCAATTAACATATAAAATTTTTTGAAGTGGAGCCAAATATATATAAATATATAAACTTACATGAAAATTTAAAATTTTAGGAATTGCCATGACACTCACACACATGACCCTTCATCTTTATTGGGTAAGAAAATATATTATAGCATAAAATTATTCATGTATCTTAACCTATTAGCTTAAGTATTTTAGAGGGATAATTTCATGACATTTTTCCTCATTTCTTTCCCATTCTTCTGTCACTGGCTCATCTCTTGGCACGGGAAAGATATAGCGAATCCCGTGCCATTAGAAACAAAAGTAAATACGAAGGTTAATACAATTTTCAGCAATGTGTAAGTCGATGAAGCAACTTAAGCCATAAGTTTTTATTTAATAGTGTGCCAATTTGTACAAGGAAAACATGTATTATGATCTTGATTCTTGCACATGTTATTAACTAGGAGTTGCCACAGGCTTTTTCAAAAGTTAGTTCTTCACGCAGCAGCAGCAGCAGGGACGAATCCAGCATTCTTAAACACAACGGCTAATGGATTGATCTTATTATTCACAACCAAACGCCGGACTCCGTTAGGATCAACCCACACCCCAATATTTGAACATGTGTCGGTGGATGTAGCACAGAAGACAAGCTTATAACCGCCAAATAAGCCGATAGACCTAATTCTAAACCCACCGTCCACAGTATTTTCGTAGCCAACAAGTTTAACAGATTGTCCATGCGGTAGACCATCGTCAACAATAGTCCACTTTGGAATGGGCGCGCACACTTTTAAAGCAGCGAACTCCAAATCCACCCTCATACTCTGTGAGAGGTACATAATCTTGAGTGGGGATGAGATTTGTACGGGTAACCCTATAGAAAACAGAGACTGCACAACAGTGAGTGGGCATGTTTCGTTTCCGGTTTCGGCTTGGGTGATTCCACCGCCTCTTCCTAGGAGTGGCAAGATGTAGTATATGCCGCCGTTTCGAAGTGGCTGGCCATCTGTGTCCACCAGTGCTGTGGCGGAAGGAAGGTGTGAGGTGAAGGCAGAGAGAATGAAGAGGGCAAACAAGGTAGTACCAATCTTCATTTCTTAGGCTGGATATGTATGTGAAGGCTTTTTGCTATTCCGTGGTGTAAATGAGCGAAGCAAGGACGATCTATTTATAGATGCAATGAGCTAATAGATTTTTAAATTCAGTTATGCACAGACGACAAATAAAAGAAAAATTCTTGGATATGCAGCGAAAGATTCTGATCAGCATAATTCTAACCCATCGTATTTTCGCACCGTCTTAATAAAAGGCTGTGTGTGTCCGGCCAAACGATGAGTAATAACCACATGTACGCCGGTTCGAGCTGTGAGTATGAAAAAATTGATGTTGAGATTTAACTCAAAATTACACATGGAAAAGAAGTTGAAATTTTATAAGAATTTTGGCCTTTTAAGGGTTAGGTTTAGATATCCTTTAAGTTTGAGAGTGATCCATTATTTGGATAGATTTTACAAGTTATGTAATCAAAGATTTGTAAATATGGTTTATTTTGTAACTTTAGCTATTCAAACACCGTAAATAGTGAAAGAATTACTGATCCCATAATATATATAGTCTTTTTCTATTTTTAATTTATATTACTAATCCTATAAAAAAAATTACGTAGGTAATGTATAAAAATTCTATTATTATTAGCCATACAATGGATAACTCTATTCTAATACTAATTCAATAAAATATTATTTTATATAAATTTGTAAATAATTGAATAAATACTACTTTATTCTTTTGCGAAAATGACTCACACAATTGATACGACACTTATAATTGATGATGATTAAAAAAAACATGTTAGAAACCAATACCCCAAGATGAACATTTTATTTGGTGGCACCGCGATAGTAAAATAAAAAAAAATTAGTTTCCCAAAAATAATTTCATTTAATCTAAAGAAAATAGAAAATAAAAAGAAAATTTATCAATGTGGTAATTAAGATGAGGGTGAAATTGAAAAGAATATTTAAGAAGTGAGCGATAGAGTTGAAACAATAAATAATGTATACAAAAGAAAATTACGTATCTAACCAAAACTCTAAGTTGATTCAAAGATAAAATATCAGGTATTTTGTCCAAAACAAAATATATATCTTTGCTATCCTCCACATATATAAAGGTATAGGGGTTAGCAATCCCTTATGCATATATATTATGTTAACATATGCTATCATATATCTATATATATTAATTGAGCAAAAATATTTTAAAGTGAGGATTTTATTTTAGGGAGTAAAGTAAGAGATTTCACCTTTGAATCAATAAAGTTAAAAGTGGAGCCCTCTTTATTTTATTAATCTAGGATAAAATTGCTCACTTTACCCTTTAAAGTGAGATCTTCGCTTTAAAAGATACAAATCCATATTTTATTATATGAACAACTATACTAACCTTAATGTTCAATAAAATTTATTCTGACTATTTTTTATTTATAAAATTTACTCATGAGATATTTAAATTTATAAAATTATTATACTGACTTTCTTAAAAATTGTATTGGCATGTCTCTATTGCACATAAACAATGTATTCAGATGAGTCAATTTTATTTAGATAAATAGATAAGAATTGAGGTGAATTTTGCAAATTATCCAAAGACAAATGTAATATGCCCTTGTGATAACAAGGTAATGTGAAAATCTCAAGAGATCCACTCCCTTGTATATTGGTACTCACCTACTCTGCTCTACATTAATATAAAATATTTGTACATCTGCACAAATTTCTTTCATATGGATTTAATATATTATTATTCTAACACCTAAAAATGAGTACAAGTTCGGATATCTATTTTATTACTATTTGGATATGATAGAGTTGAAGGTTGATACCACCATCATATTTAATAATGATGATATATGTCTCAATTAGATATCCATTTTTGGATGTTAGAAAAAGTATTTTTGATTACATAATAGCACGAGCATAACGTGGGGGAGAAAATTTCACAACTCTTTATAATTACGTCGTACTGCCGATTTTTTCCAAAAAAAAAAAATTACCCAAACTTATATATGTCGAGATATCAATGGAAACATCGCACTATCATATCTATCCTTTTGTTGTTTACTTGACTCAGCAAATACGTTATTTGAAAAATCAAAATTTTGATCAAGAAAAAAAATCAAAATTAATATCAAATATAGGTTTCTTTTGCACAATATCTATATAATATTTATATAATATGCATGTAAAAATATTTTTATTTAATATTTTTACAAAATATTTAGTTGGTTCAGGTAATTTAATATTATATTTATTCCTTTTAAATGAGCTTCATATACTAATGGTCTAAAAACAATTAAAAAATTCGTTTGCTGGAAAATTTTAGTGGACGACCGCCTTGTCACCAAATATTGAATTCAATATCATTAGGAAAATTTTATATATTCCCAAAAGAAGTTGTTTTATATTATTTAATATTTGATATATAACTTTTTGTCTTAATTAAAAATATAATTGAAACGAGAGGAAAAATAATTTATAAAATTGAGTTATTAAAGTTTAAGTGATATAAAATATTTTTAAAATAACATTTTGGAATTGATCATATAATCAATTAGTTGTATGTTATAGTTAATATTTCTTTAGTATTCATACCCAGTATATTTTTCATATTTTAATGTACGCTATATTTTAGCATTAACCCACCCTAGTATTAATATACAATATTTTTATAAATATGACTGGTAATTGAAAAAGTTAAAGAAAAAGAAATGGTGACAATAGATTTTTAAGCATTTTTTTAGGAGCTCAATTTCAGATAGTGTATGTGAAAAAGATCTCGTAATAAGAGATTTATTCACTTATTAAAGCTCCCATTTTAAAGGATTAAGTCTCGCCTGCCAACTACAAATATCTAAAATAAACCCAAAAAAAAGAAAGAAAGAAAAGCATGGTGCCCAGGACAAAAGCACGAGCATAACGTGGGGAGAGGCACGGATGGTTCATTATTTCTGACCACAATGAGGACAAAGAGTGGTTCAACATTTACGTGGCAATAGAAAAAATTGGAGCCACAAAATGCCTAATATATATATATATATATATATATATATATATATATATATATATATATACAAGGGATAGCTAAAGTGAGTAGGGTGATTTATTGTGAAAGTGGGAAGAGAAATATGAATAGTCAACATTAAGGGTATATTTCGTTGTAGGAAAATGGGGTAAAATTTCTCCTAATGAGTTTTATGTATAAAATTACACATGATGTTCATTTAGAGAATTTTATATCTGTTTTTGCTCTCTAACTAAACACACCCAAAATATAAAATCACGTGATATTTTTAAATGATTACGTGATCATTAATTACCATGAATAACTTTCCATTTTGATCATCCACATATGATTATACGGCTTAAATTTACTTCTCACACTTATAATAAATCATTCCATTTATTAAAGTCATTCCATATTGTTTCATAAGAAAAAATGCATTTTGTAGTCCTTACAATAAAGAATATATGACAAATTAACTCATTCACTATATTTTGATGAACTTATCTATTCTATATATGTTTTTATTATTAATCAATTTAAAATATTATAAATTATTAAAGATTAATTTGTCTTATAAATCCTTTGAACATGCTAAGGAGAGACAAACTTATCCTATATTTTTAATTACGAGGGATAATGAAATGATTTTTTTTTCATGGACCAATTTGTTTAACGCTTTTTTTTCAAGGACCAAATGTGGGTTTTATTCTTAAAGAAAAAAAATATACATTCCAATCAAAATTCAAGAAACACATATATGCATAACATATTATCTATTACAATATTTAAATATCAAACTAAGTAAAAGGTTTATAAGAAATGATATCAAATATTTTAATTGCATTTATGGATTTAGCTAGAAATAAACAATAAAAAATAAAACAAGAGTGTAGGGAAAAATTTAACTATTGAGATATTGAACTTATTTAAATTTTTTCTAATAATATTAATAATATATTATCCAATAAATTCTTATCATTAACATATAATTTTTTTTTGAAGTGGAGCCAAATATATATAAACGTATAAATTTACATGGAAATTTAAAATTTTAGGGATTGCGATGCCGCTTTTCACACACATGACCCTCCATCCTTATTGCATAAAGAGCCGTGGCGAAGCTTCAACAAAATTTTTAAGGGGGCCAATAACTTTGATATGTAAATTAGATGATAATAATTAAATTAAAATTAATTACATATTATATACATTGTAAAGTAAATAACTGACATGACAAATGTTAATACCTACTTGGATTAGAGGAGCCCAATCCAAAAAATTTTCAATAATTGATTGTAAGTACAATTGATTTTTAATAATCAATTATTTAAAAATTAATTTTATGTTTTGAGACATTAAGTTAAAAGAGCATTGTATTATGCTTAGATTATATGAAAATAATTGATTTTATGTGATAAATTATTAAAAAACTATATGAAATAATTTATTTGTATTTTGTATTATTTGATACTGTGGATTATTTTGATAAAAAAATATTATAATTTTAAAATAATTAATCTTTATCTATAATTAAGACTTTAAAAAACTGCACCCACTTAAATTATAATTGAGTTTCACACTTAAAATTCTAATTCTTCACATCTAAACTTTTCAAACTTTTACAAAAACATGTGAAATTATGTTAAAATAGCTTAAATTGGGGAAAAATATTTTTGGCATTTTAGAACATACGCCAAATTGTGTTAATTTTTTTCTAATAATTATTAGTCATCAACATAGAGTTTAGAGTTAATAAATTCATTATTTAACTAATTAAATTTGTTGCTAGTAAATCTTATAATTCATTATCTATTGTAATAAAAAATATTTATCTCTAAAATTACTTTTAATTGTTATATGGTTTTTTATTTCTATTTTTTAATTGGAAAATGTCTTAATAGACTTTTTAAGTTAGAGAAGCCCATTTATATTGAGTAACATCATTTATAAAAAGCAGTATATTTGGACTTTAAATCTATTTATTACACAAAACTTATCTCCATGTGTGCGTTTATTTTAGATTTTTTTATAGAAAATTTTTTAAGTAAAAAATATTGAAAAATTACCTTTTATAGAAGCTATTCATGTGATCCTATATTTAAAAATTAAAAATAGATTATAAGACTTTTAAAATAGTAATTGGCTGAGTCAAGATATAACAATACATAATTAGATGTTTGTGTAAAAAAATTTACATTGACAATACATAAAAATTAAATTCACACACACATATAATTTTTTTAAAATTTTGGGCCATGGCCCCCTATTGTCTTAACTAAGATCCGCCTCTAATAAAGAGATGTTAAAATATAAAATTATTCATATATCTTAACCTAGTATCTTAAGTATTTTAAAGAGATAATTTCATGACATTTTTCCTCCTTTCTTTCTCATTCTCTTAGCATGTAGGGAAAGATATAGCGAATCCCGTGCCATTAGAAACAAAAGAAAAATACGAAGGCTAATAAAATTTTCAGCAATGTGTAAGTCGATGAAGCAACTTAAGCCATAAGTTTTTATTTAATAGTGTGCCAATTTGTACAAGGACAACATGTATTATGATCTTGATTCTTGCACATCTTATTAACTAGGAGTTGGCACAGGATTTTTCAAAAGTTAGTTCTTCACGCAGCAGCAGCAGTGGTGGATGCAGCATTCTTAAACACAACGGCTAATGGATCGATCTTATCACTCACAACCAAACGCCAGAATCCGTCAGGGTCAACCCACACCCCAATATCTGAACATGTGTCGGTGGAACTAGGACAGAAGACAAGCTTATAACCGCCAAATAAGCCTATAGGCCTAATTCTAAACCCACCGTCCACAGTATTTTCGTAGCCAACAAGTTTAACAGAGTGTCCATGCTGTAGACCATCGTCAACAATAGTCCACTGTGGGGGCGCGCACACGTACAAAGAAGTGAACTCCAAATTCACATTAAGACCCGGTGTGAGGTACAAAATCTTGGCTGGGGATGAGATATGTACTTGTAAACCGATATCAAACACAGAGCTGGACTGCACAACAGTGAGTGGGCATGTTTCGTTTCCGGTTGCGGCTTGGGTGATTCCACCGCCTCCTCTTCCTCTTAGGACTGGCAAGATGTAGTATACGCCGCCGTTTCGAAGTGGCTGGCCATCTGTGTCCACCAGTACTGCTGTGGCGGAAGGAAGGTGTGAGGTGAAGGCAGAGAGAATGAAGAGGGCAAACAAGGTAGTACCAATCTTCATATCTTAGGCTGGATATATATGTGAAGGCTTTTTGCTATTCCGTGGTGTAAATGAGCGAGCAAGGACGATCTATTTATAGATCGAATGAGTTAATAGATTTTTAAATTCAGTTATGCACAGAGGACAAATAAAAGAAAAATTCTTGGATATCCAGCGAAAGATTCTGATCAGCATAATTCTAACCCATCGTATTTTCGCACCGTCATAATAAAAGGCTAAGTGTCCGGCCAAGCGATGAGCAATAACCACATGTACGCCGGTTCGAGCTGTGAGTATGAAAAAATTGATGTTGGGATTTAACCCAAAGTTACACATCAAAAAGAAATTGAAGTTTTATAAGAGTGTTGGCCTTTAAGGGTTAGATTTAGATATCCTTCAAGTTTGAAAGTCATCCATTATTTAAGTAGATTTTACAAGTTTTCATGTAATTAAATATTTGTAAATATGGTTTATTTTGTAACTTTAGCTATTCAAACACCGTAAATAGTGAAAAAAAATTACGTATCTAACCAAAACTCTAAGTTGATTCAAAGATAAAATATCAGGTATTTTGTCCCAAACAAAATATATATCTTTGATATCCTCCACGTATATAAAGGTGTGGGGATTAGCAATCCTTTATGCATATATATTATGTTAACATATGCTATCACTATATCCATATATATTAACAAGGTAATAATTTTTTAAAGTGAGGATTTCATTTTAAGAAATAAAGTAAGAAGATTTTACCTTGACATTAATAAAGTTAAAAGTGAAGCTCTTTACTCTATTAATTTAAGGACGAAATTATTCACTTTACCCTTTAAAGTGAGATGTTCACTTTAGAATATACAAATTCATATTTTATTATATGAACAAATTATACTAACCTCATTTAATATTCAATGAAATTCATTCTGACTTTTTTATTTATAAAATTTACTCATAAAATATTTAAATTTATAAAATTATTATACTTTCTTCCCTTTAAAATTGCAGTGGCGGGCCAGGTCCCTGTTGCAGATAAACAATGCATTCAGATGAGTCCATGTCACTTTTTGCAAATTATCTACAGATAAATGTAATCGGCCCTTGTTATAACACAGATAACAAGGTAATGTGAAGATCTCCACTCCCTTATATGTTGGTACTCACCTACTCTGCTCTACATTAATATAAAATATTTATACATCTGCACAACATATCTGCACAAATTTCTCTCATATGGATTGTATAATATATTATTATTCTAACACCTAAAAATAAATATAAATTAAGACATCTATTTCATCACTTTCAAACATAATAAATAAGTGAAAAAATTAAAATTATCATTATATCCAATTATAATATATAAGTGTCTCAATTGAATATCATTTTTTAGTGTTGGAAAAGCATTTTTGATTACATAATAGCACGAGCATAACGTGGGGGAGAAAATTTCACAACTCTTTATAATTACGTCGTACTGCCGTTTTTTTCCCAAAAAAAAAAAAATTACCCAAACTTATTTATGTCGAGATATCAATAGAAACATCGCACTATCTATGCTTTTGTTGTTTACTTGACTCAGCAAATACGTTATTTGAACAATCAAAATTTTGATCAAGAAAAAAAATCAAAATTAATATCAAATATAGGTTTCTTTTGCACAATATCTATATAATATTTATATAATATACATGTCAAAATATTTTAATTCAATATTTTTACAAAATATTTAGTTGGTTCAAGTAATTTAATATTATATTTATTCCTTTTAAATGAGCTTCAGATACTAATGGTCTAAAAACAATTAAAAAATTCGTTTGCTGGAAAATTTTAGTAGATGAGCGCCATGTCACCAAATATTAATTCAATATCATTACGAAATTTATATATTTCCAAAAGAAGTTGTTTTATATTATTTAATATTTGATATATAACTTTTTGTATTAATTAAAAATATAATTGAAACGAGAGGAAAAATAATTTATAAAATTGACTTATTAAATTTTAAGTGATATAAAATATTTTTAAAATAACATTTTGGAATTGATCATATAATCAATTATTTGTATGTTATTGTTAATATTTCTTTAGCATTTATACCCAGTATATTTTTCATATTTTAGTGAACGCTATATTTTAGCTTTAACCCACCCTAGTATTAATATACAATATTTTTATAAATACGACATGTAATTAAAAAAGTTAAAGAAAGAGAAATGGTGACAAGAGATTTTTTAAGCATCTTTTTTAGGAGCTCAATTTCTGATATTGTATGTGAAAAAGATTTCGTGCTAAGGGGTTTATTCACTTATTAAAGCTCCCGTTTTAAAGGATTAAGTCTCGCCTGCCAACTACAAATATCTAAAATAAACCCCCAAAAAAAAAAAGAAAAAGAAAAGCATGGTGCCGAGGACAAAAGCACGAGCATAACGTGGGGAGAGGCACGTATGGTTCATTATTTCTGACCACAATGAGGACAAAGAGGAAAAATTCTTGTGTCCACCGGGAGGAAGAACATTCTTCCTCGACAGACTATCCTCACCATTGAATTGTATTGGGCCTCACTTCTTGCACACTTTCCACACTTATTTGATGGTGTAGAATACATAAGGACGAAGAGCAAGGTTTCCTCCGGGAGGATACAAGAAAAATCCGGACAAAGAGTGGTTCAACATTTAAGTGGTAATAGAAAAAATATTATATATATATATATATATGGAATAGTAAAAGTGAAATGAGTAAATATGGAGTTGGATTTTATATAAATAGTAACATTAAGGATATATTTTATTGGGAGTAAAAGCGGAGATAAAATTTTTCTTAATGAGTTTTATGTGTAAAATTACACATAATACTCATTTAGAAATTTTATATCCGTTTTTACTCTCTAACCAAACATACCCTAAATATAAAATCATGTGATAATTTTAAGTGATCATATGATCGTTAATTACCATTGATAACTTTTCATTTTGATCATCCATTATCATTATACGACTAAATTTACTCTTCTCACTCTCATAATAAATCATTCCTCTTAGTCATTCCATATTGTTTCATAAGAAAAAATGCATTTTGTAGTCCTTACAATAAAAAAATATGAAAAATTAACTCATTCAACTTATTTATTCTATAAATGTTTTTATTAGTAATCAATTTGAAATATTATAAATCATTAAAGATAAATCTGTCTTATAAATCCTACATGTTGAGGAGAGACAACCTTATCCTATATTTTTAATTGCGAGGGATAATGAAATGATTTTTTTTCATGAACCAATTTGTTTGACGTTGTTTTTTCAAGGACCAAATGTGGGTTTTATTCTTAAAGAAAAAATATACATTCCAATCAAAATTCAAAAAACACATATATGCATAACATATTATCTATTACAATATTTAAATATCAAACTACGTAAAAGATTTATAATAAATTATATCAAATATTTTAATTCCATTTATTGATTTAGCTAGAAATAAACAATAAAAAATAAAACAAGAGCGTACGAAAATTAAATTATTGAGATATTAAAATTATTTAATTTTTTTAATAATATTAATAATATATCATCCAATAAATTCTTATTATTAACATATAAAATGTTTTTGAAGTGGAGCCAAATATATATAAACGTATAAATTTACATGAAAATTTAAAATTTTAGAGATTGTCATGCCACTCTTCACACACATGACCCTCAATCCTTATTACGTAAGGACACGTATTAGAGTATAAAATTATTTATATACCTTAATCTTCTAGCTTAAATATTTTAGAAAGATAATTTTGTAATATTTTTTGTCCTTTTTTCCCTCCAAAATTGCTATTTCAAGGCCGCATTTGGGTGTCTATGCGAAGACACCGTATAAGTAAGGTGGCATGCATATGTGAAGTTCAAGATTTGGCCATTTTATAAATATGAAAGGTAATTAAAAAAGTTAAAGAAAAAAAAATGGTGACATGGGATTCCTTAAGCATCCTCTTAGGAGCCCGATTTTTGACCGTGTATGTGAAAAAAATCCTAGAACAAGAAAGAACGGCCGCAAATTATAAATATCTGAAAAAACCCCAAAAAAAACAAAGAAAAGCACGGTGCCGAGGCAAAAGCACGAGCATAACGTGGGAGAGGCACAGATGGTTCATTATTTCTAACCACAATGAGAACAAATTGGTTCAGTATTTATGTGGCAATTATATATATATATATATATATATATATATATATATATATATATATATATATTTGTGTGTGTGTGTGTGTGGGGCAAAAGGAAGATGCATCGATGGGAAATGGGAAATGTTCCATTGCACGGGCAAAACAGTACTGTAACCTGAGGAGACTAATATTCAAAAGGTTTTTCTTATACTCTATTCCTTTAACACGAGCAGTTAGTCGATGTAACTTTAATAGTGTACAACACACCATACTTATCCAAGTGGATTTCGTTTATTGCATATTTCACCAATACAACATTACAATAGGTTTGATTTATGAGAAAGGAATAAAATCCTTAAAATTATATATGTGATTTACTTTAATCCTTAAATTAAAAAAATATCACTTTAGTCATTGAAATTTAAAAAAGTTATTCAACTTAGTCCTTTTGTGATTCAAATTAGTCCTAGAAATAGTAGTATAAGAATTAATTTAAATCACTTTTTGAAATTTCAAGAACTAAAAGTGACATTTTCTTAATTTTAGGGACTAAAGTAAATCACGTATACAATTTTAGGAATCAAAATGAACCTTTACTCTATGAGAAAGTCTTGTTCAGGTGAATTCTATTGCATACCAGATAAGTATGGTGCGTTGTACACTAGCTATTAGCCATACCCCAAAAATGTGGATAAGTACATTTTAAAAGTGTGGCTAATAACACCTAGGGTGTAGCGCTAACCTTACGTCCTTTGTCCCCTCCTTTGACAATAGCACGTTGCTTCAACAATCACACCATCCACCCAAACCTCTAGTGTATGCAACAACAACCTCACTAGTGCCTCCCCACTTTGTTGAGATCCAACACACTGAATCGCCACTACGAGGATGATGACTCTTCATTGCTAGCGATTGCACTGACATAACCATTTACCTATTACTCAAATTGTTGATTCCTACAATTTTCTTCTACGGCAAAGTCAACATATTACATAAGGATGGCGACGTTCCCAGAAATGAGTTTTTGAAAGAGTCGTGATTATGGATGATGAAGGTGTAGTTAGTGGTGCAAAGATGTCAATTTCTGAAGGACAAAGCAAGTGTGGTGGCTTTGGAATCATAGTGGACGACATTGAGCTTATAGATCAAAGGTGCGCTAGTGGCGGGCCTTGTAGACTGGCCAGGATGATATGGCGTCACCGCCGTTGGTGGCGATGGAGAAGATGAGGGTTTGGTTGTGGTGGTGGAAGAGTGGGGAGTTGAAAAGATATGAAGAAAGACCATGGTGCACCCTTTTTTTTTCTTTTGATGGTAGATCACATATCATATTTGCTAATATTTACTAAGGAATAGAATTCACTCATTTTTTATTTCATTTTTCGTGACGATAAGAAATAAGCTTTTGCTTCTCTCGGAGATATCAAAATGGGTACAACCCTCGACTAGTATGCTTAACCCTTCATTTTTAGTGGGTTGGGCTACACTTTAAAACCCACTAAAAAATTTAGCCCGCCTAACCTGCCCTCCTAACCTCATGAGTTTTGATGAGTTGGGACAAGCTTGGTCCGCTTTATGTATTTTTCTTCTTTAGAAAAAAATAATATGACTATCACTTTGAGACTAATAACGAGTTTATTATTGCGAAGGTGGGATACTAGTATTGACTTCTAAAGCTCAGTTGCGTTTTATTGTTATTATTGTTTATGATGAATTTTTTTTACTATTATACTAGTGCTATCGTTAATTTTTTTTTAAAATTTTTAAAATTTTTTTAATCCATTAAAATAGATGAGCTTACTATCTAAGTCCATTTTATTTTGACGAATTGACTCACCTTCCCATTTTAACGGAGTGAGTATAAGTGAGGCTAGCTAACGTGCTTTACCACCTCTACTTCTCTCCACATATCTGCCTCAATTATTTTTCAATTTATTTCAAGGTTGGTAATTGAGAGTATGTTTTGTCACACTAATTTTAAGTGTCTGGATATCAATATTAAGACCTGGTATCCGTTTCCACTTCAATTTATGTGTATAACCCATAATTAGTGAATTTATAAAGTTCTGATATACATCACTATTGGATAGAAATAAACTCATATTGTGTAATAACTAAGAAATGTACATACCCATACCCATTGTGTGATAAAACTATTGGTAAGGGTACTAAATGGCGTCTGAACCTGTGCACAAATCCAATCAAACCATCTTTTACAAGATTAATTGAAGATGCTATTTCATTTATCCTAAGTAGTTTAATGACACTTGATAATCAAATTGCTATTATACCAGACTTTAAGTGTTTGCTATGATACTCCTGAATGTAACCTCATCGTAAATTAGCCAAATCAAAACTAATTCAACACTATGCTATCATATGTTATATAAGGTTGCAATAATGAAGATCTGTCCTAACTAAGCTCGATTAAGGAAAATGTTCTCATCCAAAAATGCATAGTTACTATTGGTCTACGAGGTCAGGAAACTCAACCCATTCTAGGCCCCATAATGAAATGGCTGATGCTATAGCAACTAAATTACCACTCAGGTCGTCCGAAGCATCAAGGTGACCTAAAATCACTTTTTCCATCAAAGAGGCTTCAACCTCCAAGCTTCAATGTTCAAAAATACCATCTTCCTATAAAAGCAAGCTTTGGAGCAACATTCAAAAACAAGAGGAAGAAAGAGAAAAAGAAAGCTAATACTCCTATCAATTCAAAATTCTTGTTGAAATATCTTCATCTTTTCTCCTTTAACATGTCAATCCTTTTTTTTTTAGAGTTTTAATACTGTTGTATTAGCGCTATATCTTTTTCTTGATAGAAAATAATAGAGTTTATTCATTTTAAGGTTATTGTGAAGCTTTGTCTTGTAAGAGAAAGCGTTTGGTTGAGGTTGAAAAGACTTAGATAAAATCTACTTGGTGTTGAACTTGGAGATACTCATTGAAAAGACTACTTGGATTTGAGCTTGGAGAGGCTCATTGAAAAGGCTACTTAGGTTGAGCTTGAAAAGGCTTGGTAAAGACTACTCAGGATTTGTACCTGTTGTACAAGTTTATAGTGGATACACTCATCAGGAGGGTATGGATTGGATATAGGTTCTAGATTAGAGAACTGAACCAGGATAAAGTACTTGTCTTCAGCCTTTCTATCCTTTCTTCTTCATAAAAAAACTTACAAAGAGCCAATAGGCACTCCTAAGAGAGAAAAAAAATAGATTGGTATTAAATTTTACATTTGTAACCTTAATTCATTTTTATGCTTTGAACTATGTTTTGGATTATGTTGGAACACATAACTTGTGGTTATATATTATAAGAGTTTGAAAGTATGTTTGGTATTATGGTTGCACTTGAGAATTTGGATTATGATTAATACATGTTGGACTATGCTATAATATTGTTATATACTATAAGGCTACATTTTGAGAATGCTTAATGCCTAAGTTCTGAATTTATTTGTGGATATTGCCGATGTAACATCTTATATGTTTTATAAGACTAGCGATGACTCTAGTGGTGGGCAATCAAGGTGAGATATCATGAGTATCTAGACTCACTTTAAAGAGTTATTTCACTTCGACTACATATTTGGGTACTAGTTGTTCGCACATCCAATTTGGACTCATCTAGGAGGAAGCATTTGCATTAGGCATGGTTTAGTTCAAAGCATCCTGATTCGGCTAGTTTTCTACACTCATAGGGTATAAGGTCTGCCAAACAACTACATTTATTCCACCATTGTTTTAGTTTCCTTGCCTTAGTTGTGGTTGAGGGCTTGGCATGATGAATTTTTTTTAACACTAGTATATATGCCAATTATGGTTCAATCATGGTTTTGGAATCTTCATAGATTGCCCTATGAAGGTCCCACTAAGCATACTAAAAATTTGTGCAGGCTAAGTTTTGACTAATAATAATAGTATTATGGGTGTGGGTGCTAGACATGTTAGATCTCTTAAAATTGGCCAGCCTTAGGATATTGCCCGTATCGATTTCAGAGATTAAACGCCTACAAGGCTCAAGCATAGTTCAAAAAAGCCTTTGTTCAAAAATGGTAGAAAAAATGAATATTTATTTACATTGACACTTAATCAAAACTCTCAATCATATGCCCTTGCTATATTTAACACTTGAGACATCAAATATACCTGTGTTATCGTGATCTACAATTCTTTATTATTTATAGGTGATTGCAATTTTCAGTTAATTGTTATTTGTGTTGTCTTTTGTTAATTTGTTCCAACATTGGTTATCATATTTTATGATGTGCTTCATGCTTCTTGTTGATTTTGATTATTTGTTTCTTGTTTTGGCACCAATGTTTAGAATGTGTTTTTTGGAATATTGTTTTCCACTAGTGTTAATTTGTTTGCAGGAAGGATTGGTTTAGTATTGGGCTATCAGCTTAGTCCCTTTAAACTAGAAGTTTCTATTTTAGATGTGTTCAACTGGAATGGAGACTTCTAATTCAAATGAACCATGTATTTTTAGAGTGTCAATGACGACTCGAATAATTATATACTATTTTTATTATATAATTTAAAACTCATATTTTATAATATAATAATAAAAACGAATTCATGCATATAAAATTAGATAATATTTTTAGAGATACAATTGAAAAAGCTATTATTACTAAGGTAGACCACAAAAATTACTTAGCCCTTTTTTGAGTGTGAGGCCTAGATAATGTTCTTAAAGTAAGGGTTAGGTTATCACAATAATAGAGATAATAGAGATAAACCCAAGTAATAAGTAAAAGGGTATTTTTCGAATATACAAATGTAAAATTGGGGTATGTAACCATAATAAAATAAATGGACTATATGGAAATACTTTAATAAACTAGTAGCATCACGATGGGACTTACCCACTAGAAGAAATTTTAATCTCAATTTTAACATGAATAGGGTTATAGTAGCCACTCACTACATCAAGTGTTTCTGCATAAAAAAGTTTTGAAGTGGGTAAGTCTTGGAGTGAAGTTTAATCAAAAGAGCTAATCCCAAGTGATATGCGAGCTTAAAATTGAGTTGTAAATTCCTGCCAAAACCTTGTCGTGAGCATAAGGTCTTTTAGGTCTTCACTCAAGTAAAATGGAAGACCTAAAAGTCCTGTGCACTAAATTTAAATGCATTATTTAACCTTGAAATGAAGGTAACTGAATATGTTACATGCAAAAATCTTTATTAACCTTGAGTTTTTATGATAGCCCCAAATGGATTATGACATAAACTTTGAACCAAACTAATTGACGTGTTTGCCTTGTGGTTGTTAGCTACATTAGTCCACAGTGTTCTTATTCGGACTTGTTCTACAAAGCGTTAATGAGATCGTTTCCAATAAGATGGGGCTTGGTATATATAATAACTATTTGGTTCATATAGTTTAAACGAATTGGAGTAACGTGAATCATGACTCTATTAACATGCAAGAAAAAATGGTTTGATCAGATGTTTAAATTATATACCCTTTAGAGACAAGGGTATGGCAGAGGTATTTCTATGAGATAGGTGACTATTGGAAAAATATAATTGAGGGTGAGAAAGTGGTACTTTTCAACAATGATAGAATGTAAACCACAAGGCATTCATCTCATATATTATAATATTATTTGATAACTAATAATTCATTTACTATTGAATGTAAATTAAAGGATTAAACCTAGCATTGCCATTATGTAGACCATTTATGAATTGGTTGAATAGCCATTTATGTAGGGAGGTCATAGTGTTAACCCATTATTTCATGAAAAGAGTAATGGATGAAATATACTACATTTCTTATTCATAATAGGTTGGATCGGTTTTAATCGTTGCGTTACTTGGAATGGTAACCATTGACGCGATGCGCACTTGCAACGTTGCGACTTTATTTTATTTTATTTTTCACAAAATGTAAAATAAAAAGAAGTACAACAATTGTGGCACTAAAATAACAAGTCTCCAAATATTTGATGAAAAATACAAATTTTTCATGTGTTTAGAATGATTATCATACAATAAAATTAGAATTTTTAAGAAAAAGAGAAAATTAACAACCAAAAGGTAAATTACAAAACATCTCACTATAAAAAGAGGCAAAAACTGATTTCAAAATTGTCCTTTTTTTCAAAAAAAGTGCTAAATTCTTTTAATAAAAAACATAACAACCTACCCATTAAAAAAAGAAAAAAAAATTTCCTCCACTCAATTTGAGCATCCTTAATCCAGATCAAAAAAAGGAAAAAAAAAAGTTTCCCTAACCCACCCCACCTATCCCAACTTCTAGCATCTTCTACAAACTACATCAAGCCATCCCTTTCTTTGTGATTTTCTTCTTCGTTTTCTCATAAAGAATCCAACAAATTTCAGCTGTCAATTTTTTTAGAATAATCATGCCTCAACCTTCAATTTTTAACATTCATCAATCCTTTGATGTTATTTCCTTCTTTTGTATCCTCTTTTTTTCCTTATCTAATTTGTCAACCATCCTCTAGCCTTCTTTGCTTCTTCTTTTTGCCTGGGTTCCTTATTCCAGATCTCCACTCTACCCTGCGCCTTCAATTTACCGTTGAGTACAAATGATCGAAATGCCCCTAATGTCATTTTTACTTGGAATTCAGGTTTGATCCTCGAATGGGTCAACTCAATGTTTAAAAGGGATTATATATGTTATGTTTGATATTGAGGTGACTCGTTTTGAACTTTCGAAATGACCAAAATACCCCCTGTGTTCTACGCTAAAGGTGCCGTTTGAGCCCGAAACTTTTCCAGGAAGTTCGGAATGATGTTTATGAGTGGTATTTGGTGTTTAGTAGGGCCTATTAGGTCCCGGACAGTTTTAGTGCAAAATTACCATTTTGCCCCTAGACATTGTACAGTAAGCCTAATGACGTAATTAAACAAATCTAAGTAATATTAGGCTCTAATCGAAGATTAATTTATTTCGATAATTAATCTAGAGTCAAAATAATTTATTAAGGTTAATTAGAACCTAAGATTGCTTAGTTAAACTCTAATTACATTATTTAATTCAAGATTCCTAGTCATGGAATCTTGAATAGTATTTTCTCTCTCCAATTCCTTAAATTAAGGAATTGTGCCCATACCTCATTTGACCAAAAGAATGATTTTAAATTGTTAATCTAGTAAGATTACCCTCCTAATCAAGTCTTGACAACCTTAATTAGCCAATTACCTCACCTAAACACTTTCTTACAACTCCTAACCAAAACCTTAATCAAAGAAACACCTAAACACATCACTAAACCACAATTACATGAACAAACTAATCCTCCTCTTGGGTGCAAAATTCTGGATGAACACTCCTCCCCAAATTCCATCACATGTTGATTTTGTTTCACTCAAAGAACCATGCCTTAGGCCATACCTTGCCCATGCTTTCAACCATGCTTGCCATGCCTAAGCCCATACCCATGTAAAGAGATATTTTTCCTCTCTTTCCTTCCTCTTTGGCCGTCGGCCATCCTTCCCCTTGGCAGCCTCCATGTTGCCAAAATTCTATAAATACCAAGCCTTGAAGAACCTTGTTACACTTTAGATCATTTGCTAAGTTTAGTTTTATTGCACTTCTTTGCTTTTTCTCTCAAATTTCTCTTCATCTTGTTCATCTTCTTCATCCTCTGAAAGAATCCTTCCACCACCACAAACAACCATAAACCACCACTCCCTCACCTCAAACCATCTCTTAAACACTCAAACTTTCCATTCCCAAACTTACAAACTCAAGGAAAATCATCCTCCTTGACTTCCCTCCTTGGCCGAAACCATATCCATTTTCAAGAGAAGATTTTGTCTTCTTAACTCTTTAAGAAGCAAGCTTTCTTTCATCCTTTTCAAAGACTTCCTTAGGTAGGGGTTTGTTTTCAAGTTTTTAGTTGTTTTCTTTAATAAAAGTTCTAGTTTTCTCTTGGATCAAAACTCTTTCTCTCTTTTTCCTTTTCGGCTATGAGGCCTATTCATGAGAAAAACTTTAGCTTGATGATGAGGTTTCAAGATAATGACTTGTTGTTGTCATGTGAGAAACCTCTAAAGCTTGAAATAACTTGGTCTTGGACCATACATGCTCTTGATTTCTTTCTTTCTTTGTTTAAGTTTTTAGTTTCTTTTCCTTTTTCCCCTCAAAGGTTTCGATTTCTCTTCCTTTCCCCCTCATGATTTCAGTTTCATCTTCCTTTGTTTGAACAAAGTTTGTTAAAAATGTTAAGTAGATCACAAAAGTTTTGTTAAGAAAATTAATCACATGTTTTCAAAGAGCTCTAAGCTTACCCTTGCCAACCTTAAAGTTGGTCGGCTAAGAGTTTTACTCTAGATTGAAGCCCATGAGCAATAAAATAAAGAATATGACTTAGTTTCTAACATGTTGGTTTAGACAAAGTGTTAGCTTTGTGTACATTTTCTTGAGCTTGATGATGAAGTTCAAACCAAAGGCTTCTTTGAAGACTTGGTGCTAAGAACTCTAAAGCTCACTTTATGTTTGTTAAGATACATATTTGGGTTAAGGTCATAATGTTCCTTTAAAGTCTTGTAAGAGCTCTAGCTAAGATAAAATGAGTTGCACACATGTTTATGTTTATGCCTTGCATAGCATGTTTATTTTGATGTCATCACTAAACTCTCAAGAATAACTAAATGGACTTGCATTATCATGTTTAAATTCCAAGCTTGCATTTCATGTTTATATTTCAAGTTATCACTTAACCTTTAAAGATAATAATGAAGTTGCATCTCATATTTATTTTATGCTCTCACTTTATTTTCTAATGAAGAATAAAATAAGTGCATATCATGTTTAAGTTTATGTCATCACTTAAATATCCTAGAGCTCAAAGACTTGCCCAAGTATCTTGCATGAAGTTTTAGAAAATGGAGGCATTACAAGGATGCCATTTCGGCCTTATGATGATGATGATGGACTTGGATGAGTTCCTCTAATCATAAGTGTCCATAGTCTAAGTCTTGGAATTTTTCTAAGCTTAGGTGTATTTAAAGAACTTTATGAACAAAGTTTTATGTTTTAAATCCATTCCTTGAGCTAAATAATAGCTACTGACCTAGCACATATTGATGTGATTTTAATGAGTTTAATTGGTTTCTAAAAGAGTTTTGAGTTATTAAAATGATTCCAAGATAAACTAGCAACTTATATGCTTTTAAATCATGAAATTATGTGATTACATGAGCTTATGTTTTCGATTCTGCATGGTGCAATTGGCCACTGTATGAATTCTGTTTTATGGTGTTAAAATGTGTAAAATTATGTTTGAGTGGAGCAAGGAACGATTTAGGGAAGTTAGAAAAGAACAAGTAACTATAAAGGATTAAAATGTGAATTCTAGAACACTTAGTTGCACAAAAATATAATTTTGTACCAGCATAATTGGAATTGAGAAAAATGGTTTATAATTAGAGGATATGTGTAGGAATCTCTCATAATTGGTTTAGGAATTAGTTATAGAGCCTTAGGCGAAGATAGAACTTAGAAAGGGTCAAAGAAAAGATTCAGGACCCCATAATCATAAGGCAAAATTCTGCCCAAAATAACTAGTGCTGTTTGGTTATGTTATAAATCATAAACATTAGAGGAAATTATAGGTAATGATCCCTAGTGATAAAGATTCATAATGGATGTTAGAATAATCGAAATAAGTTCAAGACCCTAAGGGCCAAACATAAGACACCATGAGGTAGAAGGTGTGAGATGAGTATGAGATCGAGTGGGTATACTTGTGATGTTGAGAATATGTTAATGACATGATATATGTGGCTATATGTGTGTTTGAGACATGTTGTTTGATAATGTGATACATTATGCATGAGAACGAGAATGAGAATGAAAATGAGAAATATGAAATGAGTTTAGGAGGGTATGCTCCTAAGAATAAGAGATTTATTCGATTGAGATATTTCATGAGAACAACATGTGTTGTTGAGTTATGTGGCATAACTCAAATTTGAGGAAATTCAGTATAGTCGTTATGCTACGAATTTCCGTCAAATTTGAGGGACTTGCGAAAGTTTTGAAAGAGTTGATTTAAATGTGACATGCCGAGACGCATTTCTCCTTACGGAGGAGAAAGGAAACCCGTGGGGGTATAGTCGTGGAGCCATATCGAAGCGGACAATGTCACTGGCTTAACCAATGAACATTTCAGACGAGACGTACTTCTCCCTGATGGTGAGGAGAAGGTAAAACCGTGAGGGCATCGACATTAGCCTGCAAAGCGGACAAGTCACTGGCTTAACCAGTGATGCATTTCAGAAGGAAGAAAGTCCCATGATGGGTGATTCCTTAGGTCCCCTGCACTCTTGGAGTCGGGATTGTTATTTTTATGATTATGATTCGCTTATCAAGAAGATAAGTAAGAACTAGTGACGACTAGTTAAGGTATGAGCTCATAGCCTAGTATCAGGGGTCGGTTACTATTTTTACATACCATGATGTCACAAGTTAGAAATGAGAAGTGAGATGCCACTTTTATGAGAACCAGTTGATGATGATGTGTTTTATTGGCTTGCTGCCTAACATTGTCATGCATTCATGTTTTTGTATGCTGCATACATGCATTAAGAATCATTATAAAAGACATCGACCTTGGATAATTATCTTTGCGAAAACCTCATAATAAACCTTTGCATGTTTAACCTTTTTATAATAAACCCAAGGTTCCTGGGGATGTAAACGATGACACTAGGATAAGACATTCCTGAGATTCTTTAGCAAGATTCTCACCCTTCTCTCTTTGTCTTTCCGTTACCTTCAGTTCGATGGCGTCGTTCGTGATTTTTGTTGATGCGCCCATGTGGGAGTTGCACTACGATCGGATCACCAGTCCTACCATTTTGAGGGTCGTTGTGCCGTGTGCATTTTTGCATACATGGGATGCCCTTTTGCTTTTTCAGTTCAGCTTCCGCTTCATCCCGACCTTTCCCTTCTGCAATGATATGATCTTTGAGGGACGCGGCCCCGCGACGAGAGAACGCCTGGCCCAACCATCATCTTCAGCGGTGCGTGACTATCCAAAGACGTGCCCTCATACGTTGTTGGGGAGGACCTGCCGAGGATCTATCCCGATCCCTACTCCGAGGATCCGCCCCTTGGTGCCTTTGGCCAACGGGAGGGTAGCGAGGACACGGTCTTTCAGCCGAGGCCTATGAGGCGTGACGTCAGCCCCAGAAGTGCCTTTGCCGAGGAGGTCACGTCACTCGCCGACGCATGCCCACGCCCCCTCTTCATTAGGCCACATCGAGAGCTTCGGCAATTGCGGGCTACATCTCGTCCGAGGAGTAGCATTTGGTAGGCTCTTAGAGGAAAGGGTTGCTTCCAGCTGGCAGTATCTCTTGAGGGCTTTCCATGTATTAGTAGTTTATGTTTTCTTGTATTTTATGTTTCTATACTGCTCTGCCCACTTGTATGGGTATGACTTTATGCTTTCTTTTATGTTTTAGATGATGTACTAAACTATTATGATTAATATTATGATGAATGTTTCTATGATTGGTGTGCTCATACTTGCTTTACTTTGCATGATCTATTTACTTTTCCGCTTTACCTTTCATTTATGTTGTACGCAATGGCTCGCACTTTGTTTTACGTATTCATTTCAAAAAAAAAAAATTTACCCGTATTTCCCGTGAAGTAATTTCACAAATGAGTTTAAAAGGAAGTAATAACTAAAAATTAATCCTAATAAGTCCTAGGCGTATTTGGGTTAAATATTAGGGTGTTACACTACCTTCCATTACCACATGTTGGTTAATGTTGTGTGAGGATGGAAATGCAGAAATCGGTTAGATATTTAATTTTCATGATTATTGCCAGCCATGAAACATAAGTTTGCTATATCTTCTAGCTCCTCCTGGCTTTTGAACCTTCTTTCTCTTCATTTGAATCACTCTAGGTGGGCAACATTCCCTTCTTCTTGGAGGGGAACCTTTGTGGACTCTTGAGCTTGGGGCAATTAGTCTTAAAGTGTCCCTTGTCTCTATAGTTATAACAAGTTACGTGTCTGCTTTCCCTTGCCCTTCCTGTCCTTTATGAAGTTGATGTCTTTTCTTCTTTTCATTCTGTTCTTCCAAGCTTTAGATATCTTCCTCAGGAGCATGGAGATCTCATCTCCATCTTCTTCTTCAAATTCATCTTCTAATTTTTCTTCTTTATCTAGGTTTTAGTAACTTTCATTGCTTTATCTTTGGGATGCTTCTTATGTAAGGATTTGAAGGCCATGAACTACTCTTCTTTATAGTTTCTCCATGAACTTTAGAGTGTACAACCTTATGGGTTTTGAAAGACCCAATTAGTGCATTCAGGCTAAGAGTTTGCAAGTCCTTAGCCTTAGAATAGCAGTGACCTTGGGAAGCCATTTAACAGGAAGACTTCTTAAGATTTTCCTTACCATCTTAGAGTTTGAGTACCTTTTACCCAAACTTTTGAGTTAGTTTACAATGTGCATGAACCCAATGGTCTTGTCATCACTACTCCTTGCTCAGTTCATTTTAAATATTTTATATTGATGGACCAACATACTGATCTTTGTCTTCTTGACTTGATTAGTACCTTCATGTAGCATATGAATTATGTCCTAGATTTCTTTAGTTGTGTCACAAACAATAATTTTATCATATTTAGCTTTGCTTAGTGCACATGTAGGTAGGTATTTGGCCTTTGCGTTCAACTGAACTCTTGCCTTATGTTGCTCTCTCCACCTACTCCTAGGAACTTCTTGAGGTAGAAGGTGCATCTTCAGTTTAGGAACTTACATTGGAACATAGTCTCCTTCTTGAATGATTTCCCATAAGTCAAAACTTGTCTATTTTATAAACAAGTCCATTATGCCTTTCTAGTAAATATAATCTTTTATAAACAACTCCATTATGTCTTTCTAGTAAGCATAATCTCCATCATCAAAGAATAGTGGCCGTTTATGGAGTGTCATTCTGCAATATGGATATTTTATGCCATTTGTCCTTAGGATCTTTAGCCTTGGTCATTAGACGCTCAACCCCTTAGAAGCTCAAGTTCTGATGCCAAATATAGGTTAAAAAGTGCACAAGAAAGAGGGTTGAATTGTGCTTTGACTTTTCTTTCCTATTTAGATTCTAAAACTTAAACAAATACTATCAAGTGTTGACTAGAAGTGTAGCAGAAATAACATCAGCATATGTTAGAAAGTGACTTTCTAAACTAAAAGAGATATAAAAATGAGTCAAAGTAAGTGTTTTAGAAGAGCAAATATTATGAGCACAAAACAAAATATAAAGGAGATTCAAGGAAAGAGAAGATACTTACAAGAATTTTTATACTGTTCAACCAATCTGCTTATATCCAATTCTCAACAACTGTTGAGTTTCACTAATCAATCTTTTCTTAACCCTTAGAAAGTTAGATAGTCTTTCAATAGCTTTCTCAAGCTATCTCACGTTTCAAGTAGTCTTTGACTAGCCTCTTCAAGCTATCTCATAGCAAGCACTACTGGATCAGGGTACAAAGAATATGTTTAGGTTAGATCACTCAACTATCAAACACTCAAGTTTCCTTTAAATAAAACAGTGTATGAGCTGAAAACTAGAGTCTAACTTCTTTCTAACAATTTTTCCTTGAAAAAAGATGTTATGTAATAAGGACTTGGAAAGAAGATCTTTATAAGAAGAATGAAACTGATTACAATTTGTAATAACTTTATAGAAGATGAAGGAGAGTCTCGTGATCTTGAGAGTTTTCAAAAAATTCTTCCAAAAGTCTTAAGTTGTAAGCACATGACCTCCTTTTATACTTGATCTTTCATTTATGACCGTTGCCCTTGATCTGTTTCCTTGTGACACATGTTGATCATCTTTTTGTGTCTTGAAAATGCAGTCTAGAGAGTAGCTTGACATGTCAGAGTTATTTTTGCAGCAGAAGCCGTTGTCTAATA
The DNA here is from genome assembly GCA_030441495.1 of Dalbergia oliveri. Taxonomy (NCBI): domain Eukaryota; kingdom Viridiplantae; phylum Streptophyta; class Magnoliopsida; order Fabales; family Fabaceae; genus Dalbergia; species Dalbergia oliveri. Next base: position 6,735,587 of record JAMLFY010000009.1, read on the forward strand.
GAGGTTTTAAATCCACCTTCAGAAACTACTTTTTGTTTTCTAAATGAGGCTTTTGAAATTTTTCTTCTAGAAGCTAGGGTGGTTGACCAAGTTGAAAAGAGATGTCACTATTAGTCCCTAATTGAGTTTGACTTTAATTTGAATTTTGAATTTTTCATCCCATTTTTGTAAAGTGCACCGTTTACAGGAAACGTGCTTCTTGAAGTGCTATTCTAGTTTTTGGACTTTCTTTTTTATCTTCTTGGCTTTAATCAAGCTTGTAGTAAAGTAAACATTACGATCATGATGATTGAAGGTGGTGACCACACTTTGCTTCAAAGTTGGATTGAAATCTTCACTTGAATGATACTTTCTGAAATCGTGGGATACTTTCTAAAGATCTGAGTCTTGGTTTCTTGTTATTAAGAAATTCTTTTCATGCGCTCACCATACCAATGTCTATTTCAAGGATTATTTTTCAGTTCGTTTAAGTTCTAAATCTCTTTAAATGAGATTTAACATGTTTACACATGGTTTCGTGAAAATAAAATTGATCATGAAGTTGTATGTTAATGAGAACGATCTTGTTTGTATATTCAAGAAACTCAAGCAAATGATTAGTCATTCTTCAAAATGTTGTCACAAAATTGGTTTTGTTATCACTCAAAACATTAAGCGCTAAAGGTTTCTAAAGAGTTCTAGAGCTAACAAAGAGAACTAACCCAAAATCTTATTCTTATACCCTACTCAGTAATGATAAACGTGAGTGTTAGATTGAAGAGGCTAGTAAAATGGCTACTTGATGTGAGAGTAAATTGGAACCATTGCTCACTAGAAATAGCTTGAAAAGGCTATACAAAGACTATCTCACTTTCTTTAGGTTGAGAAAGGATTTTTAGTGGTACTCATTAAGTTGTTAAGAACTAAATGTAGGTTGAGTTTGGCCAAACCAATATAAAAACATTGAGTAATCTCTCCTTCTCTCTTTACCTTGTTATTGTTCAGCTTTTGTATCTGCCCTTTTGTTGTGTGTTTCTTTGAAAATGTTTTATAAAATAGTTTCTGGGTCCTACATTTTCTTTGACTTAGAAAGTTACTTTCTAAAGCCAACTAACTACAATTTCTACCGCCTTCAAGTGAATAGCCTTATAGATTTTGTTTAAAGTTTCAGAAACTAAAAAGAATTGAGAAGCATGATTCACACACCTTCTCATGCTACTTTCAACCTACAGCTAATTATAAGTAGAAAATAGAACAAGAAGGGGGTTGAATTGTTCTTTTAATTTCTTTTTAATTTTTGAAAAGCTAAACAAGATTTATAGAGTTTTTCACTTGAAAGCAATGAAAGAAAGATTAGCATGGTTTAGAAAGTAACTTTCTAAATAAGAAATAAATAAAGAAACTTCAGAAATTATTTTGAAAAAGTTTTTCCAAAAAACATACAATAGAGACAGAGATGAATCCTGGAAAATAAAAATATAAGGAGAAAGAGATGTTACTCAGAGATTTTATATTAGTTTAGCCAAATACTATCTACAACCATGCTCAACTTGTTGAGTTCCACTAACAAACACTTTCTCAACATAGAGAAGAAAAATATTCTTTGAATAGCCTTCTCAAACTATGTCCAATGAGTAGTAGTTCAAATTTACTCTCACAATAAGTAGTCTTTGTCCTAGCATCTTCAAGCTAAACTTACTTGATCACTACTAGATCAGAGTACAAGGATATGATATTGGGTTAGTATTCTCTAACAATAAATACTTAAGTCTTTCTAAGAATAAAATTGTGTTTACGAAAGAAACTTAAGAGACTTCTTTCTAAATTCTTCCTAAGAACAACATGTTAGCTAATAATCACAAGAAAGAAGATTTCTTATATAAGAGGCTAATTACAATATGTAAAGGAGAACTTTAGAAAAATATTGGAAGGTTTTAGCGCTTAAGGTGCAAAACTTCCTTCTCGTATGAAGACTTCATCCTATTATACTTGGATTTTGAATTTAGCGTTGTCCCTTGATTTCACTACCTCTTGATATGTGTTGATCTTCTTTTGCATCCTAGGAACTCTCTCTAGAAAAGTAGTTGAGCTGTGTCAGAGTTGTCCTTGTAGGAGAGAACGATGACAATGTGGCCTCTGAATAGAGCTTCAAAATAACTTTTTTTTCTTCTAAAATACGATGATTTGACCAAGTACAAAAGTAATGTGTCACTGTCAATACTTTTATGAAAGTTGACTAAATTTGAAATTCAAATTTCCCTTAGTTATTGTTGACTCAGTGATATTTTGAAGAATGTGTGCTTTCTAAGATTCATTCTTTCTAAGCTTCGTGTTGTTCTTCTGAGCTTGATCAAGATCTTATAATTGTGTGGGAAGTCTTCAGAGATGATAGTTAAAAAGATGAAGATTATGATGGTAATATATTCATAACGCTTGATTTCTTCAATGGATATTACACTTTCTGATAGGTGAAACACTTTTTGAAGATCATGCTTAGTTTCTATGTTGAATATTGCTTTATCGTGATTCTCACATATTTTTCACATAATTAAAACTCTAAATCTCTTTGAATGAGATTTTCATCATGTTAAAACATGATATTATGAAAAATATGTCATTAGTTGAACTTAAATGTTATGAGAGTGACCTTGTTAATCACTATAGAAACTTAACTGAAACATTAGTCCTTTCTTTTTGTAGTCATTCAAAACATAAGCTATAGAGCTTTCTAAAGGGTTCTGAGCTAACATGCGTTGGTGTGTCTTAATGCTCACTTGTTTACATGTCTTAATTTTACATTAGACAAACTTTAAAATATAAATGTAAATAAATGAATACCCCAATTTGGATTCAAATAAAGTATAAGAAAAATCAAAATCCCAACAATTCAAATGTGCTTGAACAAGATAATCAAGAGAGTACGAAAAAAAGAGCTTGAATATGAGGGAGAAGCATGATGATGTTGTGAATGAAGGTGAGGGTGGCCAGAATGAGGGGGTAGACCAAGTTGGGTCCATTAAGGGCCATAGGAAAGTCTCTTTTAAGACAAGGTGCTTGGCGTTGCAGAACCGTTGCTTGTGGCCGATGATATGGATGGGGATCACCTAGCTTTGGTAGAGGGGAAGCAAGGCGATGTGGCCCTACTGATAGTGAGGTTCTTGAGGAGGGTCGATGTCTCCTTACATTGCCACCATGATGCACTATGATCAAAATGTTGGGAAGGAAGTTGAGTTACTCAGTTATGGTTCATTGTTTGAAGAGTGTATGGCAGTTGAGCGGAGGCTATGATGTTATCGATGTTGGGTTTGGCTATTTTATAGTCAAATTCAATTTGTTGGAGGATCAGGGCAAGGTTATCAAAGGCGGACCATGGATGATCATGAGGAACTACTTGGCTGTGAAAGAGTGGGCCTCGAGTTTAAGCCATGTGAGAAATCCTTTGGTACAACTATGGTCTGGATCAAGTTCACAGGATTAAACATATGGTATTATCATGAGAAGGCGATCTATAAGATTGAGTCGATAGTGGGGAAAGCTTGTAAAGGTATATGTAATGACCCGCACGCTGAAAGAGGTAAGTTTGGGTGAGCTTATGTGGAAATTGACCTCTCACTCCCAGGTGTGACACATTATTATGGATGATCATTGTTATGATCTTGCTTATAAGAGCTTGCACTTAATTTGTGGCATGTGTAACTACTATGGCCATGTACACAGGGAGTGCACGAAGGATGTGGACGGCTCGGATCCCTGGGATGGCGGGGAAGAAACTCCGATACACTACCGCAAACAGATGTTCAAGGTTTGAATAGGGATGGCTATACCCAAGCGAAAAATCTGGAGTTGATTAATAATTGAATTGTAACGATTTAGCTTTCAATAAGGATGATTCTGATTGGAAAAAATTGATCCCTAAACGTAAAAGAAAGTAGGAAAAAAAAGGCAAGGATCCTATTAGGGTGAAATCGAAACTAGTAGGTGCTTGGAAAGGAAAAGGAGTGTTACGTGAATCGTTGCATGAAAATTCCATTATCATACCCAAAGATGGGCCCTCCCCCACTCAAAAGTGACACTATCAAGTCATGCCAAAAGTCATGGGCCTTTGGCTTCTAGTGAGACCTAGGCCCAACCAGCTCACTATGTGACTTTTAGTGTAGCCAAGTAACCTACGTCGTTTGTATCCTTGGGTCTGTCAATGAGCAACACTAATGGCATTGTGAGCCTATCGAAAGTTATTTCAAAGCGCAAGAAGGTGGGGGGATCACCTATAGAAAAAACCATTCTTAAGAATATATCTCTTCAGATTAGAGGAGAATGATGCCCAAAAACTAAAGGTTCCATCCTTGAGGAGGGAGAAATCCTTACACAAGCTAATCCAGGAATGTGAGTTTTGGTGATGAAGGCTTGAATATTCTGTCTTTGCTTATGGTGTTTATGTATTGGAATATTATTTCTTAGAATGTTCGAGGGACGATGAATATAGGGGGTAAGATGTAGGTTAAGGACCTTTTGCGGAGGTACAAACTAGAATTGTTTATTGTATTGGAAACCCACACTCAATACAATAACATAAAATCCTTCTAGGAAAGGTTGGGGTATTCTGGCGCTATCTCTAGGCTGTAAGGCACTTAAATGGTGTTTGGGTTTATTGGCGCGGTCACTGCTCAAGTGAAGGTACTGGACATTCATGAGCAATGTGTTTCGGTGGAGTTTGCTGCCAGTGGTAGTTCTTGGGTGTGTAGTGCCATGTACGGTAGCCTAGTTCTTACTCATAGGGCTAGTCTTTGGACCCGTCTTTGTAGCATCACTACTAACATTAATAGGGCTTGGCTTCTTATGGATGATTTTAATGAAGTTCTGGTGCCATCAAAAGTGAAGGGCGGTGCTTTTATTCATAACCGCATGACTAAGTTCGCGAAAATTGATGCATGTGGTTTGCTGGACTTAGAGGTTGCAGGTTAGTGCTATTCTTAGTTCTCTCGACTGGTGCTCGGTCTATGGCTAAAAGATTGGATAGAGCCATCTTTAATCTTGCTTGGAGACATAGGTTTTATGATGTTGTTATTGAGAACCTCCCCCCTTTTCTTTAACCATGCTTCTGTGCTTATTCGTATGAAAGAAGTGGTGACTAGCATAACAAGAAGCCTTTCAGTTCCTGAATACATGGGCCATGCATGCTAACTATAGGGGTGGTCATGACGTCTTGGCATAAAGGTCTTGGGCACGTTGGGCGCAACTTGCTTTTCCCAGCTGGCTTTGAGACAATTCAATCGTGAAGTCTTTGGACATATTTTCAAAATAAAAAAGAAGTTAGAAGCCATAATTGGTGGTGTTCAGCGCAAGTTAGAAATTCTGGATACTTCTTCCTTGCAATAGCTAGAGATTCAGCTTCGCTTAAGTATGATGCCACTCTCGCCCAAGAGGAAATGATGTGGTACCAGAAATAAGAGAAGACAACATTCAGTTCGAACATAGAAATACTAGATTTTTCATTCTCAAACTGTGATTCGTAGGAGGAGAAACAAGATTCATGGGTTACATGTGAGGGGAGAGGTGTCCTGATCGAAATTCTCATGAGGTAGGCTAGAATTTTTTATACTACCCTCTTTACTATGGAAGGGTGACTTGATAATGATTCTTACCACCGAGTGCACATGTCGACTCTTTCTTCAATTCACTATGACACTCTCCAGGCGAGGGTGACAATGGATGAGGTGACTAAGGTAGTGATGATACAACCTCACAAGGCCCAGGTCTTGACGATTTTCATGCCTTCTTTTACAAATAATTTTGGCATATTGTGAGGGATGACGTTTTTAATTTGGTTCACAATGCTTCCATCATGGGTGACTTTGACCCTTCTAGCTGAGACATTATTGATTCCAATCCCTAAGGTTGATCAACTGATGAATTTCAAGGGTTTCAAACCCTAAGTCTCTAATGTTATTTATAAAGTGGTGACCAAGGTAGTGGTTAATCACATTCGCCCTCTTCTTGCTAAGTTGGTAAGTCCTCTTAGGGGTTTTATTGGTTGGGGGACCCGAGACAATATTATTTTGGCCTAGGAAGTTCTCCATTAGATGCAATCTTTTAAGAGCAAGCAAGGAATGGCGGCCTTCAGGATTGATCTTGAAAAGGCTTATGATAGGATCGAGTGGAGTTTTGTGGAGGCGACGCTGCAAAACTTTAGTTTTCCCCTACCTCTTATTCACCTCATTATGTTTTGTATCTCTTCTTCCCAGCTTATGCTCCTTTGGAATGGTGGCAAGCTTGATCCCTTCCATCCTTCTAGGGGTCTTCGTAAGGGGATCCTATGTCCCCTTATATTTTTGTCTTGTGTATGGAGAAGCTTTTTGTTATGATCCATGAGCAGGTGGCAAGTGCCTTGTGGACGCTTATCCACCTTTCTAGGGTGGGCCCTGATTTCCCATTTGTTGTTTGCTGATGATGTACTTCTTTTTTGTAAGGGCAAAAAGTCCCAGGTTCATTGTGTGATGAGCACAATGGAGGCCTTTTGCCAGATGTTAGGCCTTTGTATTAATCTTGAAAAATCCCAAGCGTTGGCATATAAGAGCTTACCTCTTAGGAAGCGAGCCTTCATTAGGCTTGCAACTATTCATTTACAGGATCCCTTGGGTGCTATTTGGATGTCCAACTTGTTTAAGGAACGGTTACAAGGGCTGTCTTTAATCCACTTATGGAGAAATTTGACACCAACGTTGAAGAAGAACCTTCAAGGGTAAGGTATTTTTCCTGGCCAAGTCCATGTTGAATTCCCTCCCTATGTATATGATGCAAACTACTTGGCTTCTTCAACAGGTTTGTGATTCTATTGACCATTGTGTTAGAAATGGGGGTCTCACTCTTAAGGTTGGAGGTTTCACCCTATTTCTTGGGAAGTTTTAACTAAGCCTGAGGCTTTGGGAGGACTAGGTATTCGCGGCTCGCCATTGTAATGTTGCACTTCTAGGGAAGCTTGTTTGGACTTAGGCTACTCAACCAAGTAAAAACTTTTGGGCCTAGGTTCTCAAAGAGAAATATTTGTTTGCTTGAAATATTTTTAATCCACCTCCACTCAATGGTAGTTCCTATTTATGGCGTAGCATTTTGCAGGCCTGTTCAACTCAAGAGGGTTTCTCCATTTCACTAGGATCAGGAGAGGTCTTGATGTGGTTTGATAAATGGTTCCATGGCTAGAGCTCGCGAAGATTGTGGATTTCATGCATATTTCTAACACGAACTTCCAAATTAGTGACTTGTGGGCTGGCGACTCCTGGCAGTTTGGCATACTTTGTACACATATTCCTTTTGAAGCCCAATTATTCCTTCAGCATTGATTCCTTCACTTTGTAGGTCTTGCGATCCTACCTGGGTATGGAATGTGCAGGAATTCGAGTTTATACATCACGAGGTGGTTATTCCTAGTTATTGGGCGCACCTTATAGGAAGACGTTTCCGTGTGGTGCTGGATTTGGAAGTTCAATGTTCCTGAAAAGTTTCATCTCCTTGTTTGGCAAATCAAGCACGATGCCTTACTTACTAATAAATTTAGGTTCCAACGCCATATTGCCCCCACTCCTCTATGCTCTCGTTGTGATGGCGGTGATGAGGACATCCTTCATTGTGTTCGAGATTGCTGGTACTCCCATGAGATTTGGTTTGGATGCTAACTTCTTCCTTGAGGACTTGGATGCATGGTTGGATTGTCACATTCGACAAAATTTCAATCTTACTTTCATTGTCACTTTGTAGTGGATTTGGCGAAGGCGTAATTAGTTGGTGTTGTCTCAGGAGGATTGGTCAAACAATTACATTTTGTCCAATGTTGTTTCTTTGGTCAAGGGTATTAGGAACTCGTGTAATGGTGTTGCCGCAATACCACTCAATCTACCCAAGGAAGTTGGGTGGCAAAAACCCTCTCAAGGAGTGGCAAAGCTGAATATGGATGGCAGCCACATTACAACTAATGTTAATACCTAGGCTGGCTTTGGAGGTGTTTTTAGAGATGAGCATGAGGGCTAGCATGCTAGTTTTTCTGGCTTTCTTGGGGAGTCTCTGTGTTGTTTGTAGAACTTTGGGTAATCAGACACGGCTTGCTACTTGCTTGGACATTGGCTTCCGCAACATTTGGTGTGAGAGTGATTATCTTTATGCGATAACTCTTATTATGGATAGGAGTTAAGATAACCACCACACTTGTGTTGTCCTTCTTGCAGACATCAGTTCCTTGGTTGCTCGTGACTGGGTTGTGACTTTCACCCATGTTCTGTGCGAAGCAAATCGTTGTGTAGACTTAATGGCAAAGAAAGGAGTCCTGGGTCAACTACCTCTATTTTGGTTTGACCTCCTCATGAGTTATTGTATTGCCTACATGAGTACTCTATTGGGCATAGATTTATGCTAGTTTAGTTCCCGTTTTTTCGTTTCATTTTTCCTGTAACAAAAAAAATCCTAACAAATTGAAATCCAATTTTCAGATTCTAGTTTAAATTTGGAAATTTGTAAGATTTTATAAACTTTTGAGCTACAAATAGAGAGGGCTTAATGATTCCCTAAAATTTATAAAAATTGTTCCTTAACTCATTTCCATCTAAGGAACAATAATTGAGACTTTGATCAGAAAAAATAGTTCTACCATATAGTCCTCGAAGGATGTACGGTCCAAACCTAGTGACATTTAGAATTTGAAATGATAGATAACAGTAATTGGTTTCTATTTCAAAGTTTTATCTAGCCTTTTTATACATGTAAAAATTGTAGCGCCCAGATTTTCTATTGAGTACAAATGACCAAAATGCCCCTGAGGTCATTTTTACCCGAATTCGAGGAAGGACCCCGTATCTCAATGGGTCAACTCAATGTTTGAAGGGGATTATATCTGTTACATTTGATATCCGAGGTGAAAATCTCGTTTTCTGAAATTTTGGCTCAAAATGACCAAAATACCCTCCTATATTCTACACTGAAAGGTGCCGTTTAGCCCGAATTTTTCAGGAAGTTTGGAATGATGTTTTTGAGTGATATTTGATGTTTAGTCAGGCCAGAAGGTCCAGGGTTTTAGTGCAAAATTACCATTTTGCCCTTAGAACATGTACAGTGAGGCTAATGACGCAATTAAGCAAACCTAAGCAATATTAGGTTCTAATCGAAGATTAATTTATTTTGATAATTAATCTAGAGTCAAAATAATTTATTAAGGTTAATTAGAACCTAAGATTGCTTAGATAAACTCTAATTGCATTCTTTAATTCAAGATTCCTAGTCATGGAATCTTGAATAGTGTTTTTCTCTCAAATTCCTTAAATTAAGGAATTGTGTCATACCTCATTTGACTAAGAAATGAATTTAATTTGTTAATCTAGTAAGATTACCCTCCTAATCAAGTCTTGACAACCTTAATTAGCCAATTACCTCACCTAAACACTTTCTTACAACTCCTAACCAAAACCTTAATCAAAGAAACACCTAAACACATCACTAAAACACAATTACATGAGCAAATTAATCCTCCCCCTTGGTTGCCCAATCTGGCCGAATACATGGCCCAAGAAAAGTGTCACATGTTGAATTTTATCTCACTCAAAGAGCTATGCCTAGGCCATACCTCAAACCATACCTCACCATGCTTTGCCCATGCCTTTGCCCATACCAATCAAGAGATATTTTCCTCCCCAAATGACCAAGAGGCCGTCGGCCTTCTCCCCTTGGTAGCCACCATTGTGCAAAATTTTCTATAAATACCAAGCTTGGAAGAACCTTGATACACTTTAGATCATTTGCTAAGTTTAGTTGTCTTGCACTTTCTTGCATTTTTCTCAAATTTCTCTTCATCTTCTTCTTCCTCTCAAAGAACCTTGCCACCACCATAAACCACCACTACCCCACCTTAAACTATCTCTTAAACACTCAAACTTTCCATTTCCAAGCTTAGAAACTCAAGGAAAAATCACCTCCCTTGAGTTCCCTCTTGGCCGAACACACACCCACACTCAAGAGAAGATTTTGTCTTCTCAACTCTTCAAGAACTCAAGCTTTCTTTCACTTCTTCAAAGACTTCCTTAGGTAGGGGTTTTATCTTCAAGTTTTCTTTACTTTCTTTGAGAAAAGTTCTAGATTTCTCTTGGTTTTAAAGCTTTCTTCTTCCTTTTTGTTTTCAGCCTTGGAGCCTTTTCAAGAGAAAACTTTAGCTTGATGATGAGGTTTCAAGATAATGACTTGTTGATGTCTTGTGAGAAACCTCTAAAGCTTGAAAAACTTGGTCTTGGACCATATATGTTCTTGATTTCTTTCCTTTCTCTTGGCTTAAGTTTTATTTTCCTTTTCTTTCCTAGCTAGAATTTCCTTTCTCTTCCTTTTCCCTTTAAAGATTTCATTTTTTTCTTCCTTGTTTTAACAAAGTTTGCTAAAAATGTTAAGTAGATCACAAAAGTTTTGTTAAAGAAAATTAATCCTATGATTTCAAAGAGCTCTAAGCTTACCCTTGCCAACCTTAAAGTTGGTTAGCCATTCTAAGAGTTTTACTCTAGATTGAAGCCCATGAGCAATAAAATAAAGAATATGACTTAGTTTTTTTGTATTTTGTTTAGCCAAAGTGTTAAGCTTTGTATCTATTTTCTTGAGCTTGATGATGAAGTTCAAAATCAAAGGCTTCCTTGAAGTCTTGATGCCAAGAACTCTAAAGCTCACTTTATGTTGTCAAGATGCATAATGAGTTAAGGTTGTAATGTTCCTTTAAAGTCTTGAAAGAGCTCTAGTTAAGATAAAATGAGTTGCACACATGTTTCTATTTATGCCTTGCATAGCATGTTTATTTTGATGCCATCACTAAACTCTCAAGAATAATTAAATGGACTTGCATTATCATGTTTAAATTTCAAGCTTGCATTTCATGTTTATATTTCAAGTCATCACTTAATCTTTAAAGATAATAATAAGGTTGCATCTCATATTTATTTTATGCTCTCACTTTACTTTCTAATGAAGAATAAAATGAGTGCATATCATGTTTAAGTTTATGCCATCACTTAAACCCCCTAGAGCTCAAAGACTTGCCCAAGTATCTTGCATAAAGTTTTAGAAAATGGAGGCATTTCAAGGATTCCATTTCGGCCTTGTGGTGATGATGATGGACTTGGATGAGTTCATCTAATCATAAGTGCCCATAGTCTAAGTCTTGGAATTTTTCTAAGCTTAGATGTACTCAAGGAACTTTGTGAACAAAGTTTTATGTTTTAATTCCATTCCTTGAACTAAATAATTTAGCTACTGACCTAGCACATATTTATATGATTTCAATGAGATTAATTGGTTTCTAAAAGAGTTTTGAGTTCCTAAAATGATTCAAGAGAAACTAGCAACTTATATGCATTTAAATCAAGTGATTATGTGATTCTATGAAGTTTTTGTTTTCTTCTGCCCTTTATGTTTGGCTACTGTATGAATTCTATTCTAAGGTGTTAAAATGTGTAAAATTATGTTTGAGTGAAGCAAGGAACATTTTAGGGAAGTTTAGAAAGAACAAGTAACTAAAAAGGACTTAAAATGTAAATTCTAGAACACTTAGAATGCACAAACTTGTAATTCTGTTCCAGCATAATTGGACTTAAGGAAAATGGTTTATAATTAGTGGATATGTGTAGGAATCCCTCATAATTGGTTTAGGAGTTAATTATAAAGCCTTAGGCGAAGACGGACTTAAAAGGGTCTAAAATGGAAATTCTAGAACCCGTAATCTTATGATAATTTTCTGCCCAAAATGCGTAATGCTGTTTGGAATTTTTAGCAAGCCTAAATCTTATTGAGAATTATAGGTAATGATCTCTTAGGTGTAAGAAAGATGTAATATGGGTATTAGGATAATTGGAACATAAGTTTAAGACCCGTAAGGGCTAAAGCATAAGACACCATGAGATACGAGGTGTGATGTGAGCATGAGACCGAGTGGGTATACTCATAATGATGCGAATATGTTAATATCATGAACTTGAGGCTATATGTGTATTTGTGGCATGTTGCTATAATGATGTGGTATGCTATGTTTACAATGCATGAGAATATATGATATGTCATATGAGGTTCTATGGTTGCATGCTCATGTTGCATTCATACAAGATATGATAAAGAGGAAATGATCCCATTATGACTTCCGAGTTAAGGGTTGTCGGTGATCCAAGGAAAGAGATATGTTTCCCCCTCTTTTACCCCGTATGAATCTAGTGACGGCTAGTTAGGATGAGCTCATTCCTAGGCGATGGGTGATTAGGAGTTTTGGTGACCATGTTAAAATCGCTGCCGGCATGTTGGGTGGATTTTGGTGACCATGATGAGGGTGGAAAAAGTTATGAAGGAACTCACGGAGTTCAAGTATGAAAAAGTAAAAGATGCACATGCATATGTTTCATTGATACTTTGATTAAGTGATAAGTGTTATTTACGTGTACTGTCATGCTCCAGTATTGCCATGCATACATAAAATATCTGCTGCACTCATACCATGAAGACTCATGCTAAAAGGAACCCACTTCGAATAATAGGATTTGAGAAATTAAAATTGAACCTATGCATGTATACCTCTTTCATAATGAAACCCGAAGTGGCTGAGCGACGACGATGACACTTGTGTTAAAGTCAGGGAGCCCGAGAATCTTGTATAAGTATTCTCACCCTTTTGTCTTTCCTTCTGGTCGTCTCCAGAGGATTGATGGAGATGTTCGTGATTTTCCTTGAAGTGCGAGCGTAGGAGTTACGCACATTGGATCAAAGGGCGCAATGGAAGCTTGAAGACTAGTCTAGCCTGTCTATAATTATGTTTAGCATTAGTTAACCTTGCTTGATGTATCTAGTATCTTGAGGTGTCCTTATATTTATAAGGGCATCGTTGTTTTGTTATGATTATAATATAATACTACAAGTTATGTTATGTTTATTCTATGGTTTATTTATGATTGTTATGGTGATGTATACCTGTTGTTATGTTTCTTGTTTAGAAGTCATCCCCTATGCGCATGCGCAGCTCGCATTTTAAGTCTTAAGTTCAAAAAGAAAATTTAGTCGTATTTTTAGTACTCGTATTTTAAAGAAAGCCAAGTCAAGTTCTGAAACGAAGACGTAACCGCTAATAACTAGCCGAATGCGACTCGAGCATATTAGGTGAAAGTTAGGGTGTTACAAAAATAACCAGGGTATTATATATCTTTCAAGGACTAATATAGGTATTTGTTCCATAAACATGTATTTTTAGATTCCTTTAAAATTTAACATCATTTTAATTCTCATAACAATTATTTGATACAAAATAAATCCGTAAAAGCTTATACTTTATCGAAATAGGGGAATTAAATAGTCTTTTTGAAAGTCTCATTAAATAGATTCCTTGGGAACTCATATTTTATCATAGAAGAATTCAAATAGTCTTTTATTATAACTAAACTGACATCATATTTTAATTTTTAAGGATCTATTTTAGGCTAGGAAAAAACAACTTTCAAAAATAGAATGATGTCACATTCGATCTTTCAAAAATCTATTTATTAAAAATATTTTTCATAACTATATTAATATTACATGAATTTTCAAAGGACTGAAATACTTATTTTGTTAGAGCATAAAATCATTCATGTGCTAAAACTAAATAGGTTAAGCTTTTAGATAAGATAATTTCATGATATGGTATATGTAATACCCATATACGTGTCAGTGGAGGTTCTATACGACCTTAAGGTCAGGACCTATTGCCAGGTCCTTAACTTCTAAATCTGGACCCTACACCTCCTTGGAAGGCTATATGTTAGAGTCACATTCGTGGATCAAAAGTTCCATAATTGTTCCTAGAGAGAAAATGAGTTGAAGAGTGATTTTTAATGAATTTTATGAAACCTTTAAACGTCTCTTTTTGGACCACAAGTTTAGAAAATAGTGAGGATTTCATATTTGAACTAAAATCCAAAATTTGAATCCAAATAGGGGGTATTTTCTTATTTACATTTCTTAATTTCATAAAGGTAAAGCCATGAGTTTGAATCCACTCACCGTTAGAAGCTGGGAGTATGTGAGCACTACCAACTTGACCTTGGGAGCTTGGAATGACACCAACAATTGTCATAGAACAACATTGACCTAAGATCAAACTCTAATATTTTCTAGATAACTCTAATCAAACTCTAACAACATTGGAGGAGCACCTTCACTTGACAACAATGGAGACAAACAACAACCCATAATATGGGAAAGAAGATCATGGAAGAAACTAACATAAACTAACAACAATCACTCACCTTGATCTTGGAAGGAGAAGGAATGATGTTGGATTAGAGAGAAGATTTTAGAAATTCAGTTTTATGATAAAGAAGTATGGAATTCATGATTCGTAGCAACTGCCAGAATACATATTCTGGGACTGAAATGAGAATGCCTATAAACGAGTATCCTTGGGCATTATTTCATAGTCACAGTTATGCTAAAGTCAAATTGTTAGAGTTATATGAGTCTAGAGCTTTCAAGAGTTTCAAATTTTTTAGATTTAAATGATTTTATATATATTAGAGATCCTATGATTTCAAGAATAGAGTAACTATATGATAGAGTTTTAAACTCATAAAAAAGCCTAGAGTGGAGTTTTAGAGAAATGATTAATTTATAATCTAGAGACTAGATGGTAGCTAAAGAGAAACAAATAGTGAGCTAACAATTGGAAAAAATGATCGTTAACCTTGGTACAAAGTTGTCCTGAAAGGACAATCTCCCATAGCAGAAGAGAACCTAGTTAGGTGTCCAAATTAGATCCTTGATGGATCATAAAGTAGAACATTTTCCTTGGAGAACCCTAGAGTAGGATTCTTGTTTCTCTATTAGTACGTTATTTATGTTTTCAGAGGATATTGATGTTTTTCAAAAAATATTTGATTTAAGAGCGTTATGTATATGTATAGAAAATGATTTCTTCATAGAGTAAGGATTTAGAGATGTTTTTCTATGAATTCATAAATATAGAGATATCTTTCTATATAGATATGCACATAAATATCAAGTGGTTTATGATCGTTGCATGTATATCATATATATATTCTTGGTTGTCCCATGTGGGTGATGGATGGGGCTCACTCATAGTCCGTCCACTCACCCCTCTCTATTTCTCTCATAGTTGTAGGTGCAGATGTTGTTCGCCTCCAGCGGCATACTTGCTCTCAGTGGTGAGTCTTATTTCGAGTAAGGCTTAGTTTAGAGTCTTGTTAGAGTATAGTGCTCTAGGAGATATGCAAGCAAGATCCGAGCCATGCATAGATTTTTCAGATTATGTATTTAATTTCAGGATTTGGACAACCATATACATGTCTTCAGTTTATAAGTATGAATTGGAATTATAGAGTTTGATTAAAGATATGTGTAAGCTAGAGATAAAATTATGATTTAGTTCACAAGTTAAATTGATTTTTAGAGTATGATTAATGTTATAGAGCTTCATATATCAAGTATTTCAGTTATATAATTTTATATATAAAGTTTAAATAGAGAGTTAGATGAAACCATGATTTCAAAATAAAAAAGTATATTATTTTATGCATATAGAAAGACTTAGAGGTCACGCGACTTACGTATAAGATTCTTCATTGTGCCTTACGTTTCCTAGTCGGGTTGTGACAGGATATCAAGTCTAGTGGTCTAGAACTTGATACTTGTTGTCCTATTCATATAAATAGAAGAATTAAATTTTAGCATACGATAAGATAGGCTCTGTGCATTGTCCATGCTTAAACCTAAAGAGGCATTCATGTAGTAGGGTTAGCTAGCCCATATTTTTAGAAAAGGCGAGCATGGAAAGATAATCTACAAATAAAAAATAATAGCATATCTTCTAATTTTTACTTAACCTAAATTTTAAATAAAAGTCACCAAAAAATGCGTATATATATATATATATATATATAGAGAGAGAGAGAGAGAGAGGGGGGGAATAACCAAGTAAGAGGGATGACTTATTGTGAGCATGAGAGGACTAAATATGGGTCATTAGATCTTACATAAATAGTCAAGATTAAAATATAAAATCATGTGATATTTTTAAATGATCATATGATTGTTAATTACTATTAATAACTTTCCATTCTGATCATCCATGTATGATTAATGATCTAGATTTACTCCTATCACTCTCATAATAAATCATTTCAATTATTAAAGTCATCACATATATATATAAAAATCTCAAGTTAGTCTCTGTAAAAAATAATCACTACAAAAGGGTAAATTATGGCGATTAATTTTGCAAATTATGTTGATTTTTTACCGTCATTTTTCACAATAAGGCGGCTCCAAACCGTCGTAATTACCAATGCCATTCGATTAATCACGGTTTATTTTTTACCACCACAATTCCCATATGGCTAACTACGGCAGTTTGAAACCGCCATAATTTATGGTCAAAGTAAAAAGTGCGTTGTTAATTATGGCGGTTAAGAACCGCCGCAATTTTCAACAAAATTTTAAAGAAATTATTAATTATGGCGGTTTGAACTGCCATAATTTGCAATGAAATTTTTTTTAAAAAGTTAATTATGGCGGTTTGAAACTGCTATAATTTACATTCCAATTGATAAAAAAAAATAATTCCTTTGTTTTCATAATAATGCTACATAATTTAATAAAACCAACTTCGACTTCATATTAATCTAGTAAGATAAAGTAAAGGAATTAAGTAGAGATTAAGTTTCAAATTAAGCTAAATCACATAACTAGAATACATAAAGATACATTAGTCTTAATATAAAAATGAAGTAATTATTCTATTCATATTCTTTACTTAGGCTCAAATTGAGATTAACTTCAAACACCGGAGGTAAAAAACACTAGCTTCATGTTTGCATTCAGAAAAATTGAGTTCTAAGAACTTTTGTCTTTATGTCAATGATAATGAGATACCTAAAATACAAACCTTGCATAATGTCTATCATGATACAGAGTATCTAGTATCTTTATCAAGGAATCCTGAAACCATTAGAGAGACTGAGAATAAGTCAGTAGTAACAAACAACAAAATGATCCTCTTCTTTTTATGAAGAGCTATCCCAGAAAGTAGAACAAGCACCCTAAATTACGAGCAAATGATGAGTGAAATATCTTTATTTTATAGATAAAGCAAATTATGATTCTCATCTGCAGAACAAATTTTCTGTGGCCAAAAGGGAAAAAAATTGAGAGTTAAACTTATTGGATGCTCCTTAATCAAATAACAATCGGGGCATTTGAAAATAATGGTTGCTCACACATCTTAATAGCCGCCTTATATGAAACTCCTTTAAATGACCGTATTTTTTATGTCTGATCAATCATGTTCAGTCCTCAGTAATGTAGTCTAAGGGGTATAGTTAGGACAATTGAATTTTTGAATTGAAAGCATTGAAAAAGCATGTATGCTATTCAATGAATATGTTATGAAACAGATAAAAATCAGGACCTATTTTTTGAGACACATAAAAATCTAAGCTTTTGGAAAACCAAAAACACAAGTGTTATGAAACAACAATGACAAGTGATTAGTGAACCATGTATCCTATTAATTAAGAAACATGTCCTACTATGAATAAAAGATGGTCTGCCCTTCTAGTAAATAAAATATATTCCAGATCAAATGTTATAATCAAAAGCATGATACTATGCTTCTTTATGCCTCTTATTTGGTTACCTAACATAGGAAATCTCATATCTGCAGTGCCCTCCAAGAAATAAGAAATAAGAAACAAAACACAAAAAGCTGAAGGCCCTGTTCATCTAGCATAGAACTAAGCTAAGAATTCCATAATCATTGAAAATGAAACCAAAATAATGTAGATTTTCCATCAACCCAAACTAAAAGTAATAATAGCCAATAGAGGTTCAAATGACCCAAATACAATTGGGTATTTTGATGCAAAGGTCTTTTACAGATCTTCATTATAAAACCCTTCATTGAGGATAGTTAAAATGAAAACTAAAAAGCAAAAGAATCCCCAATACGATAATTAATTTATTACAGGAAAGATAACAATTTGAATTAGATAAAAGCTGATGTCAACATGAAAAATTGAGGATTACTTAAATGGAAAAAACGAAGTTAATAAAGTGAATTAGTCAAACTTCAAAATTGGTATCCTTAGTTTATTTTAACTAATATGAGTAAAGTAACAGGCATGATATAGACTGTCTACACATTTGCTATACGATGACAAATTAAAATAAGTTAAGCATAAAAAAGTTAATAATAAAAAGCCACAACTCACTTTTACTTGGAACAATGCCATGTAGAGCTTCACCAAGCATAGCAAATATTGATAGCGGCCTTTGTCCTCTTTGACCTGATGCATTATTCTTAGAACACATCAATTGGCTGGCGGTATTCTCTCAAATCATGCAAGCATCTCAGTAACTGCATTTCGTATCACAAAGTTACACAATTGAGTGTCATTCATTTTCTTAGAGGAAAAAGATTATTGTTTACCAGCCGTTAGGCACTACAGCTTTGGCTAAGTTTCCATGCAATGAATAAAGTCAACATGAAAATGAAAAATTGAAGCCACAATAAGAAATTAAAGCTTCACATAATCAAGCTCAAAAGAAGGAAAATAATAATCTAAACTCTCTTTCTCCCTCTCACATAAAAAGAGTGTGAGTTATTTTTTTTTCATCCTTCCTTTTGCTCAGAAACCAAACAGAAATCAGAAAATCAAAGCAAAATGAAAAACAAAAGTGAAACTCACTTAGACAATGGCTTGAGATATATAGAAGACAGATGGTCATTTAGAAGGGAGATTAGACGATGGAAGCATGTGAAGGAATCTAGGGTTTTTCTTCCCCAAATAAAAAAATAACGTTTGTTTTGTATCATTTGTTGGATCTGATAAGGCAGTTGGAGGGGATGGTGGTGAGGATGGAGACTGCTTGGCGGTGACGTTGGATCGGGGAAACAAAATGATGGTATCATATCACTTGAGAAGGGGAGTTTGAATCAAGTGATCCTTTAAAATTTTCTGCACACTTAACACACAATTAAAACAATTCACCCAGATGTCTCCTAAGAACTCAGGAGATATTCGTGTAGGATGTAATTTATCTGAGTAAACTTTCAAAAATAGTATTTATGTGTTTGTTATCCTTTTAAACAATATATCAGAATACAACTTTCAGCAATATAAATTAAAGGACTTGTTAGAAATGAAATTAGAATAAAGAGATAGGGTTAAGAAGAGTGCACCAAGAGCTTTTTATATTGGTTCAACTTCAATATGAAGTCTACTCCAGTCCTCACCAATGTTGATGAGAGTTCCACAAATTTCCCAATCCAAATACAGATTCAAACTTACAAACCAAAGTTGGTAACAAACCAACTAAATCCTCACAAATACAATCCCAATATTCTAACAAGGACCAAGACAAATTTCCAAATATTGAACACTAACCCACTCACAATATATTTCTCACAATATATCACTTTGAACACTAAGAACAGAGAATATTTTCTTTTCTAGATAAGTCTTGGTGGTCATGAAGATGGTTCTTCTTGAACCTTATATAGGCAGCACCTTGCAACCATGAGAGAGAGAAGAACGTGAGAAGGCTGGAAGCTTGCTGAACGTTCATTTTTCCAGGATAGCAGGTTTAGTTTGAAGCATGGAAGAAGGAGCATTTCCATTTTGAATGATGAGCCATGAGGCTCTTTCTTTGTTGTGCAGAATGTTTTACCCAATGTTCCCAAAATAGAGAAATGGCTTGACCGTTTGAAATCCCTTATGCTGTCCCATTTTCTGCTATTTCACTAATCTGCCTCCTTCCTGACCTTTCTATGTTACTGTTGCTGTCATATTGCAGAAAATAGTGCTTTGTCCTTTTGCTATTGTCCTATGCTTTCCCAATGCTTTGACTTGTTGAACACACTTTTTCTCTCTTTCTCTCTGTACTTGATGTGGACATATCTAACTTTATAGAACCCACAATCTACTGAGACATGATTTTTTAACACACTGTTGCTTGCTTCTGACTTTCGCATTCAGCCTCTTAGTCTAAGTGTGATTCATGATATTTTAACAGACCAAGGATGTCTCCTACAAATGCAGGAGATATTTGCTATCTAATATAAAGCTGAAATATTTAGCAAATGTATTAGAGAAGTATGATTATGTTTGTCATCATTTTAAAGGTTCTCAAGCCAACAATCTCCCCTTGATGACAAACATACATAAAAGGAAATGACAATACATAATTGATAAATAATACTCCCCCTTAATGTAAGCTCCCCCTTAATATGACCTTTCCTTTAAAAATATTTTCCTTACTTCATTCTTATATTTCCATTGGTTGGAAATCAAGGTAAGCTTAAGGAATATTTTTCTTAGTTTGAGTCTTAGTTCATTCCAATTAATTTGGAGAAGCCAAGCAACATTATTGAATCATTTGAAATATTGCCCATACTTGTTCTCCTTCTTTAAAAATAAAGAACGATTAAGTTTGGGCTCATACACATGCATTCATGCATTAGAGAGGGTAAAGAGCATGCAGCAAGCAAGTGAGATTCTCACAAATCCAAACACGTCAATCATTCATACAAGCATACAATGACTTGTGATAGTCTCCATACATGTTCAACCATGGCAGTTACTGATTAGGGGATTTTGAGAAATTTTGAGATGAAAAAATTTAGAAACATGAATTTCCAAAATTTGGTTCACAGGAATATTCAATTTTAGGGCACTCACATTTGTACAATCATACATATACAGTCATATATAAAATGTACACTTGTAGCATTTTGTAACAGGTAACAATAGTGAGAGTTTGAGTGATGAGAGTATGTACCAAACATATTGCATCATTGACACATTGCACATTCCCTTTTCTTCATTTCTTCAACTCACATTTCCTTTTCTTCAATTTTCATATATTCTCCCCTTTTTGTCATCATAGGGGAAATTCCAATCCTACAAGGTTAGCTAGTTCCAGACAATACAAGCATAAAGATAGCATAGATAACATAGAGATGCACATTTAAAGAAAGCTTAAGTGCTTACAGTCATCCAGGACTAGTTCGAAAAAAAAACACACCAAAAGGATAAAGTATTTTAAAGGTTTTGGGATAAAAGGACAGCAAATTGCTAAGCAGGAAAATTTGGATCATCATCCTCATCAGAAATAGCAATGGCTTCAAGTCAGAGGAGGCAACATCTTCAATTCATTTTTCCAACATACTCCATCTTTCTTTGAAATGTTTCAATCTCTTTTCCATCAGCATCTCTTTGGAGTGGATGGAGAGAAGACTCCTTTGAAGCTCAGTGAAGGAGGATAGTTCAGTGACCAATTCACGCATGACCGATTTCAAGCTAGAGGTCTTGCGCTTCGATCCTTTGGAGCTCTGGTCTTGACTTTTTGAAGAATGACTTAGGGGATGATTCTTCTTCAGCTCCTCCTTCTTCATTGTCATTGAGCACTCCCTTTCCTTTGTCATTTGCTCTTCCCCGAGCTACCCGTGGTGGAGGATTCCTTCTGCCTTCATGACATTGAGGACAGCCTCACCTTCCTCATTCTCGAGTGACACATTGAAGTGTTTGAAAAACAATGTTAAGAACATTCCATAAGGAAGAGAACTACCCTTGGTGCTTCTTGCGGCATCAAAATATGATTCATTATAATGTAGCCAAGAGATAATGAAGTGCGAGTGATCAATGCATAAAGTATCAAAGTGTCATTGAAAGAAATTTTGTCAAAACTCCCATTCTTTGGTAACAAAATGTGTGAGACAAGCCGATGAAGTTGGGTTCTTTTATGTCCAGGGAGGAGGAGTGGGTTTTATGCCACGAAGGAGGCTAATATTTTCACAAATAGCTAGCACAGCATCTTCATAAGAAAGAGTAAGATTTTCATGAGTAGGCCATTTGCCAAATGCATAGAGGCGAGCTCCATCAAAAGGAATTTTCAGAAAGGAGAAACAATTCAAGATTTATTGAAATTTGTTGGTTTTTAACAAAGGATATAAGCGTGTCATTCTGGAATGAAAGGTTGCTGGAGAATACTCTTACAAGGTTGGGATAAACAAGTTCATTAAAATCAAACAAATCAAGCCATCCTTGGTAGCGAAACATCATTGTAAAATCCAAATCATTTCCACAGAAGCTTTCAAGATCACGAAAACAGGGAGTTAATTTGCGCTTGAAAAAATCATTCAAATAATGATGATAGTTTTGATAGAGGAAAAATGTATGGGCTGTAAATCCAGAAAGAGGAAAGAGGAGGGTCCTTCTTACGTTGAGAGGAGAGGTTCTACTCCTTCCCTTTTGCCGATGATGGAATAGGTTGTTCCTCCCTTTTGATTCCATCTTGCCATCAGATGGTCCCCTTTGCGCTGGTTCTTTGTCCGCGCCATATGAGGGAGCGGATGCGGTTGGAAGAAAGAGTTTTTACTTCTTTCAGAGGCAGGAAATTTTGGTTTGGATGCACAACTCTTGATCCTTGGCATGTCTTGTGAGTTGCTTCAAATTTTAATATGTGTAAGGGAAGAGGAACCGGTTTGAGAGAAATGGAAGGGGAAGCGTGAGAGAACTAAAATAAGGAAGTTGGAAGGGGAATACGTAATGTGGGAGAAGGATGCACAATGAATAGAGAACGTGGTGTGGTGCATATAGAGAGTTAGTTCTCCTTTTTTTAAAAAAAATTATGCTGTAAAAATTTAAAGATAACGAAAAACAAATTAAAGTTGTCATAGTAACAGTTGTTGGTCATTCAATGGATGTGAGAGATTGCTTTAGGATAAGGTAAGAAGCATTTGGGCTGGAGCAAGTTTTGCGAAAGAAAGAAAAAAAAAACTTTAGTGATAGAGATAAGTTTTTGTGTAAATTTCACATGGGCCCAAAAAAAAACAATGAAAAACATGTTCACAAGTTTCCCTCAAGATAAAAGAAATACCCATATGTTATATGTTCAGGTGGTAGCGTACATCATGTTGGGTCAAAGGAATTTGCAACTAGATTTGTTTCAGCCTCATATGCGTTGACATTGGGCCATTGTGAGTGGAGATTGTTCCATATTTTAAAAGAAACAAATATACATTATTTATGGTATGTTGGCTACGCCTCCATTGAAAGTCCAGAAGCTTGGAACTTTTCTAACTTAAGCCTTTTTTTTTTTTTTTGGCTTAGAATAACATTTGGAACTAAAATGTGAGCACAATGGTTCAGAAAAAAAAATTCATATAAAAGAATAAATGCATATATACAATATGAATGAGGAGATGTAAGAAGCAGATGTATAAGTTACATCATGAGATATACAAGGCCATATCAAGAGTTAGCTCTTGGCGAAAAGCAATATATATGTGGGCTTGGATCAAGTATCATGTAACAGAAAATGTGTCAAATGAAATACCCAACAGGATAACATGACAACAAAAATATATTGATGAAACAAAGGTGGGTTGTTGAATATGAACACAATAAAAAAAATGACAGGAGTTCAAAACAAATTAGTATAACAATGATTAAAAGAATATAGTCCAAGTGAGCTCAGAACATATCATTTGTTTGCATAAAAGAAATTAAAGGAATGTAGTTCATATGAGTTCATAACACACCACTTCTTCAGCGAGAAAACATTTTGTCTTATTTCTTCAGAAGAAATATGATGGTTCCTTTCTTTTTCCCTTTTTTTTTTTATATCAGAGATGAATGAATGACTTATGTAAAATACTCAAGTATATAACTATATATGTCAGTCATATTTAGATGATGCTTTCATACCAATACATTTTCTAAGATAGCAAAATCTCTCTTCAAGAAGAGGTTTGGTGAGAAAATCAGCAGTTGTTCATCAGTGCAAACAAATTTAACTTCAATATTTTTATTTTGGACATGTTCTCTTATAAAGTGATGTCTAATTTCTATGTGCTTGGTCCTAGAGTGAGAATTGGATTTTTTGTGAGATTGATAGCACTTAAATTATCACAATAAAGAGGAACCTGATCATATATAAGATTGTAGTCCATTAACTGATGCTTCATCCATAGGAGTTGTGAGATGCTTGAGGCAGAGATGTATTCAGCCTCTGCCGTTGATAAGGCCACAGTTCCTTGTTTTTTGCTGCTCCAAGACACTAGTGAGTCTCCCAATAATGTGAGACAGCCACTAGTGCTTCTTCTATCAATCTTATCTCCTGATAATCCGCATCACAATAACCTTTAAGATCAAATGAGTTAGTTCTAGGATACCATAATCCAAGGGAAGAAGTTCCAAGCAAATATCTAAAAATTCTTTTTACTTGGAAGATGGGATTCTTTAGGATTAGATTGAAATCTTGAACATAATCCCACACTAAATGATATGTCCGGCCTTGATGATGTTAGGTACATCAATGATCCAATCATTCCTCTATATTTTGTCTCATCAACGTCTCTTCCATCTTCATCTTTATCAATTTTGGCGGAGGATGCATTGGAGTTGCCATTATCTTGGCTTGATCCATGTTGTATTTCTTTAGCAACTCTTTTGTGTACTTTTCTTGGTTGAGAAAAATTCCTCTTGGTGTTTGTCTCACTTGAAGTCCAAGGAAGAAGGTTAATTCTCCCATCATGCTCATATCAAACTCTTTTGCCATCAACATTGAAAATTCTTCACATAGAGAATTATTAGTAGAACCAAAAATTATATCATCAACATAAATTTGTACTAGAAGAAAATCTTGATTTGTACTTTTAATGAAAAGAGTGGTGTCAACTTTTCCTCTTTGAAAATGATTTTCTAAAAGAAATGTACTTAATCTCTCATACCAAGCTCTAGGAGCTTGTTTTAACCCATATAAGGCCTTAGAGAGTTTAAGAACATGGTTTGGAAATATTTTGTCTTCGAAACCGGGTGGTTGTTTGACGTATACTTCTTCATTAATAATTCCATTTAGAAAAGCACTTTTAACATCCATTTGAAATAATTTAAACCCTCGATGAGCGGCATATGCTAGTAGCATTCGAATGGCTTCCATTCTAGCAACCGGAGCATATGTTTCATCAAAGTCAATACCTTCTTGTTGGTTGTAGCCTTGAGCAACCAACCTTGCCTTATTTCTTACAATATTTCCTTGCTCATCCAATTTGTTTTGGAAGACCCATCTTGTTCCAATGATAGTGGTATTTTCTGTTTTGGAACAATTGTCCAAACTTGGCTTTTGTCAAATTGCTGTAATTCTTCCTTCATAGCTTTAACCCAAGCTTCATCATTTAGAGCTTCATTGATTGACTTTGGTTCCACTTGAGATATGAATGCAACATTGCATTCTTTGAATGAAGATCTTGTTCTCAAGCCTTGAGACGCATTTCCTATGATGAATTCATTTGGGTAATTGCTAGTGGCTTTCCATTCTCTTGGAATTTTATTTTTGACCTTCTGGAGATGCTTCAGTTGGATGTTGTTTAGGTTCATGCTTTCAAAGATAATTTCTGTTCTGCAGGTACAATGTCTCCTACAACTTCAGGAGACATTTCTGAGTTTCTTCATTTTCAGGAGAGTTTGTTTTTCCAGATTCTTAGAAGTATTTTCCTGCTGAAATATCTCAGAATTTTCATATTCTGGATTCTTTTCTGCCATTTCAAGGTTAGTTTCACAAAATACAACATGCATAGTTTCCTTTACGCTTTAGAACTTAGATTAAATACTCTATATGCTTTACTCCTAGTTGAGTAACCAATGAATATTCCATCATCTGTTCTAGCATCAAACTTTCCCAAATTGTCTTTGTTATTTAATATGAAGCATTTGCATCCAAATGCATGAAAATAATGAAGAGTTGGTTTGGTTCCATTCCAAAGCTCATAAGGGGTTTTCTTTAATATGGGCCTTATAAGTGTTCTATTAAGAACATAACATGCTGTGTTAATAGCTTTAGCCCACAAGTTTTTTGGAGTTTGATTTTCACAAAGCATAGCTCTTGCCATTTCTTGCAAGGATCTATTTCTTCTCTCAACAACTCCATTTTGTTGGGAGTTCTTGGGCAAGAAAAGTTATGAGATATGCCATTTTCATCACAATAAGATTCAAAATGTTGATTTTCAAATTCTTTACCATGATCACTTCTTATAGATACAATGGAGCTTCCTTTTTCAGTTTGAACCTTTTTGCAAAAATTTTTAAAATGAGAAAATGCTTCATCCTTATGTGCTAGAAATAGAACCCATCCAAATCTTGAATAATCATCTACAATGACCATTCCATATCGTTTTCCAGCCAAACTTTGTGTTCTAGTTGGTCCAAATAGATCAAGATGTAATAGTTCTAAGGGCTTTGTGGTTGAGACAACATCCTTGGGCTTAAAGGAGGACTTTGTTTGTTTGCCCTTTTGACAAGCATCACAAACTATATCCTTTTCAAATTTAATTTTTGGAATGCCTCTTACCAAGTCTTTATTAAGCAATTTAGAGATTTGGTACATGCTAGCATGTCCTAATCTCCTATGCCAAAGCCATTTATCGTTTTCAAAAGATGCAAAGCATCTTACATCTTGAGCTTTTAGATCATCTAATGTCACACCATAAATATTTCCACATCTTTGGCCAGCAAACAATATGTGATTATTACTCTTCTTATGAACAATGCATTTGTCACTATCAAAGACAACATGATAACCATTATCACATAATTGACTCACACTAAGTAGATTGTGTTTTAATCCATTCACATGAAATACATTGTCAATGGTAGTAAAGGATGATTTACCTATTTTTCCAACGCCAATAATTTTTCCTTTTCCATTGTCTCCAAATGTCACATTACCTCCATTTTGATGTTTAAGGGATGAGAACATGGCTTCATTTCCAATCATATGCCTAGAGCATCCGCTATCAATGTACCAAAGCTCTTTTCCCTCCTTCTTCAGCTTGCTTTTTGGAGGAATAACAGGTTGTCTTTTACGCATCCAAAGTTGTTTAGGAACCTTGTCATAGGGGGTTCTATATTCACCTTGCATTTCTATTCACAAGCACAGGGACTACTCCATTTTCCTTTTTAGCCCAGCCAATAAAACATCTATTTGATAAATGTCCTATTTGTTTGCAATTGTAGCATTCTTCAATATTCTGCCTTTTTTTCTAGCTTTGAGGCTCTAACAAAATGCTTCATGTATGGTTTTCTCTTTTGAAAGGATTTGCTGTTGATGCACCATATTTTTGTTCAAAGAGATTTTTATAAAATCGATTTTGTTTATGAGCATCATAACCCAAACCAGCCTTGTTAATTGCACACCTTTGCTGTCCCAAAAGATTTTCCAAATTCTTTGTTCCTTGGACAAATTTGGACAGATCTGAGGTGAGTGTTTTAACTTGTTGTTTCAGGAATTATTTTTAGTTTTAAGAGTATCAACCAAAGAATTATTTAAGCATTCTTTTAGAGCTTCAATCTCATTTGCTAATGAATTATTTTCAGCAACTAAGACTTCTTTTTCTTTCTTTATTGCAGTATATTTACAAAGCATATTTTTTGAATTAACAAGCAAGTCATCAATAATATCAATAAGTTCACAAGTTGTCATGTCAGAAATTTACCTCATCGCTTTCATTTGCCATGAGACATAAGTCAGCAAACATGCTTTCCTCATCCTCGCTAGAGGAATCATTCTCAAGGTCTTCCCATGTGGATAATAGCCCCTTTTCTTGTACTTCTTTCCTTCTTCTTTTCTTTGTAGCAAGGGACATTCATTCTTGAAATGTCCTGGTTGTTTACAGGAATGACATGTTGTATCCTTCTTACTTGATTCTCCTTTGTGGTTGTCTTTCTTGGAAAATTTCCTTTTCTGCCTTTGCCTCTTTCTTCCATAGCTTCATCATTCTTTGCGCGAACATACTAAATTCATCATCTCCGTCTAGCTCTTCTCGTTTCAGATTTGTAAGTTTCTTCCACTTTGGATTTTAGTGCAAGCCCTTTCTTCTTTTTCTCATTTTTTAGATGAGTTGTTTCAAAGGCAATGAGATTGCCTCTTAGCTCATCATAAGTTAATGTACTGATATCTCTTCCTTCTTGAATAGCTATTATTTTAGACAGCCATGGTGGTGTGAGACTTCTGAGAATTTTTCTCACAAGTTCTTCATCTTCGAAGCATTTACCCATCATGTCTAGATTGTTGATGATGACAGCAAAGCGTTCAAACATTTGATCAATGTTTTCTTCTTCTTTCATGTTGAAAAGTTCATATTCTCTCATGAGCATATCAGTTTTAGTTTGTTTGATCTGCTTTGTGTCCTCATGAGTCACTTGAAGTTTATCCCAGATTTCTTTGGCACTTCTACATCTGGACACCTTTCTGTATTCTTCAAAACTTATGGCACAATGTAGAAGGTTGACTGCCTTGGCTTGCATTTCGATTTTCTTTTTCTCTTCTGGTCCATTCCTCATCACTTTTAATGATGCTTTGTCCTTGTTCATTTGTAGTCATAGGCATTTCAGCTCCTTTGGTGATTATTTTCCACAGATCATAGTCTAGATTGAATGAAGATTCTCATTCTTTCCTTCCAGGAAGCATAGTTGACTCCATTGAAAAATGGAGGCCTTGTGGTTGATTGACCTTCAGGAAGAGTGTATGGAACAATGTTGGCCATACTTTTCCTTTGGATCTTTTTGCTCCAAGCGGTTAAGCTTGACCCTAGAGACCTAGCTTGATACCAATTGATGGTATCAGATCACTTGAGAAAGGGGGGTTTGAATCAAGTGATCCTTTAAAATTTTCTGCACACTTACACACAGTTAAAACAATTCACTCAGATGTCTCCTAAGAACTCAGGAGATATTCGTGAGGAGGATGTAATTTATGTAAAGTTTCAAAAAGTATTTATGTGTTTGTTATCCTTTTAAAACAATATATCAGAATACAACTTTCAGCAATATAAATTAAAGGACTTGTTAGAAATGAAATGAGAATAAAGAGATAGGGTTAAGAAGAGTGCACCAAGAGCTTTTATACTGGTTCAACTTCAATATGAAGTCTACTCTAGTCTCACCAATGTTGATGAGAGTTCCACAAATTTCCCAATCCAAATAGATTCAAACTTACAAACCAAAGTTGGTAACAAACCAACTAAATCCTCACAAATACAATCCCAATATTCTAACAAGGACCAAGACAAATTTCCAAATATTGAACACTAACCCACTCACAATATATTTCTCACAATATATCACTTTGAACACTAAGAACAGAGAATATTTTCTTTTCTAGATAAGTCTTGGTGGTCATGAAGATGGTTCTTCTTGAACCTTATATAGGCAGCACCCTTGCAGCCATGAGAGAGAGAAACGTGAGAAGGCTGGAAGCTTGCTGAACGTTCATTTTTCCAGGATATAGACGAGTTTGAAGCATGGAAGAAGGAGCATTTCCATTTTGAATGATGAGCTATGAGGCTCTTTCTTTGTTGTGCAGAAATGTTTTACCCAATGTTCCCAAAATAGAGATGGCTTGACCGTTTGAAATCCCTTCTGCTGTCCCATTTTCTGCTATTGTTACTGGACGCGTTGCTTTTCTGCTACCTTTCTCGGTTACTGTTTTGTCATATTGCAGAAAAATAGTGCTTTGTCCTTTTGCTATTGTCCTATGCTTTCCCAATGCTTTGACTTGTTGAACACACTTTTCTCTTTTTCTCTTGTACTTGATGTGGACATATCTAACTTTATAGAGACCCACAATCTACTGAGACATGATTTTTTGACACACTTGTGCTTGCTTCTGACTTTCGCATTCAGCCTCTTAGTCTAAGTGTGATTCATGATATTTTAAACAGAACCAAGGATGTCTCCTGAAATGCAGGAGATATTTGCTATCTAATATAAAGCTGAAATATTTAGCAAATGTATTAGAGAAGTATGATTATGTTTGTCATCATTTTAAAGGTTCTCAAGCCAACACAAAACAATGAAAATAAACCATGTAGGAAGTAAGAACCTTTTTCCATTTTCGAAGTACAACCTTAACATTCAAATCAAGCTATTTGGAAAAATTCATCCTAATAAAAAATAAAATTAGAAAGCAACCACGAAAATACAACCTAAAAAAAACGAGAAAGAAAACCATGTAGGATTGATTAGTGCAAAGTCCACTCGATACAAAGTTGAAAAAAGTAAGATCAAACGAGTCAGACAACAACAACCTAGCATTACCCCACGAGGAGGAGACAACTCCATGGATCAATCAAGACCATTGAGCTTTATAGGAAAAAGGGCAAAAAGCAAAATTTAAGTCAAACCATATAGAGAATATTCACTTGTAACTCTCCTAATATTTTCTTAGTTCTTCCTTTAGCCCTTATAAATGCAATATCTTCCAATTGATTGACTTTTCTCACTGAAGCCTCCAGTCATTCATTTGTCCTCATCATTCTGGAATTTTGTAACTTGGTATCTCTGACAAGAGCAAATCGCCAAGTTTTCCAAGCATGTTCATAGCTCTAAACTAAACTCTTGAAGTCATTTTGATCTAATAAGAAAGCAATGGCTTGCAAAGAAATAAGTGCGAAAGATTAAAAGAGTGGGTATATATAGAAAGAAGGGAGGAAAGCTCACGAACTGAACTATGGGGGGTGTCTAAAGCATACTTCATCATAGCATAAAATATAGCTCCCACACAATCAGCAGTTAGCTTATTGTATGCCAACTACCACAAAGAAAACCAATGTCCCAATAAATTAATGGCCAATAGATGCATATTAAAAGTGTCATAATATCTAACATCAAAACACTCTCTCTCAAAATATATATATATATATATATATATATATATATATTGCGAATACTAGAATAGCATAAAGATAAATGGAGTTGCAAATGGCAAAAAGTCTAAGCATATTTCATAAAGATATTATGCCTTCTAGACAAAAAGGAGTGCCAATTTTTTGACATAGTTTAAATAATAGCATCTGGCAGTTGTATGGTCACGTACAAAGCACAATTCCCAATAATTATTCCTATCATTTTATTACTCCCAAATTTTTAAACATAACTCAAGCACTTGTTGCTACACCAAAGCAGTGTCCACCACCTCCAGTTCTAACTTCTAGGAGTGCAAAGACAACTTATACCCAGAAAGAGAAAGGGAAAAAAATTGAACAAGTGTTTAAATTTAGGAGACCAACATGTAAAATTACAAGAGGCTGAGAGAGAGGAAGTAGGAGGCCAAGATAGTTTACAAGTTTCTCTTTGGATTTTCATATTTCTACTATCCCTTTTACCAATTTTGGCTGCACTAGTTTTGTGCTAAATTTTTATTGTAGGATTCTTACCTAGAAAGCAATTATGATTTAATGAGCAAACCAAAAGTATCATTGCAAGTTTTGACTTTCTGGATGAAATTTAGACATGTTAAAAAAGTGGGGAGGAATATGAGCTAAGTTAGGGAATCACTAGTGAAAATATGAGAGAAGTAATTCCTTGCCATACTACTGATAATATAATGAGCTGGAGTTAAGAACTTTTGGAATCACTAGGGAATCACTAGGATTATTGTGACAATGCTAAGATACAATTCTTATTCAGCATGAGCAATAGAATAACAAATACATATATAGTGGCATTTCAGAAAGTATTTGCAATAGTCACAGACTAATAATAGTTTATTAGAATTGCAATGTGAAGGCTACATATCAAAGGATACCTGGGAGGTAAAGAAGCATCAAAGGTTTAAAAGAATCTAGAAAACTTAGAACGTAGAACTATTTTTTGTTCAGCTAAAATAAGTTGCCATATAAAACTTAAAAAGTAGGACTATTTTTTGTTCAACTAAAATCTAGAAACTTAGCTATCATATAAATCTTGACAGCTAAAATTTCTTCAACATCTTCGTCACCCTGCTCAGAAAGTAGAACTATTATTTGTTTTTCATCCACCTACAATGACAGTTTCAGTAAGAATAAGATTAAAAGATCACCTTTTATTTTAATAACTTGAGCTACTGATACCATAATAGATAAAACAAGTTATACACATAGCAACAACTTAACAATTAATGACCATTCACAAAGCATATAAATCAAAGCTTCAATAATTGACCATAAAAACAATTCCAAAAAATTTTATCTTTTAAAATAATTTAACATGTTCAGTTTTTAATTTCTTGCTTTCATGTTTATTGGCATTGTATTTTTAATCTATTGATGTAAAATCCCATTAGCATCATGTATTTTGCTTGTGTATGATATTGTCCCAAACTTTGGCAACAAGAACAATCAAAACCTTTACATTTTGACTTCTAGATTGATTTTTTTTTTTTTTTTTTTGTGCAATGGGAGATTGAGCATAACCAAGTATAAGATTAGTCAACATAATTGACCAATTCTTTTCACTTCGATGTAAGGAAATTCAACCCTTCAAAGTATTCAACTTTTACATGCATGGGGAGTACTCAATTACAAGAAGGTTCCAATAATTGTACAAGTAGATAAATTTTCATCTTTGTTATAATGGCCCAAATTCAACCCTTCATTGTTTCTCCCACCCCCCCCCCCAACACACACACATAGCTCCATCCCTAAACAACTCCAAACCCAATTTTCTCCCTGTCATTGAAGCCCAACAACAGAACCTTTTCATCAAAATTCCTCACTTTCTTACAAAACCTTCCACTCACCACCCGGAAACCCCAGTCCCAGCCTTTTCTAACCTTCCCGAAGGTTAATAAAATTTTCAGCAATGTGTAAGTCGATGAAGCAACTTAAGCCATAAGTTTTTATTTAATAGTGTGCCAATTTGTTCAAGGAAAACATGTATAATGATCTTGATTCTTGCACATTTTATTAACTAGGAGTTGGCACAGGATTTTTCAGAAGTTAGTTCTTCAAGCAGCAGCAGCAGCAGTGGCGGATGCAGCATTCTTAAACACAACTTCTAATGGACTGATCAAAACAGTCGTAACCAAACGCCAGACTCCGTTCCTGTCAACCCACACCCCAATATCTGAACATGTGTGGATGGATCCAACACAGAAAACAAGCTTATAACCACCAAAGCTGAGACGCCTAATTTGAAACCCACCGTCCACAGTATTTTTGTAGCCAACAAGTTTAACTTGCGGTAGAGCATCGTTAACAACAGTCCACTTTGGAGTGGGTGCGCACAAGTAGAACGAAGTGAACTCCAAATCCACATCCATACTCTCTTTGAGGTACATAATCTTGAGTGGGGAAGAGATTTTTACTTGTAACCCGATATCAAACACAGAGCTGGACTGCACAACAGTGAGTGGGCATGTTTCGTTTCCGGTTGCGGCTTGGGTGATTCCACCGCCTCTTCCTCTTATGACTGGCAAGATGTAGTATACGCCGCCGTTTCGAAGTGGCTGGCCATCTGTGTCCACCAGTGCTGTGGCGGAAGGAAGGTATGAGGTGAAGGCAGAGAGAATGAAGAGGGCAAACAAAGTAGTACCAATCTTCATATCTTAGGCTGGATATATATATATGTGAAGGCTTTTTGCTATTCTGTGGTGTAAATGAGAGAAGAAAGGACGATCTATTTATAGATCCAATGAGATAATAGATTTTTAAATTCAATTATGCGCAGAAGAAAAATAAAAGAAAAATTCTTGGATATCCAGCGAAAGATTCTGATCAGCATAATTCTAACCCATCGGATTTTCGCACCGTCAAAATAAAAGGCTAAGTGTGCGGCCATATGATGAGTAATAACCACATGTAGGCCGGTTCGAGCTGTGAGTATGAAAAAAATTGAAGTTAAGATATGTTGGGATTTAACCCAAAGTTTCACATTAAAAAATAAAAGTATTGCTAAGTTTCACATCGGTAAAAAATAAAAGTATTGTTAGTATTTTGTCTTATAAATATGATTTTAGTTATTTAAGTTTTGTCATCCTCAAAAGTGGATCTATATATAGTTTTTAGGAGTTGTTCATGTAATGAAATATTTGTAAGGATGATTTACAACTTTAGGGTTAAATGTTGCGAATCATGAGAGATTTGAAACTCTTATAGGGGTCGTGGATGTAAATTAAGACGACCACGTTAAATTTTATCTCCTTTATATTGTTTTTCTTCTTACGTTGTTTCCTCTATTGAGAGAGTTTGTTCTTGTATTTTTTATTTTTTGCTTCGCTGTCAACAAGAGATGTTGAGATTTAACCTAAAGTCCCATATTGAGATGAAGTTGAAAAGTTTTGTAAGAGTGTTGACCTATAAATATGACCTTTACATGTAGGATTTAGATATCCTCTAAGAATGAGAGTGATCTATTATTTGAGTAGTTTTTATGAGTTGTTATGTAATGAAAGATTTGCAAATATGGTTTGCAACTTGCCGTTCAAACATTGTAGATAGTGAAAGATTTGGATGATTTGTGATATCGTTGATGAATACAGTGAAGGTCGAACCACCATAAATTTTGTGTTTTCTTTTTTTGCTTCTTCTACCTAATTAGTGGTATCATAGCAGGTGGTTTGGTTCAATTGGGTAAGAAAG
Organism: Dalbergia oliveri; assembly: GCA_030441495.1. Lineage (NCBI taxonomy): Eukaryota > Viridiplantae > Streptophyta > Magnoliopsida > Fabales > Fabaceae > Dalbergia > Dalbergia oliveri. Next base: position 6,770,004 of record JAMLFY010000009.1, read on the forward strand.
GTAGTTTGTGGATCCATGTGTGGGTTCCGTTGCGTCAAAAATCTTCCTGACAATGAGAGGTCAAGTGGCATGTTCTGTGAGACACATTGTTGCTTTAAACCTTTCAGAATACAAGACTTTGGTTTAGCCGGAAGAATTTATTGAGACTTAACCCTATGTCCCACATCAAGAAGAAGTTAAACTTTTGCAAGAGTGTTGGCCTATAAATAGGGCCTTTGGGTATTGGATTTAGATATTTTTAGTGATCTATTATATGAATAGTTTTTAGTTGTTGTCCATGTAATGAAAGATTTGTAAAAACGATTTACAACTTTACCGTTCAAAAAGTATAGATAGTGAAAGATTCGGATCGATTTGTAAAGTTACAATGTAAGGTAAAAGTCAAATCACATTAAATTTTGTGCCCTTTTTATCCCATTACCCAATAGGAAAACAGTGCCTCTTATGAGATTTAAAATACTCCAATAGATTTGTCTTGAAGGAGGGATAGCTGTGGAAAAGAAAAAAAAAAACAAAACATGTTGACCAACTGGATACCCTTGAATGATATACAAATTCACTTCAAAAAGATATCAAAATTAATTTATAACACTCTAATTAAAAAAATGACTGCACAATAATTATGGATACTCCGTATAATTTTTTTTATTAACTCGTTAATTTGTTTTGATTAAAAATGGATACTGTATAATGGATGCATATCTTTTGCAATTGACAAAATAACTACATACTATACAGGGATTTGAAACCACAAATTATAATATGATCTATGTAATAACTTTTCATAAAGAACAATTTTGAAACCATTTTTTCTGAAAAATGATATAGGAATGTTATATGATAGCCTAAGTCCTCATAGGGTAAAGTAATTTTTACTACAGTGCAGACTTTTTTGAAAAAAATAATAAAAAATCTTCTGGATTACAGTGCCAAAATGTTATTTACACATGTAGCGCATTTCTCGAATACTATACTATATTGATACATTTTAAATCTATCATTGCAAATGGATGTATTGTCAGGATGTTCGCAAAATGTTAACTGTGGATAACATTTCTCAAGCTAAAAATTAAGCTTCACATGGATAGACAGGTTGGGTCCTGTACGTGGTTATTATTCATCTATGTCTATGTGGTGTACAAATTTGTACATTCCCGCAATCTCCCAAACCGTAACTATCTCCCCTTTTGCCATGTACAATGATTGACAAAAAAGAGAATGACATATCACAACGTTGGAGATTAGGATCACCTATAATTGTAGGTCACATTTACAATGTACCGGTCAAAATCGGTACTTTGAATGCTCCTCTAAAAAATAGCCCTTGATAACAAGAAAAAGAAAAAAAAAAAATCTAATGGCCAGTAATGCATAAAAAACTTTAAGATAGTTATACATAAATTATATTAGGATGTAAAAGAACATTTTGTACCCAAAAGACACACTTTGGAAGTGAAAGTTAAAAATGCAGTTGTGGTTTGAACATATTGATATTTCAAAAAATATATTTAATAACCTAAAAGATCAAGAAATTCAAGAAAAAAAAAGGAAAGAGGAAGCATTTACAATTTAGGGTAGTCTTATTTGGTTATATCATAATCTTTATTTGGATTAATGAAAATTATTTAATTTTTTGTATATCTACTATTGTTGTTTTCGGAATTATAGAGCCTGTTTGAAAGCTGTTTTCGAAAACGGTTTTCTATTTTTAAAAATAAAAAAAATAAAAAATCAGTTTGGCTTCCTATTTTTCTTCTCCTTAATTTTAAAAATAAAAAAATTGAACACAAGTTTTTAAAATAAAAATGGGAAAACATCCTAGAGTTGCTTTTGGGATTTTGGTTTTTGAAAACACTGAAGAGACGGTGGCATAATTGCAATTTTAGTGTTTTATGATTCCGAACACAAGTTCGACTCTCACAACCACAAAAGAAGATCATTAAACTCAATTTTTAGAGAATGGGTGCTGCATCTGCCCCTAGCAAGAACATTCACGCCATCCTTCACTTTCCATCTTCTGTAGCAGTGCAAGAAAGGTCCTCCATCCTTGGCCGGTGCACACAACCGAGCTCCTCCACCCTTGGCGGCACACGCGACCGAGATCTTCCACCCTCCGCCGGCAAACGAGATCCAGATCCGCCTCCGCTGCAGCCTTTGCATGTGACCGAGCTTCGCCTGCGAACGCGACCCAGCTCCGCCGGCAAACGCGACCCATTGAGTCCCTCCCTCTCTCTTTCTTTCTCTGCTTCTTTCTTCAATGTCTGAATATACCCAAACATTGATCTTTCTTTTTATGATTAATTGGGGTTTTGATATTTATTCATGGATCTGAAATTGAATCTATAATTGTTTGATTCCTCTGATAGGATTCAATGATTTGTTGCGTTAGAAATTACTAGATCATAGCAAGAACATGATTGCTTAAAGCTTTGCATAACTGAGGCAAATTTGCTATCTTACTTATATGTTCTTTCATGGTACTTGATTAAAATTGACATTTAACTAGTTTCATTAGGCACACTGCTATCTTGCATAGTAGTTATGCTAGCATATCATATTCCATACTTGCATGTTCCAATCACTACTTTTTGAGGAGGTGCTAAATGGTCATACTTGCATGTACCAATTTTGGCCCATTTATATATGTTATTTAATCCAAATCACTTCACATTGTTATATCTTTAACTGACTTTCCCTAGTTAAATAAATTCATTGTAGGATGAGGAGGCATGAAGCGATTGTTGGCTCCTTTGTATTGCTTTATACTTTGACCTTATAGATTTTTCTCTTAATGCTATCTTTTAACTGGAGTCTTGGTGGAGGTTGTTGGTTTTAAGCAATTACTACTTGGCGTATGGACTTGTAGCTAGTGACTAGATAAGAATTGTTTATGATGGATTGAAAGAGCCTATAGTGCATTCTACCTCCCCTCCTTAAATTTTGATAGGTATTTTATTTCATTAAGTTGTAGTGTAATCTTTTATTTTTGTAATTGATGGCATAGGCTTTAGAAACTGTGCACAATAATTTCTGGTGGATACCAAACATGAAACTGTTATATGATTTTCATTAATAGGACTCAAATGCAGAACATTTTTCTCAATGGTCCAGCAAAATGCAGCATTTGTGCTGGTGTTAAGCCTTTAATTTTATTAGGAAGAATAGAATGAGAATGGGGAAAACTGATTTAATTACTCATCAACTTCCAATACATATAAACAGGGGATGTTATGTGATCTCAGCATATACACTCACATATTCTACTGAGAATTTCAGAGCTTAAGAATTTTGCTTGTTGCTAACTGTATACAAGTTGAAAAGAAACAGCTAGCATCTGTTTTTCTAAGATGAGTTAATGCCCTTAACATGGTGATTTCAATTAATTTGTATTGAAGACTTGAACTCCAGCACTCACGTCATTGCTATTGTTAATTATTTTCATTTTTCCTTCATGTTGGTTGGACTCTATAGGGACCTTGGTGGGTGAATGTTGTTATTCCTCGTCCAAAATCACAATGGCGAGCTGCCTTCGGGTATTATAAAGGTACATGGTTAGTTTACTTGTGTTCTTAATATTGAATAAATTATGAACTTTGTTACTTTGTGTTGTTCATTGGTCGAGTGTTCAATAGCTTAGTTACTTTGTGTTTGTATATGAGATCAATTAGTGTGAAATGTGCGATCAATATCTATATCTATATTAATGCTATAGATACATATGTTAGGTGGCATCTACACATTATATAGGGGACAATCCCTTCTCCACCTCTGGTTTCAATTTTATGTTGCCTTTGTCCACTTGGAGCTTCTGCTTTTGCATTTATATTCTTTTTATTAGCACTTTCGGAACCTCTTCTTGGCCATGTTATGTTTTTTATATACTTTGCTTTCTTTTGGGCTGGTGCTCCTTTGCCCCAAATCTTACGAAGATTCAGTTGATGACCAGCTAGTTATGTGCCGCTTTTGCACTCTCTATTGATTCACACCACTGAGTGGGTGATTTCACTGCTGTACTGGTGTTGGAGATGCCTCCAATACTGAATGGTGTACTGGATGGCAACTCCCCTGTTTTTGATTCACCATTTTTCACTTGTCGTGGATTTGTCTTCTTCTTTTTTTTTTTGGAATGAGAATCATTGTTTTTTCTGAAGTACTCAGCAAAAAAATATCCTTATTGTTTGGTGGATTAATAGTCTAAGAAAAATAGCCTTGCTATCCTCTACAAGAAAATGTGTTGTACATATATTTTGCTCGGTTTTCTTTTCTTACCTTAAATGTGGCTTCTTGCAATACATGGGAGTTAGACTCTGTCATGCCACAGACAAAATTTGTCTTAGAAAGGCTCAAGAGTCTGGTCATGCGATTGTTGTTGTCAATAAGATAGATAGACGTTATGCCTTATAGTCATCTAGATTTTGTCACATGCAATGTGAGAAGTGATGAACCTAGCCAAGTGATGTGACCCTTTTTAATCCCAATCTGTCTTCAGGTTTTTGTTTTAGTTGATTCTGTTCTTGGTTCCTTTTATGGCCAACTTAAGATTTTATATATGTAATTGGTGAAGAACTGAAAATATTAGACTTAGCATTTGTTCTTTATGGTAGATTTTCTGGTTGTTAGTACCAAGAAAATGTCATTTGTTAAAGTCCAAGAGTTTGCAACACCTTGTTTCATTTGCAGGTGACAGTCTCTTGCTAAGTTGCTTGCAATTTAGTTTGAACTAGTTGAGATAATCTTTCTTGCCTAATCATTTAGCTGAACATGTCTTGCATCTTGGTTCCTGTATTAAACAAGTATAATTTCAGGCCTTGTAAGTATAAAATTTGTACAATTTTTTTGTAAGTTCTGGATGCTTTAAGTATGCTAAATGATCAAAACAATTCGAGATCTCAAAGTTTCAATAATGAAGATCATGAACATATTATGTACTTAATTTGGCTAATTTTCATTAAGATTGATATTAATTTTGTTAAATACGTACACTAATATTAATGCTTCATTGTAATTTGCAGTTGATAACTAGAAGCGAAGGTGTTCATCTTTGTTAATTGTTGGTGATTCATGCTTGTTATGTTTTGAAATTGTATTTTGTACGTACCATATTTACTTTATGGGAGCATAACATATGCACTTCTTTAGATTGATATGATTCTGTTTATTTGTAATATTGATATTTATTACTTTAAGACTTATTTTACTTTTAATATAATTGGAGTTTTTTTTTATATTATTGTTATTCTTATATATATATATAAATTTGGAAGTAACGAAGTTGTTAGTTTGAAGGCATTAGTATTAGGATTGTAGCTTTTTTTTTCTTTAGTGGCTTTCCACCTCCTCAATAATTTTTTTTTAATTAAAAGAAACAAGGTTGAGAGGTTTAATGCTTCTGTAAATGAAATAGAATTACAAGAGGTTAATATCATTTTTTTTGTTTCAATTGTATTTATGTCCATATTAGGCCGTCTGACATTAAAGCTATAAATGATAATATAAATTTATATGTGAATTTCAATAGGGATAACACAACAAGATTGAAGGATGAAATTGCAAGGAAAATGACTAGACATTGTGATCAAATTATAAATTGTGACTACAAGAAAATCATGCATAGCTTATAAATGGATATGTAAATATAATTTGACATCAAGTTGTATGAAAACTATCTTTAGAATAGGAAGTTGTATTAAGACTTTATTTATTAAGTATGTATGAAAATATTATCTATAAAATATAGTAGTTAAAATTTATTATTTGTAGTAATGTAATTTGTCAAAGTTTTTTGTTTTAATAGTTTTAAAAGTTATTTTTTAAAAAAATTATTCAAATAAGTTTTTTGTTTTTTATGATTATAAAATTGTTCCTGAAGTTAAATTGTTGAACAGATTTTTCTACTTTTTAATTTTTAAAAATTAAACTTAAACTTGTTTTGTAAAATAGTTTTAAAAAATTTAAGAATAAAAACACTTTCAAATAACCCCATAATATTTACTATTTTTGGTTTATATTCCTTTTGATATTTTTGTGTAGATATGCAACCGCTGTTCGATGTGGAATATGCTACATTACAATCTCCTTCAAGTGATGAAGAAGTTGTTCCTATTGAAAATGAAAATGAAGGAAGAAGTGCAAGTAATCCAATTCATTAAATTGTCTGTGGGTAAAATTGTGCATAACATAGAGGAAGCATACAATTTATGTTGTAGCTATGCACGTATATTGGGTTATAGTGTAAAAAATCCAAATCCCACAAATGGTTAATAGTGGCGGTTTTATTTGCATTTACCGGCAGTTTCAAACTACTACAAAAATGTATAGCAGCGGTTTGCAAACTGTCAAGGATACTGCTGCCCTTAAACTGATGGCAGTTTTGGTGAACCTCTGGAACAACCGCTGCTGATAATGGATTCGCGACAGTTTTTATCACAGCGGTTTGAACGCAACAGTGGCAGTTTCAAATCGCCACAAGAGGGCCAATGATCCATAAGAACTTTTGGTTTATTGTCAGCGGTTTTGAACCGCCGCAAATGAGCTTTATTTTTTTGTCGGATTTAAACTGCCGATGATTTTTTTTAATATTATTTTTTTATATATTGTTTTCTAGCATGTGGAAAAAAAAAACTCAATAAATTTGAGTTTGTTGGTTAGTCTTATCCGATGTTCCTCACTCGCGTTGAAACTGTTGGTAACTAAGGTTGGCAATTTTTTAGCTTGTTGGTAACCTTGCGATCTATAGTGAAGGTGTTCGCTGATAAACCACCAGCTACCAACAAATTCACAATGAGTTTTTTTTTTTTTTTCAAAATTCTCCTCCATATAATTCCTCTACTATTTTATTCAAACAAGTACATCGTGTATTACGTATTATGTATTTTTCTTATGATGATCGAAGTCTATTGCAAGATCAAACTTTTAATAAAAGGCTGCAAATTTAATTCTTTTTTTTTTCATTTTCATTTGTTTGCTTTGTATAGATCGAATTGGATTTCAGTGTTACTACTGTGATTTGCAAGGTTTTAGGTGTTGAGAAACCAAGAAGGGGAATGGTGCTTTATTGGTGATTGCGATTGTTCCTGTGAGTTTATCTTGTAGTTGAAAAATAGTATTTGGAATGGCATAGCTATTGGCTGATTGGGGTTCTAGTTGTTTTATCTAAAATAATTTAGGAGTTATTTTAAATTACTCACACTGTCAATTTTTGGGATTGTCTACTCCAATGTCTTTGGTTGAGTGCACCAGGAGTATTTTTTGTATTCAGAGTTGTAGCCCATTATTGCTTTTTTTGTTCATCCCTTTGTGAGAGTTTTGAACTTTGCCTAACAATTATAAAAAAAAAAAAGATTTATTTCTTAATATACCCTAAAGTTTTATGTATCATAAATACAATCCGCAGGAATGTGAACAGAAATATATATTATTTATGTTTCACTTGGTGAAAGTGATTACTAGGATATAAAGGGTCCATGATTAACAAGTCATCCTTAGGAATGTGAAATCCCAAAATGACATGATTTTGTCCGAATAAGATTCCTAAACTAAATAATGTTTTTTATATATTCAAATACATGCATATTCCCATATCATGTTCAAAGAATAAAAAGAAACATGAGTATTTGAAATTTGTTCCCATGACAGCCAACTCACCAGTAACAAATGGTGGTGAAGGTCAAACAACACATGGAAAGAATAACAACAACACAGACAAGAGTGCAAAATAGGATCAGACAGACAAACTGACAATGGCGAACTATTGGTAGATATGAAATTATGAATGGTGACGCATGTACTTAGATAAGGAAGAAACCAAGTAAAAGAGCTGAGAAAAGGATTGAGCTGGCGCGGAACATGGACATTTCACTCCGGATCGCTGCCGATTTTTTCCCTTTTTCTTTTTTTTATCGGTTGAAAATCCTTCTAGCTTTCTATTGTGAGGGATGTGGTGGTGCTCAGCCAATGGCTTCTTCTCTTCGAATTGAGGTTGGTGGCTAACGGCCTCAGTGGTTTGCGTATTCATTGCCGATCGCTCATGTGCCTCATCAGCTGAAGTTGGCCGCCAATGAGACAGTAACAAGAGAGTGATGAGGGAGGCACATAGCATGCATCTTGTTTGCGTCATGCCTGCGAGTCTGCTGAGTCCTGGGTGAGGCATAATGCTTTAGCAGTTAGTAGTGTAATGAATCCCTTTGTCTAGTACAATCACATGGTGTGAGTCCGTAACCCATACTGGTATTTGTAAGTTGTGAAAGGTTCATCAGCGGAACCACACAATGGTTTCTCGTATCTTTCTCCTTTGACTTTGTTTCTAGCCACGTATCTTGTTCTACAAATATTTACTGCTGAATCAGTATATGGGCTGTTGTCAGTGTGTCATGATTTCTTGTCTTGATTCAGTTACAATGTACGAAGAATCAAGTTGTGGTGGGCCGACACATGTGGTGAAATTGTCCTGTTACATATAGGTGACAAAAAATGATTAGTCAGAGACTCCCTATATATATACATACAGACAAAACCCTCATTTTAGTCTATATAAAATTTTAAGTTAAACAAATTAGTTCTTTTTTGAAAAAAAGACCTTAAATTGATTTTTGTAAAATTAAAAGGTTGGACAAATTAGTCGCAGTGCAAAAAATCTCCCCAATAGGTTCCAACAAAATTGAATAGTTCAGATAAATTCCTCTATAAAATAGAATAAAAAAAGTTAGTTCCTCTATTAAGTTTCTAGAGGAATTAACTTGTCTAATAATTTATTTTTATAGGGACTAGTTTAAGAGGTTTTTTTTTTTATAATGATCAATTTGTATGATTTTTTAATTTTGTAAGGATCAATTTGAGAATTCATTTTTTACAAGGATTAATTTGTGCTACTTATAATTTTAGAGAGAATAAATGGGGTTTTCTCTATTTCTTAATTTGACTTGGCAATTGATGGGCTAGTTTTTTTTTCGGTAGATCATTTTTTCTTTGGGGGTGTGTGTTTAGGCAATGGAATAGTCTATAACCAGGCGAGGTCATTACTCAATAGCAGAACATTTTACAATACAAATTATTGTTCTTTCATGTAGCATTTCCCTATATGTTATTACCTATTTAAAAAAAAAGTTAACTTATACCACAAGTCACAGATTGTAAGAACTCTAATTAATTAAGAGAATTATTTTTGTTAGAAGAAAGATATAAATATTTTAAAGTAGTTTCTCAAAACTACAAATCACGTTGTCAATGAGAATATGAAATTCCCTTCTTGAAGCATTAAAAGAAGTTTAACGCGTTGGTTTGAGTTTTTTTTTTTATTTTTAGTTTTCTGGTTTCAGATTTTGTGAAGGAAGTCCTAAAAATTCTAAAACTTTCAGTTTTAGTATTTCCTTCACAAAATCCTAAAACTGAAAACTAAAACTAAAAACTTAAACAAACCCTAATATTTCTTGATTTTCAAAAGTTTTTGCAAACAGAATGGTTCTTTAATGGCATATAAGGATATTTATGGATGATTCATTTCCGGAGAAAATATTCTGGATGTTTAGTTAATTAATACTTATCATTTCTTTATCACAGGATATCACAAACACCTTAGAACATCATGTGACGTAGACTTTTCATTTCAATTTCAATTCTAAAAGGATTGGAATTAACTTAGACTCTTAAAAATTATACATGGGTTTATTAAAGAATTGTAACACGAATGTTATTAGAAAATAAATGAGAAAGAGAAACAACTATATCGACTTTAATGAGGAGGAAGAAATTTCATAAGTTTTGGATTTGACAATTCATAGGATATAAGGTAGGAATTAGAAGATCTAGTTTTAGTTGTTTTTGAATTCTATAAAATTAAATTGTAGAATTATAATTCCAGTTCTATATTTTAATCCAAACATAACTATGAAGCTGACATTTGGTAGCTACCAGATCTTAACATCTAGTTAGTTCAATTATGACGTATATAAAGGGTCTTGTGGCCAAAGGTTTATCCTCTTAGGGGAACTCTTACCTTGAAAAGATTAGTTACTGCTGCCGACAGTGAATATCTTAGAAACTAAGAGTATATTTGTGATTTTGGATTTTGAAGAGGAATAGAGGAAATAGGAGGACTTCTAGTATAAAATTATATTACAAGTCCCCCTCCCATCCTTTTCTTAGCCTAAACTCATAAACATACCCTAAAAAAAAAATGTTACTCCAAACATCAAAATTGGAATTGGACCATCCACTTCTAATTCCAAACTTCAATTTCTTGTTCAATTCCATGTGCCTTACGAGGCCTAATTTTGTTATGCTTATCTTAAAATAATGTACATCAATGGCCAAATCTTTTTTCAATACTTCATTAATAATTTTAACATTGACTTCAAAATAAAAATTTCATTTTCAAATCAACTACCATATCAAATAAAATATCTTTACAACCCAAAAGGGCTTGCTCAGCAAGAGATGTTATGCTTTATGCATTGTCTCATTTTCTTCATTTGTCTCCCTTTTTGAGTTGTTGAGTTGTTTTGAGGCCTGTAGTAAGTGCATCACTATTTTTTAGGTGTTTTGAGACATCAATAAATTTTCAGAAAAAGGGGGGTATGGGGGGGTGGGAGGTAGGGAGGGAGAGAGAGAGAGATGGAGAATTTAGATTACCCAAAAGGAGTTGCAAGAGATAGAGAATCTGAAACTTGTACCATGCACAAAAGAGGAGAAATGAAGGTCATGAAGAAATAGAAATTAAATACAAGCTAATTTGTGTTGAAAAATAAAGAAACTTCAAAGAATTTAAATTCTAACATCTTAAAAAAGAAGGGAAATACAACAACAGAAAATGATGAAAATAAAAAATGGATTTAGATTGAATATGGTGAAGAAAAATCACATACAATATTGAGAGAAAATGTGATTAGAAAGGGAAAAATGAAACTTCCAGGGAAAATTTGTAGGATTTGCGAAGAAGAGTAGGAGAAATAAACGTAGGTTCAGCTTATTTCATTTTTATATCAAGAAAAATTGAAGAGTCATTTCTCCCAGGGACAATGAGTATAAGATTTATCCAAAATGTACACTAATAATATCCTTTGGTTTGCTAGGAAGATCAAATATTTTATAAAAGAAGACTGGAAAGGTTTAAGGAGAAACAAAAGTGAGAGGAGCATGAAACATGCATAGCTAGTGAGGGTTTGTTTTTATAACATAGTAATAGATTTGGAAGTGAGTCAGCAAAAGTGATATTCACAAATTGTATAGGACATGTGCATAAATGTTAGTTAAAGAGACAAAATAAGACATGTTAATTAATTGGTTTCTTCTTCTTGGAACTAATCAACTTAATAACAATTTTTCTTACTATTTATTAAATGACTAGGCTGTTTTGAAGCATTAAAAATAGTTTAATGTTTCTTTATTTTCAAAAGTTTATGCACAGAGAATGGTTCATCAATTGTTTATAAGGATATTAATGAATGATTCATCACTCAAGAATATTTTGTGGATGGTTAATTAGTTAATATATATTGTCTCCTAATTAAAGGATATCACAATGTCATGGCCCAACTTGGCCGAGACCGATGCATAGGGAGCCTTGGCGAAAACCTGATGGAATTTCCTCTAAAACATGGACACACCCAGAGTGACCCCTGGTATTTTCACCGTAGTATTGTTCCATTTAAGAAAGGCATTCAAAAACGCATCCAATCCCAATCTAACTATGCATCTAATCTTAAATAATAATTTCAAAATTGATTTATACAAGTTTTATAATAAGATAAAAACAAGATTCTTAGAATACTCAGTCATGAATTTCAAAGAACATTTATAAGTGACTCAACAAGCAAGAGTATATCTACCTTATGCACGGGGACAAGCCCAAAGTAAAAATTAATGTACATACATTATCAACATACACAAGTTATTCATCAAAGTCTATAATGCCCTAGGTCCACTTGTCCTTAGATGAGTCTAGTATGGCCTTAGAGTCCCTAAGACCTACTGGATTGCTAAAAGATCCTCGAAATGAAAAAATAACAACCTTATATTAGATAAGCTCACCATGGCGAGCCAAGTGTCACCAAAGCAAGGGCCCCATCATGGCAAGGCCCTTCATCACCATGTCGGTTGTGCATGTGTATGCATGTGTTGTTGCCAAACTCGCTGCAGCGAGGCCTTTAGTCATCGTGACGAGCACACGACCTTTCCCTCAATGGCATGTTTACTAGACTCACCATCGTGAGCCCCAGTCACTACAGCAAGCTTGCAAATCCCCCAACATGTAGAGTGTTCAGTGTGTCACTAGAGAGACCTTCATGTTAGAAATCCATCAAACGACCCAGTTTCACTTAGTGACCCCTTACACTATAAATAGTCATCTCCTACCTTAGGAAGCGAACCCTAGCTACCATGTATATGTTCTCTCTTTCTCTATCTCTCTCCTCTCTCTCTTCTCTCTTGTGTTCTTTCTCTATTCTTTCTCCCAGCTCCTAAGTGATTTTCGTGGTTTTTGATAGTGTTCTGTGTTTTACCAAGTTTATGAGTTAGGGCTGCGAGGCATGATTTCTTATACAAGTTCTTCCCTTTTGTGTAACACCCTAGTAGAACCCAACTATGCTTGAGTACACATTTGGATTCTATTAGTTGTCACTTACGCTTTACGTTCATTTTAATTTGAAATTAACTTAAAAAAATACTAGGTAATTTTTTTTTGGGTACAATTACATTTTGAATTCCTAAGCATGTAGCGAGATTTGAAATACATAGTACTATCATTGCGTTAATAATTTTAGAACTTGACATTACAATTAGTTATAAAAAAGTAAATAGCATGAATAATTCTATAATGGTTAACATAATACACATTACTTTAAACATAGATAGTTGTAATTAGTTAAGGGAATACATTACATAAGTCTAATTAAAAGTACAGCACATAGTTCTTAACCAATCTACACATAATAGTTCAATGCATAAATCTAATTAAACTAAATATAGATCAGCACATAACCAATATAAATTACTAAAACCTAGGCAATGGAAACTCAATCCCTAGACAATAGCCTTCCTCTTCACTTGCTACACCATCCTCTACCATCTATCCAACTCCTTGAATATGGGCTCTCCTGACTAGAGACTCAATTGTGATGGAAATTTGATGACTTGGCTTTGGAAGAATCTTCTTTGTCATCCTTATCATCAGAAACATTTTAAAAGTCACCCCATGAAATAGGACATCTCTCTATACCAAGCATCGTAGGCATTGGCTCACCACTAGTAGTAGGACCTTTGGGAGGGACTTTGAGCCAATCTTCTACTCTAATGGGTGATATTCTAGCAATGATTCCCATTACACAGTTGGGTTAACCCTCCATACTCAGGTTCATACATTTGTGGTGCTATACCCAATCTGTTGGTTGCTTCTATGCTCTGAATGAAAGGAGGTATTGAATAGTGCTATGTTGTAGGGGATTGAACTAGGGTAGGAGAAAGGTTTCCAAAAGGACTTAGATGCATGTAGTGTTCTACTATGGTGGTGGTCCTAATCATCTTCAAGCTCATGGTGGTGGGGCCCACCTTCTAGGCTGGTCACCTTCTGTCCATATTTTCTAGGAAGGACACAAAAGTAGACATAAGAGTAAGAAACACATGATTTCTTAGTAGGAGTTCCAACTTGGCACTACACGTGTCATTAGTGCTATCCTAGTCACTTCAAGTTTATTATAAAGACATGAGCAAATAAGTATTCCAATTACATAGTTTTTTGCAAACATGATTAGCTAAAATGAGGTTACTTTTAGGCTATTCTTATATCATTAACAGGGGTATACATATCATAACTCACCAATTACAGTCAAGTAATCCAGTAATAATCTCAGCTAAACTACATGATCATGTTAACATTGCCATTCATTAAGTTCTTGTATGACATTCCATTTCCTTTCATTAACATTTCTCTCAATTACTCACAGGATGCCTGATGAGTTGCATTTATGCACTCATTTTCTGTCTAACTCTGACATTTTGCATTTGAATTGTACTCAATTGATGTTAAATTAGTGAATTTGCAATTTGTCCTCAATATGCATCATTGGTTAATTTCATAGCTATAAACATTGTTTTTGATGCATGATCATTTTTTTTAAGTGCTTTGTGCTTTTAACCTCTTTGTGGGAGTGTTGTTTGATAATAGGGACTTCCAGGTTAGTACATTAGAGTAGAAGAACCTCAGGAACACTGCGAGGTTTTGAACTTATTCAAAGAGCTACAATTTCTATTTCTAGGCCGAAAGCTAATTCGAATGTTTTGGCCCCCAAATGGGCTTGGAAGTTACTGGATACCGCCCAGACGGTGAACAGAAGAGTGAAGTCACCGAAATTCATACTGGAGACCGCCCAGGCGATCAAGGACCGCCCAGGCGGTCATATGCGGGCGGCTAGTGTCAGCGGACGCGATTTTCATGTACGGACCTAATTTTAGCTTTATTTTTAGGTTTTAAGAGACTATCATATGAGGATACTAATCATGAGACTCTCTTCTCATTTCCTCTCTCTAGAAAACACATTCTCTCTACATCTCTTCTTCTTCTCTTCTCTCTCTAAGGATTCCATTGGTGAAGGTGCCTTATCTTGGGGATTGTAGCAACGATTGTTGCTATTATTTTCAGGTTCTCTTATCTTTATTATTGTAATCTTCAGAGATGGAGGAGTAGATTTTTTTACTAGTGTAGGGATTTCCGGATGGATTGGGATGACATTTGAGACCCTTTGTTTATATTGAATGCATTGGTTTTCTTAATGTTCTGAGTTCATTCCTTTAATTATTGTGGTGATTGCTATAATCTTTATTGGGATAACTAAATTGGCGATTGTCGTTTAGGGAAACCCTTTAGGCATAAATTGATAGATCTATTGGTTTATGTTTGAGGGAGAACATTAGAATTAACTTTTCGATTGGCAGTTAGGCTATAGCAATTGGCTTATTAAATTGATGTGATTTCTAAATAAATTGGCGATTGTCGTTTATTAGTTATTTGCATTGATCAAATTCTAGAGGTTGATTGATCACTAGTAGAATTGCCGGAATTTATTACCAATAGCCACCAATGGGTTTAATATTTGGTCAATGATAATTAATTTCAAATCCTAGGAATACTTTGCACTAGTGCCTTTTCTATTGTTGCTATTATCCTTAAATTTAAATTACTTGCTATAATCTCAAAAACCCCAAATTTCTAATTAGCTAGTAACACTTCCTTGTGAGACGACTTAGTTGTGCCCTTTACTACATTTTTTGTGCAACTTGGCACTTTATAAATTTTTAATTTGTTGTGAGTCGCGACAACTTGCATCAATGCCTCTATTAGTCCTTAAGCTACACTTTATGGGTTAAGTAGTGAGTTTATTTATTATTTTCATTAGAATATCACAAGATGCCTTCAAGAATACCTTAGACCACCTCATATGGTAATGAGTTCATATCGTGGCCATCGCGTAACCTTTTGATTTTCAGGTTTAAACCCAACGATGTAGGGAGTTAAGTTGTGAGCTTAACTCCACTTTTCTAGACTTTACTTGTTAGTTTCATTGCTTTCATATGCTGTATTTTCATGCAAAGTTTTATTGAAAGTCTCATGCTTCGACAATAGATATCTCATAAAAAATCTCCTAACCAAACAACAACTATCTCACATGAAATCTCATAACTAATCAGGACACATGTCATACAAATCTCATAGCCAACAGTAGATAATCTCATAGAAGGTCTCATAATTTGATAGTAAATAATCTCATATAAATTCTAGAATCAAATAGTAGATAATCTCATTAAATCTCATAATTAAATAGTAGACATGCCATACAAACCTATTGCCAACAATAGATGATCTCATAAGAAATCTCATGGTTTAATAATAGATATGTCATACAAATCTCATATTAAACATCCTAAATCATCAAGTCCCTAGTGTTCCTAAAGAGTCATGGAAGTCTTGGTGTTTATATATTATGAAGTCTTTCTCATTATTCTTAAAAATTCTAAAAATCTCTTTCCTTTTAATTCTCCTTGTACCCTAAGCATTCCATAAACACCTTTAATGCATTTAAATATTATCCTTGTATATTTTTAGATTCTTTATATATTTTTAAGTTCCTCATAACCTTTTTATATATAATTTTTCTTCTTAAAGATTATTACAATTTAAATTCCTTAAACTTTGCCTTTACAAGGCTTGAATTTTCTATTTTCTAGATCTACATCTTTCACAAGAAAATTCATAATGTAATAACACCCTAACATTTAACCTAATACACTCTAAGTCGTATCGTAATGCCTCATTTTTCCTTCTATGCAAAATGACTAAAATGCCTCTAAGGTCATTGTTGCATGACAATTGAGGACTCCAGCCACCATCCTTTAAGGTTTAGTTTAATGTTTGAAGTGGACTATATGTGTTTTAGATGACAATCAATGCAAAATTTGCAATTCTTGATTTTTCCGTGTGCAAAATTACCAAAATACCCATAAGGTAATTTAATGCGGGATTAAGTGATGACGGGACCTTCATCACCCTTGGAGTTGGATATGTTATCTTGAGGGGATATTTGATGTTGAGGTGAGTCTTGGAAAGTTTTTGTGTAAAATTACCATTTTACCCCTAGTGAGTGCTAAGTAAGCTTAATTAATATAATTAAGGATATATAGGCAATATTAAACTCCAATTAAAGATAAATTATTTTTATTAATTAATCTTGAGTTAAAATAATTATTTTGAGTTAATTGAGGCCCAAGAATGATTAAGGAAACTTAATCTCACTCTTAAAACAAAGAGGAGACATGATGATGTCACCACTACACTTTCTACCTAAACTACCCCCACTTTTTTGTCTAATCCCTAAAATATCCTTAATCCTAGCCCAACCTCTCCCTCTCCTTTTTGTAACGCCTAATTTCTCCTGTTAAGAGTACAAATGACCGAAATGCCCCTGAGGTCATTTTTACCGAAATTAAAGGACAGTTGTCCGCAACCCTGGGTAACTCGATGTTTGAAGGGGATTATGCTGTTAAGAATGATATCGAGGAGAGAACCTCGTTTCTAAACTTTCGGCTCAAAATGACCAAAATACCCCTCCTGTCTACATGGGTAAAAGGTGCCGTTTGAGCCGGAACTTTTCCAGGAAGTTTAGAATGATGTTTATGAGCAATGTTTGATGTTTAGTAAAGCAGAAGGTCGGCAGCTTTAGCGCAAAATTACCATTTTGCCCTTAGAACAATGTACAGTAGGCCTAATGACGCAGTTAAGCAAACCTAAGCAATATTAGGCTCTAATCGAAGATTAATTTATTTCGATAATTAATCTAGAGTCAAAATAATTTATTAAGGTTAATTAGAACCTAAGATTGCTTAGATAAACTCTAATTGTATTCTTTAATTCAAGATTCCTAGTCATGGAATCTTGAATAGTGTTTTCTCTCCAATTCCTTAAATTAAGGAATTGAGCCATACCTCATTTGACCAAAAGAATTATTTTAAATTACTAATCTAATAAGATTACCCTCCTAATCAAGTCTTGAACCACCTCAATTAACCATTTTCTCACCTAAACACTTGCTTACAAACTCCTAATAAAAAACATAATCATAGAAACACTTAAACACATCCTTAAACCACAATTACATGAACAAAAATCCCTTCCCCTTGGCTGATGTGTTGACCGAAATCCCCCCTAAAAATGGTGCCACATGTTGATTTTTGATGCACTCCAAGCCCATGCCTTAGGTCATGCTTTGCCCATACCTTGCCCATGCTTCCAACTACGCTAGCCATGCCTAAGCCCATGCTTTTGTAAGAGATATTTTCCTCCTCCATTGACCTTGAAAAGCCATCAGCCATTCCCTCCCCAAATCAGCCAACATGTCTCATTTTTCTATAAATACCAAGCCTTGATGAACCTTGTCACACTTTGGTTCATTTGGTAAGTTCACACTTCTTGCAAATTCTCTCATTTCCTCTCAAATTCCTCAACTTGGCTGATTTCTTCCTCAAGACTCCAAGAGGATTTCCTTCTCCTTCCATCAAGAAAACAAAGCTTTCTTATATCTCTCTTCAAGACTTCTTAAGGTAGGGGTTTAGTTTTGATGATTTGTGTTTGTGTTTCTCAAGAAAGTTCTAGTTTTTCTCTTGGTTTCAAACTCCTTTCCCTTCCTCTTTCTTTTTCGGCCAAGAGGCCTTTTTACAAAAAGAATGTGAGCTTGATGATGAGGTTTCAAGATAATGACTTGTTGTTGTCATGTGAGAAACCTCTAAAGCTTGAAACAACTTGGTCTTGGACCATACATGCTTGGATTTCCTTTCTTTTCTTGGCTTAAGTTTTCGGTTTTTCCTTCCTCTTTCCCTTAAGGATTTCAGTTTTTCTTCTTTGGATTTGAACAAAGTTTGTAAAATATGTCTAGTAGATCACAAAAGTTTTGTTAAGAAAGTTAATCTCATGATTTCAAAGAGCTCTAAGCTTACCCTTGCCAACCTTAAAGTTGGTCCGTTCTAGAATCCGCGCTAGATTGAAGCCTATGAGCAATAAAATAAAGAATATGACTTAGTTCTTGTAGTTTTGTTTAGACAAAGTGATGAACTTTGGGTCCATTTCTTTAAGCTTGATGATGAGTTCAAACCTTAAGATTTCTTTTGAAGTCTAGGTGCTAAGAACTCTAAAGCTTGCCTTATGATACATAATGGGTTGAGGTTTATGTTCCTCTAAAAGTCTTGCAAGAGCTCTAGCTAAGATAAAAACAAGATGCATTCATGTTTAAATTTATGTCTTGCATCTCATGTTTATTTTGATGCTATCACTAATTTCACAAGAGTAAATGAATGAACTTGCATTACCATATTTAAATTCCCAAGCTTGCATTTCATGTTTATATTTCAAGTCATCACTTAATCCTTAAAGATAATAATGAAGTTGCATCTCATATTTATTTTATGCTCTCACTTTACTTTCTAATGAAGAGTAAAATAAAGTGCATGGCATGTTTAAGATTTTGTCATCACCTAAATACTCTAGAGCTCAAAGACTTGCCCTAAGTATCCTAAAAAGGAAACTCCATTCAAAAAGAAATGGATGAGTTTTGGTATGATTCAATAATGGTTTGATTTTGTAAAATACATGAATAATTTCAAGGAAATGTTGGAAAACTGTTTTATGAGGTCTCAAGATGTTTAAATTAGTTTGGAATGTGTCAAAATCATGTTTTCTCAATTTCCAAGTTTTGGTAATCGATTACCACCCATGTAATCGATTACCAGAAATTTTGAAGGACTTTTGGTTTGGTAATCGATTACCAGAGGCAGTAATCGATTACCACGGCTTTTTCATGCCCAGAACCTCTTGGAACCATGTAATCGATTACCTTATAGTGTAATCGATTACCCTATGTTCTTTACTTTTAGGAAATAGATTTAACCCTAAGTAATCGATTACCATCGTATGTAATCGATTACCGGTTTTTGAAACCCAGAATGAATTGAGCTCCTGGTAATCGATTACTAGGAACATGTAATCGATTACCAGAACACCTTTTATTTCCAGGAACATCCCAAGAGAAAACTAGTAACTTATATGCATTTCAACCCAAGAGATTATGTGATCTTATGGGTTCATGATTTGGTTCTATGTTTGGCCACTGTATAAATGCTGTTCTAAGGTGTTAAATGTGTAAAATTATGTTGAGTGAAGCAAGGATCAATTTAGAGAAGTTAGAAAAGAATAAGTAAGTTAAAAAGGATTAGAGATGAGAATTCTAGAACACCTTAATGCAAAGAAGTGCAAATCTGTTCTAGCATGATTAATTCAAGGATAAATGATTCATAATTAGTAAGACATGTACAAGATCCCTTCATAAAATAATTAGGTGTTAACTTCTAAGTTTAAGATGATGGTAAGAGATTTAAAGTGGTTTATAACTTAGAGAACATGCCTAGGAATCCCTCATAATTGATCTAAGAATTAATTATGGAGCCTTAGGCGAAGATGGATCTTAAAAAGGGTCACAAATGGAGATTTTAGAGCCCCTAAGCATACGATATTTTCTGCCCTTTTATGATAAGTGCTGATTGAAATTTTGATGGGTTCAAATCTTAGAGAAAAGTTTAAGTGTCAACCCCTTGAGGGTAATAAAGATGCAAATACAAGTTTAAAGCCCGTAAGGGTCAAAGCATAAGATACTATGAGATAGGTGGACGAGAGAGTATGATTATGATGATGAACCTCGTGCACACTTATGATGATGTGATTATGTTAGTTCCTTGAGCATGAAACTTTATGTGCCAAATTTGATATGGTGATATGATGAAATGTTGTGTTTGAGATGCATAATGTTTCAAAGATATGAATGAAATTGAGAAATATGCTCATGTGAACTAGAAAGTTATTGCAATGAGAAAGTTCCATGAAAATGATGCATGTGACTGAAATTATGTGGCATGACTCAAATTTGAGGAAATTCGAGAGTAGCTGTTATGCCCTTTCCGTCAAATTTGAGGGACAAAGAGAAAGTTTTTGAGAAATATGAAGTTTAAAGTTATATGCCGAGATGCATTTCTCCTCTGGTGAGGAGAAAGTAAACCTTGGGGGTATGGACGTCGAGCCATACCAAGCGGACAAAGTCGCTAGTCTTAACCAGTCGATGCGTTTCGAAGAATAAAAGTATATGATGTTTAAGGTGACACACCGAGACGTACTTCTCCTACTCCTGAGGAGAAGGTAAAACCGTGAGGGCATAGACATCAGCCCAAAGCGGACAAAGTCGTGGTCTTTAACCAGTCGATGCATTTCGAAGAAGGAAAAAGTCCCATGATGGGTGATCCTTAGGCCCCTACCCGTACTCCAGTCGGGATTATGATGACTATGATTATGTTTATGATTCGCTTATCAAGAGGATAAGTAAGAACTAGTGACGACTAGTTAAGGTATGAGCTCATAGCCTAGTTTAAGGGGTGCGGTTACTATTATGATTGGTGTCACAAGTATGAGAAAAGGAAAGATGTTCAAGAGAAAAGTTACATGCCACTTATATGTTGATTGATATTTGTTTGATTTACCTAAAGTACTACCATGCATCCATGAACTATTATGTTGCATACATGCATTAAGAATCATTATAAAAGACATGGACCTTGGATAAATACCTTTGTGAAAACCTCATAATGAACTTATGCATGCTTAACCTTTTCATAATAAACCCAAGGTTCCTGGGACGTAAACGATGACACTAGGATAGAGGATTTCCCTCCTGAGATTCTTTAGCAAGAATTCTCACCCTCTCTCTGTTTCTTTCCGTTACGTCTTCAGATATCGATGGCGTCGTTCGTGATTTTCATTGACCCGCCTACATGGGAGGTGCACTATGACCCCGAGCATCAGTCCTACCACTTCAAGGGTCATTGCGAGGTGTGCGTTTTGCATACGTGGGACGCCTTTTTGCTTTCCCCGTCTCCAGCTATCATTTCGATCCGACTTCACCTTTTGGCGACGACCTGACCTTTGAGAGGACACGACCCGAGACGAGCGGGCCTGTCGCCCATCCTTCCTCGTCGAGGGTCTTCCCCTTCGTTTCCTATGGGTCTCGGAGGAGGTAGCAAGGACACGGCACCAGCCGAGGCATGCGAGGCGCGTTCGACAGCAGAGGCAACCACGACGTGGAGGCCACACTATTCCTCGATTGCTATGCCTAGATCCCTCTTCGTTGGGCTACATCCGAGGAGCTTCGTCAGCGCGCTACATCTCCCCAACGAAGATCGGCATCGCCAGGAGGCTTGGAGAGAGAGGGTAGCGATAGTTAGGTGTTTATCCTTTGGGGTTGTCTCATGTATTTGTTATCATGTTTCTTATTTTATGTTATTGTACTGCAAGCTCTGCCCACTAGTATGGGTAAGACTTTATGTTTCCGTTATATTTCTGTTGTGATGTACTAAACTATATTACCTAATGTGATGAGGAATGATGTTTAGATGGATGTGTTCTTTAATGCTTATGTTCTGGATGTTTTATTTATTCTTCCGCTTCACGTTGTTTATGTTACGCGCAAAGGCTCGCACTTTATTTTATACAAATCATTTCAAAAAAAAAATTTACCCGTATTTTCCGCTAAGTATTTTATAAATGAATTTAAAGAGAAGTAATAACTAATAATTAGTCTTGATACGTCCTAGGAGTATTGGGGTTAAATATTAGGATGTTACATTATGGTATCAGTAAGAGTTCAATTCTCACGAGCCTGAGGATTGGACTGACCATGCTTTAAAAGCATGTTACGGTAGTATGTCATGTGTAGTGCTTAGCTATTAGAGATAAGCTATAGGATAGGCATTCATGACCTTGTCTGCTTGTCTGCCATGGTAACTAGCTCATTTAGCTTGGAATATTGAGCCTAATCACCTCGGTATTTGTTGACTTGTGTGCTTAGGGACCAATGACACCCGCATAGAATAGGAACGCAAACGCCTGAACGAGGAGATGAGACTGCCTGCTGTATGCGAAATGGCTGGCGATGGAACGCATGTTCGACCGCATGAATCAACCAAGGGACGCTGCTCAAGGTCCCTGAAGGTGGAACAAGCCCGTTTTGGGAATTTCGCAAGGCCAATCCCCCAACCTTCCGTGGAGCTTTGAACCCGGAAGGCGACGAATGGATCAAGAACATGGAGAAGATCTATTAGATTGTTGCTTGCTCAGGAGCAGAAGGTTACCTTTGCTACCTACATGATGGAAGCCGACGCAAGTTTTGGTGGACCGGCACCCGTAGGCTGCTAGAAGCTACGGTGCAGCCATCAATTGGGAGCTGTTTAAGACATACTTCTATGAGAAGTATTTCCCGAATCCATGAAGAACGCCAAGGACATTGAATTCATGCAGTTGGTCTAAGGTGGAATGTCTGTCGCCATTACACGCGAAGTTTGAAGAATTGATCAAGTTCTCACGTTTTCCAAGGGAACCCCGATGAGATATGGAAGTGTGTTAAGTTTGAGGCCGGTTTGAGGGCTGAACTTAACTTCGCTGGCACATGTAACACCCTAACTTTCACCTAATACGCTCGAGTCGCATTCGGCTTATTAGCGGTTACGTCCTCGTTTCAGAACTTGACTTATCTTTATTTAAAATATAGGTAATAAAATATGACTAAATTTTTTTTCTTTTTGAATTTAAGATTTAAAATGCGAGCGCGCGTGCGCATACATAACGATTAATACGCACATGATATAGCCAACATATACACATTATCATAGCATATAGAAACAAATCATGGAATAGTCACAACATAATTTATATTAACACATCATAGTCACATCATAACGACGATGTCCTTCGAACATGAGGACATCTCAAGATACTAAACATAACAAAAGATGAACGTACATGAACCCAACGCTAGACATTACTATAACTTTACTAGACTAATCTTCGTGCTTCCGTTGCAACCTCTGACCCGGTAGCGTGGTCCCTAAACTTGCACCTCACAAAGGATCACGAACATCGCACCACTCGCCTCTGGAGACGACACGGAAGAAAGGAAAAGGGATGAGAAATCTATATAAGATTCTCAGAGGCTTCCGACTCTAACACAAGTGTCATCGTCATTGCCCAAGCCACTTTGGTCTTATAATGAAAAGGGTGTGCATGCATAAGGTTCAATTTTACATTTCTCAAGCTCTCTTTATCGAAGTGGGTGTCTTTTAACATGGGTCTTAATGACATGAATGCAACATATATTCTATATATGCATGGCAATACTTGAGCATGACAGTACACATAGATAGCACATATTACTTAATCAAAGTATCAATGAAACATCAACAAAACGTGTGCATGTACATCTTTTACTTTATCATAATTGAACTTGTGAGTTCCTTTCATAACTTTTCACTTAATCATTTTCTCATTTTCCACCCTCGTCATAGCCACCAAAATCCATCCAACATGCCGCCCCTTATTTATCATAGCCACCAAAACTCCTAATCACCTATCGCCTAGGATGAGCTCATCCTAACTAGCCGTCGCTAGATTTATACGGGAAAAATAGAGGGAATCATATCTCTTTCTTGGATCACCCCGTACAACCCTTAACTCGGAAGTCATAATGGGATCATTTCCTTATTAACATATCTCTTTCTTTCTTGGAAACGTATTAGGTTAAGAATGACTTTGTCCGCTTCGGTATGGCTCGACGTCCATACCCCCACGGGTTTACTTTCTCCTATCTAGGAGAATGCGTTCGGCATATAACCTTTACATTAACATATCTCTTTTCTTGGATCACCCCATACAACCCTTAACTCGGGAAGTCATAATGGGATCATTTCCACTTTAACATATTTTGTATGGATGCAACATGAGCGTACCATCATAATACATCATATAACATATCCTCCATTCATGTCTCATATTTTCATGCATTTAAACATAGCGTATCACATCATCATAGCAACATGCCACACATCCATACATTCTCATACTCACGGTATTTAAAACATTCACATACGTCAACCATTACTCATCGATCTCCTCCTTACATCACATCTCCTTATCTTAAGATATCTTATGCTTTAACCCTTACGGTCTTAAACTTATGCTCTAATGATTCTAATACCCATATTACATCTTCATTACACCTAAAAGATCATCACTTATAATTCTTCCTAAGATTTAGGCTTACTAAAAATCCAAACAGCATCATACTTTTAAGGGCAGAAGAATATCATACGCTTACTGGCTCTAGAATCTCCGTTACCCTTTTTAGATCCGTCTTCGCCTAAGGCTCCATAATCAATTCCTAAACCAATTATGAG
This sequence comes from Dalbergia oliveri, assembly GCA_030441495.1. NCBI lineage: Eukaryota > Viridiplantae > Streptophyta > Magnoliopsida > Fabales > Fabaceae > Dalbergia > Dalbergia oliveri. The sequence continues at coordinate 6,794,805 of JAMLFY010000009.1, forward strand.
GGATTCCTAGACATATTTACTAAGTTATAAATCACTTTTCCTCAATTTAACTATGCTGGACAGAATTACATTTTTCCATTTCTAAGTGTGCTAGAATTCCTATTTTAAGTCCTTATCATCACCTTAAGCTTAGTAATTAATACCTAATCATTTATGAAAGGTTTTTATGCATATCCTACTGATTATGAACCATTTACACTTGAATTAATTATGCTGGAACAGATTTGCATTTTTATGCATTAAAGTGTTCTAGAATTCTCATTTCTTGATCCATTTAAGTTACTTATTCTTCTCTAACTTCTCTAAATCGATCCTTGCTCCACTCAAACATAATTTTACACATTTTAACAACATAAAACAGAATTTATACAGTGGCCAATTGCATCATGCAGAACTGAAAAACATAAGCTCATGTAATCACATAATTTCATGATTTAAAAGCATATAAGTTGCTAGTTTCTCTTGGAATCATTTTAATGACTCAAAACTCATTTAGAAACCAATAAATCTCATTGAAATCATAAAAATGTATGCTAGGTCAGTAGCTAAATTATTTAGCTCAAGGAGTGAATTTAAAATATAAAACTTTGCTCATAAAGTTCCTTGAGTACATCTAAGCTTAGAAAAATTCCAAGACTTAGACTATGGACACTTATGATTAAATGAACTCATCCAAGTCCATCATCATCATCACAAGGCCGAGATGGCATTCCTTGAAATGCCTCCATTTTCTAAAGCTTTATGCAAGATACTTGGGCAAGTCTTTGAGCTCTAGGTCATTTAAGTGATGGCATAAACTTAAACATGATATGCACTCATTTTATTCTTCATTAGAAAGTAAAGTGAGAGCATAAAATAAATATGAGATACAACCTCATTATTATCTTTAAAATTAAGTGATAACTTGAAATATAAACATGAATATGCAAGCTTGAAATTTAAACATGATAATGCAAGTTCATTTATTTATTCTTGAGAGTTTAGTGATGACATCAAAATAAACATGCTATGCAAGGCATAAATGTAAACATGTGTGCAACTCATTTTATCTTAACTAGAGCTCTTACAAGACTTTAAAGGAACATCATAACCTTAACCCAATATGCATCTTAACAACATAAAGTGAGCTTTAGAGTTCTTAGCACCTAGACCTCAAAGAAGTCTTTGGCTTTTGAACTTCATCATCAAGCTCAAGAAAATAGACACAAAGCTCAACACTTTGTCTAACAAAAATACAAGAACTAAGTCATATTCTTTATTTTATTGCTCATGGGCTTCAATCTAGAGTAAAACTCTTAGAACGGCCGACCAACTTTAAGGTTGGCAAAGGTAAGCTTAGAGCTTTTTGAAAACATGTGATTAATTTTCTTAGCAAAACTTGTGTGATCTACTTAACATTTTTTACAAACCTTTTTCAAACAAAGGAAGATGAAACCGAAAACATCAAAGGGAAAAGGAAGAGAAAACCGAAATCTTGAAGGAAGGAAAGGAAGAAAATCGAAACATAAACAAGGGGAGAAAGAGGAAAACTCAAGTGCGTATGGTTCAAGACCAAATTATTTCAAGCTTTAGAGGTTTCTCACAAGACATCAACAAGTCATTATCTTGAAACCTCATCATCAAGCTAAAGTTTTTCTCTTGAAAAGGCTCCAAGGCCGAAAACAACAAGGAAGAAAGAAAACTTTAAAACCAAGAGAAATCTAGAACTTTTCTCAAAGAAAGTAAAGAAAACTTGAAGATAAAACCCCTACCTAAGGAAGCCTTGAAAGAAATGAGAAGGAACTTGGATTCTTGATGGAATGAGAAGACAAAATCTCCTCCTTGATGGAAGTGATGATTCGGCCAAGAAGAAAAACCAAGGAAGATGATTTTTCCTTGAGAAAGCAAACTTGGAAATGGGAAGATAAAGTGTTTGAGAGATGGTTCAAGGTTGTTTAGGGTGGTTTGTGGTGGTGGAAAGGTTTCTTTGATGGTGGAAGGAAAAGAACAAGATGAAGAGAAAATTAGAAGAAAAGAGAGAAATGGAAGAAAGCATGAACTTGGCAAATGATCCAAAGAGCAACCAAGTCTTCCAATGCTTGTTATTTATAGAAAATGAAACTTTGTGGCTGATTTGGGGAGGAAGGCTTGGCCTCATGTTCCATGAGGTGAGAGAAATTGCTTTATGGAGGCATGGTGAGGTATGGTGGAAAGTATGGGCAAGGCATGGGCAAGGCATGGCCTAAGGTATGGGCTTGGAGTACAACAAAATCAACATGTGGCACAAATGGAGAGCATGAATTCAGCCAACATTTTAGCCAAGGGGAAAAAGGATGATTTGCTCATGTAATTGTGGTTTAATGATGTGTTTAGGTGTGTCTTTGATTAGGCTTTTGATTAGGCATTTGTAAGCAAGTGATTAGGTGATAAAATGGCTAATTAAGGTGGTTCAAGACTTGATTAAGGAGTGGTCATACTAAATTAGAGAATTAAAATCATACTTTAGTCAAATCAAATCATAGACACAATTCCATGATTTAAGGAATTGGAAGAGAAAACACTATTCATGGAAATGTGACATAATGTCTTAAATTCAAGAATAGGATTTTGAGCTTCTCTTAGCAATCTTAGGTTCTAATCAACCTTGATTAATTATTTTGACTCTAGATTAGTAATTAGAATTTACTAATTTTTAATTAGAGCCTAATATTGCTTAGGTTTCGCTAATCGTGTCATTCGGGCCAGAATGCACTTAGCTAGGGGTAAAACGGTAATTTTTCACTAAACTGCCCGGGTGGACCCGGGCTTATCCTGACATAAAACATTACTTAAAAACATCATTTAAAACCTTTTGGTGAAGTTGGTTCAACCCACGTAAAACGAGGTTAAGCCATAGGGGCATTTTGGTAATTTCGCGTCGAAAAATGAGATTCTTCTGCTCTATTACCACACATAACATACACAATCCCCTATCATCACAAAAACATCCCTTGAGGATGGCCGGGACGGAATCTCATTTTCCGGTAAAATGACCTCAGGGCATTTTGGTCATTTGTACACGGGAAATTCTGGCACAGCACACATGGAGATTAGGGACTTCCGACCCTAGTCAACAAGTGCTGAATCATCGAAGAAGGGCATAAGAAGATGAGTGCCGTAAGGGTGGATCGCCCCTGGTTTGGACCCAAGCCCAGAAGTTCAAGCCATCAAATCAGACTCAAACGAGGAACCACTACCATCCCTACCAATCCAACCAGCTCAAGCAACAATAGCATCATCAACCACAACAACAAAGAGGACCCAACAATCAACCATCCCGGCAACACCCAAGGCCGCCGTTCAACCCCAACGGTCGCGAAAACCACAACCATCAACAAGGCGGAATGGGCGGTCTTCAATAACAACAACAACAATCAACAAGGAGGGCCCAATGGGAACAAGAACAAGGCACCCCAAGGAGCCCTCTACTTCCCCCATCGCACAAGCTGGAGTGCCCTCGCTGTGGAAAGAATCATGGCAACCGTCCCTGATGGGGGCAAGGAGTGTGTTTAGATGTGGCAAGCTCGGCCACTATGCAAGGGACTGCAAAAGTAATGGAGGGTCGTCAAGTCAAATCCCCGATCGCAACACCAAGGACGGGTCTTTACCCTCAACGCGGAGGACGCAAACGGATCCAACGACCTCATCGAAGGTAAGTGCGAACTAAATGGTAGAACCTTAACTGCTATATGACTCTGGTGCTACTCATTCTTTTATCTCACATGCTAGTGTCGAGTCTCTAAATTTGCAAGTTTCTAAGCTTCCTTTTGATCTCATTGTTTTTACTCCTACCAATCGTCCTACATACATGTAACTGTTGTTTAAATTGCCATCTTACTGTTGAAAATAGATCCTATGTCATAGATTTGATTTGTTTACCTTTAAAAGACATAGGAATAATCCTTGGCATGGATTGGCTTCACGCTAACCATGTGTTGTTAGGCGTCATACCAAATCTGTTATTTTTTGTCATCCCCTAGCAAGACTAGTTAAACCTTGAAACTTTATGTGAATGTTGTAGATGTCTTCTGGAGTGGGGAGAAAACTAAGGGATATGTCCTTCTAGCCGCTAGCGAGGTAGACTTTGAGTAGAACATATATGACATTCCTGGTAAGAGTACCCCGAGGTATTTCCGATTATACCAAGTTCCCTCCCAGAGAGAGGTGGAGTTCTCCATCGAGTTGGTTCAGGAACGGGACCTATCTTGATAGCCCCGTATAGGATGTCACCCTTGGAGTTGAAGGAATTGAAAACCCAGTTGGAGGTGTTGTTAGAAAAGAGTTTTATAGACCTAGCGCCTCACCGTGGGGAGCCCGGTTTTGTTTGTTAAGAAAAAGGATGGGAACATGAGATTATGTATAGATTATAGGCAATTGAATCGTGTGACGGTGAAAATAAATACCCTTTGCCTAGGATTGATGATCTTATGGACCAGTTGAAAGGAGCGGTGGTATTCTCCAAGATTGATTTGAGGTCGGATACCACCAAATTCGAGTAAGAAGATGAGGATATACCTAAAATCGCTTTTAGGACACGGGACACTTTGAGTTCGCCGTGATGTCCTTTGGACTGACAAGTGCACCCGCTGTGTTCATGGACTATATGAATAGGATCTTTAGACCCTATTTAGATAAGTTCGTGGTTGTTTTCATAGATGATATACTCATCTATTCGAAGACTCGCGAGGAGCATGAAAGTCATCTAAAGTTGGTTTTAGAGGTGTTGAAGGAGAAGAAGTTGTATGCTAAGCTCTCTAAGTGTGAATTCTGGTTGGAGGAAGTGAAGTTTTTAGGACATGTAGTATCAAAAGGAGGTATAGCTGTTGACCCTAGTAAGATAGAAGCTGATGAATTGGGATAGACCGACCACCGTATCGGAAATACGGAGCTTTTGGGACTAGCAGGCTATTACCGTAGGTTTATTAAAGGTTTTTCCCAGGATTGCCCTTCCCCTAACCAAGCTAACTAGGAAGAACACCCATTTTCATGGAATCCCGATTATGAAAGGAGCTTCCAAGAGTTAAAAGAAAGGTTGACCTCGACCCAGTTTTGGTTTTGCCCGACCCCAATGTACCCTTCGAGGTATATTGTGACGCTTCGGGAAAGGTTTGGGCTGTGTGCTTGATGCAAAATAGGCAAGTGGTAGCCTATGCGTCTAGACAACTTAAGCTTCACGAGGTTAATTACCCTACCCATGACCTAGAGTTAGCCGCCATAGTGTTTGCCTTGAAGATTTGGAGGCATCACTTGTATGGAGTAAGGTTTGAAGTTTTCTCCGATCATAAGAGTCTTAAGCATCTCTTTGATCAAAAGGAGCTAAACATGAGGCAAAGAAGGTGGATGGAGTTTCTAAAGGACTATGATTTTGGCTTAAGTTACCACCCGGTAAGGCCAATGTGGTCGCGATGCCTTGAGTCGAAAATCATTACGCTTATCCCACATGATGGTCAAGGAAGTTGAGCTTATAGAGAAGTTTAGGGACATGAATTTGGGGATGTCAATAACAGAAGAGTGTGAAGATGTGTCATCTTACAGGAACAAGTGGGTTTAAACAAAGGGTAATGATAGCACAAGTAGAAAATGAGGAGTTTAGGGAGACTCTAGGCGGTTAAGGCTGGAAAGCTTAAGGGTTTTGAGCAAGGGGCAGATGGTTTGTGGAGGTTTGAAGGGCGGATATGTGTACCGCAAGATGGTGACCTCCGAGAAGTATCTTGGAGGAGGCCCATAAAAGCCACTTCACCATCCATCCTAGTGCCACCAAGATGTATCAGGATTTAAAGAAGATATTTTGGTGGCCCGATTGAAAAAAGACGTAGTAGCCTGGGTTAGTAAGTGCTTAGTCTGTCAAAAGGTGAAGATTGAGCACCAAAAGCCTTCAGGGATGTTGCAACCTTTGCCTATCCCCGAATGGAAGTGGGATAGTATATCTATGGATTTTGTGACCAGCCTACCCCGAACCCAAGTCGGCCATGACGCTATTTGGGTAATAGTGGACAGGTTAACCAAGTCGGCCCATTTCCTACCCATCAAGTTAACCTTTTCCCTAGATAAGTTGGCCCAGTTGTACATCCAAGAGATAGTAAGGCTACACGGAGTTCCATCGACGATAATCTCGGACCGAGATCCGCGGTTTACGTCGCGTTTTGGAAGCCTTTCAAAAGGCGTTTGGTTCTAAGTTGTGCTTAAGCACGGCTTACCACCCTCAAACAGATGGACAATCAGAAAGAACTATCCAAACATTGGAGGATATGCTAAGGGCATGTGTTTTGGATAGAAAGGGGAGTTGGGATAAGTACCTGCTTATCGAGTTCGCGTATAACAATAGTTATCATGCGAGTATCGATATGGCACCGTACGAGGCCTTGTATGGAAGGAAGTGTCAGCGCCTTTGTGTTGGCATGATCTCGGAGAACAAAGCGTTTTGGGACCGGATGTAGTGATGGAAACCACAGAGCAAATAAGAATGATCAAGGATAGAATCTTGCTCAAAGCCGACAAAAGAGCTATGCGGACAAGCGGCGAAAGCGTTAGAGTTCCAAGAAGGTGAGCATGTTTTCTGAGGATAACCCCCACTCCAGGAATAGGTAGAGCCATGAAAGTCAAGAAATTGAGTCCCGATTTCAACCTTTGAAATCTTCAGAGAGTCGGGACAATTGCCTATAAATAGCCCTACCCAAATCTCAATCTTCATGACGTCTTTCACGTCTCCAGCGAAGAAGTCCAATCCTAGCCATGTGTTAGAACCAGAGCATGTACAGTGAAGGGACTAACTTTCATCTGCCACCAACGAGGATCGTGGACCGTGGTGTCAAGCGGTTGAGGAGTAAGTCCGTTCCTTTGGTGAAAGTCGCGTGGGACGACAAAGAGAGGAGTACACATGGGAGTTGGAATCCAAGATGCGGACGAAGTATCCTGAGCTTTTCTAAGGTAACGAATTTCGAGGACAAAATTCTTTTTAAGGAGGGGAGTAATGTAACGCCCATTTCTGCGAGTACAAATGACCAAAATGCCCCGAGGTCATTTTTATCTAAATTCGAGGACAGTTGCCGGCCACCCTCGAATGGGTCAACTTGATGTTTGAAGGGGATTATGCTGTTAAGAATGATATCCGAGGAGAGAACCTCGTTTTCTAAACTTTCGGCTCAAAATGACCAAAATACCCCCCAGTCTACACGGGTAAAAGGTGCCGTTTGAGCCCAAACTTTTCCAGGAAGTTTAGAATGATGTTTATGAGCAATGTTTGATGTTTAGTTGCCTGAAGGTCCCGGGAGTTTAGCACAAAATTACCATTTTGCCCCTAGAACAATGTACAGGAGGCTAATGACGCAATTAAGCAAACCTAAGCAATATTAGGCTCTAATCGAAGATTAATTTATTTCGATAATTAATCTAGAGTCAAAATAATTTATTAAGGTTAATTAGAACCTAAGATTGCTTAGATAAACTCTAATTGTATTCTTTAATTCAAGATTCCTAGTCATGGAATCTTAAATAGTGTTTTCTCTCTCCAATTCCTTAAATTAAGGAATTGAGCCATACCTCATTTGACCAAAAGAATTATTTTAAATTACTAATCTAATAAGATTACCCTCCTAATCAAGTCTTGAACCACCTCAATTAACCATTTTCTCACCTAAACACTTGCTTACAAACTCCTAATCAAAAACATAATCATAGAAACACTTAAACACATCCTTAAACCACAATTACATGAACAAAAATCCCTTCCCCTTGGCTGATGTGTTGACCGAAAATCCCCCCTAAAAATGGTGCCACATGTTGATTTTTGATGCACTCCAAGCCCATGCCTTAGGTCATGCTTTGCCTATACCTTGCCCATGCTTCCAACTACGCTAGCCATGCCTAAGCCCATGCTTTTGTAAGATATTTTCCTCCTCCATTGACCTTGAAAAGCCATAAGCCATTCCCTCCCCAAATCAGCCAACATGTCTCATTTTTCTATAAATACCAAGCCTTGATGAACCTTGTCACACTTTGGTTCATTTGGTAAGTTCACACTTCTTGCAAATTCTCTCATTTCCTCTCAAATTCCCTCAACTTGGCTGATTTCTTCCTCAAGACTCCAAGAGGATTTCCTTCTCCTTCCATCAAGAAAACAAAGCTTTCTTATATCTCTCTTCAAGACTTCTTAAGGTAGGGGTTTAGTTTTGATGATTTGTGTTTGTGTTTCTAAGAAAGTTCTAGTTTTTCTCTTGGTTTCAAACTCCTTTCCCTTCCTCTTTCTTTTTCGGCCAAGAGGCCTTTTTACAAAAAGAATGTGAGCTTGATGATGAGGTTTCAAGATAATGACTTGTTGTTATCATGTGAGAAACCTCTAAAGCTTGAAACAACTTGGTCTTGGACCATACATGCTTGGATTTCCTTTCTTTTCTTGGCTTAAGTTTTCGTTTTCCTCTTCCTCTTTCCCTTAAGGATTTCAGTTTTTCTTCTTTGGATTTGAACAAAGTTTGTAAAATATGTCTAGTAGATCACAAAAGTTTTGTTAAGAAAGTTAATCTCATGATTTCAAAGAGCTCTAAGCTTACCCTTGCCAACCTTAAAGTTGGTCGGCCGTTCTAGAATCTAGATTGAAGCCTATGAGCAATAAAATAAAGAATATGACTTAGTTCTTGTAGTTTTGTTTAGACAAAGTGTTGAACTTTGGGTCCATTTCTTTAAGCTTGATGATGAGTTCAAACCTTAAGATTTCTTTTGAAGTCTAGGTGCTAAGAACTCTAAAGCTTGCCTTATGATACATAATGGGTTGAGGTTTATGTTCCTCTAAAAGTCTTGCAAGAGCTCTAGCTAAGATAAAAACAAGATGCATTCATGTTTAAATTTATGTCTTGCATCTCATGTTTATTTTGATGCTATCACTAATTTCACAAGAGTAAATGAATGAACTTGCATTACCATATTTAAATTCCCAAGCTTGCATTTCATGTTTATATTTCAAGTCATCACTTAATCCTTAAAGATAATAATGAAGTTGCATCTCATATTTATTTTATGCTCTCACTTTACTTTCTAATGAAGAGTAAAATAAAGTGCATGGCATGTTTAAGATTTTGTCATCACCTAAATACTCTAAAGCTCAAAGACTTGCCCTAAGTATCCTAAAAAGGAAACTCCATTCAAAAAGAAATGGATGAGTTTTGGTATGATTCAATAATGGTTTGATTTTGTAAAATACATGAATAATTTCAAGGAAATGTTGGAAAACTGTTTTATGAGGTCTCAAGATGTTTAAATTAGTTTGGAATGTGTCAAAATCATGTTTTCTCAATTTCTGGAGGTTCTAGTAATCGATTACCACCCATGTAATCGATTACCAGAAGGGTTTTCCGAAGGACTTTTGGTTTTGGTAATCGATTACTAGAGGTAATCCGATTACCACGGCTTTTTCATGCCCAGAACCTTTCTGGAACCATGTAATCGATTACCTTATAGTGTAATCGATTACCCTATGTTCTTTACTTTTCGAAAACTTTAACCCTAAGTAATCGATTACCATCGTATGTAATCGATTACCGTTGTTTGAAACCCAGAATGATTGAGCTTGGTAATCGATTACTAGGAACATGTAATCGATTACCAGAACACCTTTTGTTTCCAGGAACATCCCAAGAGAAAACTAGTAACTTATATGCATTTCAACCCAAGAGATTATGTGATCTTATGGGTTCATGATTTGGTTCTATGTTTGGCCACTATAAATGCTGTTCTAAGGTGTTAAATGTGTAAAATTATGTTGAGTGAAGCAAGGATCGATTTAGAGAAGTTAGAAAAGAATAAGTAACTTAAAAAGGAATAGATGAGAATTCTAGAACACCTTAATGCAAAGAAGTGCAAATCTGTTCTAGCATAATTAATTCAAGGATAAATGATTCATAATTAGTAAGACATGTACAAGATCCCTTCATAAAATAATTAGGTGTTAACTTCTAAGTTTAAGATGATGATAAGAGATTTAAAGTGGTTTATAACTTAGAGAACATGCCTAGGAATCCCTCATAATTGATCTAAGAATTAATTATGGAGCCTTAGGCGAAGATGGATCTTAAAAAGGGTCACAAATGGAGATTTTAAGCCCGTAAGCATACGATATTTTCTGCCCTTTATGATAAGTGCTGATTGAAATTTTGATGAGTTCAAATCTTAGAGAAAAGTTTAAGTGCCAACCCTTGAGGGTAATAAAGATACAAATACAAGTTTAAAGCCCATAAGGGTCAAAGCATAAGATACTATGAGATAGGTGGACGAGAGAGTATGATTATGATGATGAACCTCGTGCACACTTATGATGATGTGATTATGTTAGTTCCTTGAGCATGAAACTTTATGTGCAAATTTGATATGGTGATATGATGAAATGTTGTGTTTGAGATGCATAGTGTTTCAAAGATATGAATGAAATTGAGAAATATGCTCATGTGAACTAGAAAGTTATTGCAATGAGAAAGTTCCATGAAAATGATGCATGTGACTGAAATTATGTGGCATGACTTAAATTTGAGGAAATTCAGAGAGTAGCTATTATGCCGCCGAATTTCCGTCAAATTTGAGGGACAAAAAGAAAGTTTTTGAGAAATATGAAGTTTAAAGTTATATGCCAGACGCATTTCTCCTTTCCTAGGAGAAAGTAAATCCGTGGAGGGTATGGACGTCGAGCCATACCGAAGCGGACAAAGTCGTTGGCTTAACAAGTCGATGCGTTTCGAACAATGAAAGTATATGATGTTTAAGGTGACACACCGAGACGTACTTCTCCTGCCTGAGGAGAAGGTAAACCTGAAAGCATAGACATCAGCCGCCAAAGCGGACAAAGTCGTTGGTCTTAACCAGTCGATGCGTTTCGAAGAAGGAAAAAGTCCCATGATGGGTGATCCTCAGGCCCCTACCCGTACTCTGGGAGTCGGGATTATGATGATTATGATTATGTTTATGATTCGCTTATCAAGAGGATAAGTAAGAACTAGTGACGACTAGTTAAGGTATGAGCTCATAGCCTAGTTTAAGGGTGCGGTTACTATTATGATTGGTGTCACAAGTATGAGAAAAGGAAAGATGTTCAAGAGAAAAGTTACATGCCACTTATATGTTGATTGATATTTGTTTGATTTACCTAAAGACTGCCATGCATCCATGAACTATTATGTTGCATACATGTATTAAGAATCATTATAAAAGACATGGACCTTGGATAAATACCTTTGTGAAAACCTCATAATGAACTTATGCATGCTTAACCTTTTCATAATAAACCCAAGGTTCCTGGGACGTAAACGATGACACTAGGATAGAGGATTTCCCTATGAGATTCTTTAGCAAGAATTCTCACCTCTCTCGTTTCTTTCCGTTACGTCTTCAGATATCGATGGCGTCGTTCGTGATTTTCATTGACCCGCCTACATGGGAGGTGCACTATGACCCCGAGCATTAGTCCTACCACTTCAAGGGTCATTGCGAGGTGCGCGTTTTTGCATACGTGGGACGCCCTTTTGCTTTCCCGTCTCCAGCTATCGTTTCGATCCGACTTCACCCTTTGGCGACGACCTGACCTTTGAGAAGACACAACCCCGAGACGAGCGGGCCCGCCGTGCCCATCCTTCCTCGTGGAGGGCTCTTCCCTTCGTTTCTATGGGTCTCTGAGAAGGTAGCGAGGACACGATCACCCAGCCGAGGCATGCGAGGCGCGTTCGACAGCCCGAGAGGCGACCACGACGCGGAGGCCACACTTGCTCCCTCGATTCCATGCCTAGATCCCTCTTCGTTGGGCTACATCCGAGGAGCTTCGTGTTCGCGGGCTACATCTCCCCAACCGATCGGCATCGCCAATAGGCTTGGAGAGAGAGTGATAGTTAGGTGTTTATCCTTTGGGGATTGTCTCATGTATTTGTTATCATGTTTCTTATTTTATGTTATTGTACCAAGCTCCCCACAGTGTATGGGTAAGACTTTATGTTTCCGTTATATTTCTGTTGTGATGTACTAAACTATATTATCTAATGTGATGAGGAATGATGTTTATGATGGATGTGTTCTTTAATGCTTATGTTCTGTATGTTTTATTTATTCTTCCGCTTCACGTTGTTTATGTTACGCGCAAAGGCTCGCACTTTGTTTTATATAAATCATTTCAAAAAAAAATTTACCCGTATTTTCCGCTAAGTATTTTATAAATGAATTTAAAAAGAAGTAATAACTAATAATTAGTCTTGATACGTCCTAGGCGTATTGGGGTTAAATATTAGGATGTTACACTTTTGGCCGCCACCTCTCCCTAATCTGATCACACACATTTTTTTTCAAACACTCTCCATTCTCATTTCCTCTTAACTTCATCATCTACCTTCATCACCTCCAACCTCACAACTTCTTTATTTCTCCACCAAATCCAATAAACAAAGACACTTTTCCATAGCTCTTCCACCCAACAAACTCAAATCCACAATTAGTTTTTCAAGAAAAAGTACCTATTGAAGCAGACCAAATTTGTGGTCAAAGGAAAGAAAGAGTTTTTGCTTCCTTACATGGGAGATCAAACTTCAAGAAGCTTGTGGCTGCCTTGATCTCCAGGAAAAACCATCTTTGGTAGGCGTTATGTTTAAACTTATTTATTTTATCTTGTTCTTTGATTTTGTTAAGAAGCTTGAGTTTTGATGAATGATTATGCTTGAAAAAAAGAAATTGTATGTTGTATTGCTGAAATTCTTGGATTTATGTAGACAACTTAGTTTGTATGATTTTATTCACATAGATGGAGACAATATTTTGAGCTAAAAGTTTTATATGATGAAGCTAACATATGGAGGTATCTTCATTATTTTTCTTTAGGTGTCTAGATGACTTTTTATTTTTAGAAATTCAAAAACCGAGAAGGTTAGAGCTTCCCTAAACAATAATTTCTGAAGCACTAAATTTGTATAATTTTGTTACTACATCAATGATGGATTTTTGCTTGAAATTTTTAGGATGTTGTGGACATCTTGAAGTTAAACCATAAATTTTTATATATATTTTTTTAAGTTCATTTGGTAGGGTAAAAAAATTGGGTTTTCTATCTGAAAATAGGTAGTTTCTGATATTTGAAATTGTATAATTTTGTTAATATAGCTAGAGATCTTTTTATGCTTTGAAATTTTTACAAGGTCTTATGGACATATTGAATTATCTTTGAAAAATGATTTTTTTTCTCATTTTTATTATGTTTAGTAATTTAATCATATTTTCTTTGAGAAAAATTTTTGGACAACATGATATTATGTTCAAAGTTTTACAAAATTTTGGATTTTGGGATATATAGGTTCAGCCAAGGCAGGTTCTACCACAAGAAAATGTTATTTTTAAAACTAATCACATATTTGGAATCTACATGAAAAATGGAGTTGGACATGTAATTTGGGTATTTTTATGATTATGTAGAGATTTTTGGCTAAAAATGTAATTCTACAAAGTTAACGAGTTTTATGTGAAAACTAAATTTTTAGTGTGTAATACTATAAAAATAGACTCTGAACAGTAATATATATAATTGGAAGAAAAAATGAGTTTTGGCGCTATTTTGCAATTTTATAAAGTTTAAGGGTTTTTATGTAAAAATGAAGTTTTTGGGTGTAATGCTGCAAAAATGGGTTCTGAAATAGTAAAGTATGTGTTTAGGAGGAAAAATAGTTTTGGGGTTATTTTGTAATTTTAGTAAAGTTAAAGGTCAAAATGTAATTTCTCAAAAGTTTAGAGTCTTTGTGCAAATTTAAATTCAAGTGCAGGACATTAATTTCAATATAATTAGGGTAGAAAATATGTTTTTGGAAGAAAAATTAAGTTAGGGGCTATTTTATAAATTTTATAAAGTTTGGGGCTAAATTATAAAAACTAGAAGTTGTAAAGTCTTTAAAAAGTAGATTTTTAGAACATGTAACATAAAGGAAGGTGGGTCATGGCAATTACATATCTTGGGAAGAGGAAAAATGTGTCTCTCAAAATACTCTTTTCATCAAACTCAAACTGTTTAGCATATGAGATTTATAACTCTGAATTTCAAATGCACTATGACTCTTAAATAATCGATTGGATGTAAGATGCTTATTTACTGGAGTTGATTGTATACTTGATCGGATTATGAATAACGTTATGACATACTTGATTGAGAGGAATTGGTAATATATGTAATAGTAATTGCTATACTGGATACTGTTAGACTTGTTGCATGTGCACATATTCTGAGCATTGTTCATGATTGATTCTTATTTGAGTCTTATTAATGGAATGTGTTGAGTCAAGTATGCATTAAGACATGGATAAAGGAAATAATGAGCTTGGGACACTTATGGTGTACCCCATAGTGCATTTGCTTGCCACTTGTGAAGTAAGGAAAGTGGAGCAAGTAAGGTTGAACATACTAAGTGTTACACTATGGCATGAACCATGGAGAACAAAAGTATGAATATTTATATGTCTAAAAGAGAACTCACACCCCCTACACTAGGCTCAGGACCAATCGAGATTTAGTGATGACTGATCGCATTTATACATCATAATGATGAATATTACTTATGACCAGCGAGGTTTGGATCTATCGAGGTTTAGTGATGGCTGATTGCATTATTTATGTTAGGTATGAGCTCATAGCCTAAGGGTCCCTAGGGATTAATGAACAAGTGGAAATGATCTTTGTTTAAAGAAAGTTTATGGTCTTGTGCCTGCTCACAGCTTATGTTCGCTTCTTTCATGCATGCATGTACATATACAGGATTATGTTCATCTTTTTTCATGCATGCATGTACTTATGAGATTATGTTTTAATATTTCATTCATGCTTATGGCCTAAGTGTTATGTTTATTCTTTCCATCCATGCATGCCCTCATGATAAGTACATTTTAATGTGAAACCATTATTATGGACATACATATCTAACTTGATGCATTCATGATCAAGGCCATATTAAAATGAAATTCCACTTGATAATAACGTTTACAAAAACTCTAAAGTTGGACTGCATTGTGGCTTGTACACCTTTTCTATAATAAACCAAGTGGGCCGAGAGGTACAATGATGACACCATATATGTTTTACTATTACGAGATTCATTAGGATTCTCACCTCTTTTAAATTTCCATGTATGTCTCTATACGAGCAGGACACATTAGTAGCTAATGTTTGAGCTCACGGAGTAGGATAGCTATGCTGGTGACATTGTTAGGATTACTAGACATTTATCCTGATATCTCTTGACATATGACTATCATTTTGATTTGGATTACTATTGCTGGACCTATGTGGCCGTTTTACATGTTTATCTATTACGTCTTTACGTGCTATGTATCTTGGCTTTAGTAGATAGTAGATGGTTGTGCACTTCACAATATTATACATTCGAATATATTATGAGCTATGCGAGGCTCTTATGCTAGATTACATTATATATATATATATATGAGATATTTAATGTGATGGCCTTGAGGTTGTCTTGGTGCTTAGATGATAATTTTATGTTGTATGTTTGCTTATATATATGTGATTTAGGGTTCGAATACCGTTTGCAAACAAAAGCTTCTATCTTGAAAGTAATGTCTTTTGAAAAAAAAAATGGCTCATATTTTTGTAAGTATTTCCAATAGTCAAGGTTAAGCTAAGGTCCCAAAAAGCGATCCTTTAACGTTAAAACCAAATACGACTCAAGCATACTTTGTTATACGCTAAGGGATTACACGTATTATGATTAATTATTAGTTGTCACGCATTTTTCAAAACTTAACTTATTCTTCTTTAAAATACAAGTAATAAAAATATTTCTAAATTTTGTTTGAACTTTAAAACCAAAATGTGAGTTACAAGTGTGCATTAATACCTAATACACACATAATAATAGCAATCATATAGACCTCATCATAATATATGTATAAACCATAGCATAACATAGCACAAACTGGGTAACATATCATAACCATAATGTGATAGCAGTGTCATAAACGTAAGGACATCATAAGATATTAAGCTCACCAATAAAGATTAAGCATACAATAGTCCAAAAGCTCAACATAATTACACATCCATCAAAAAGCTGAGCTATGAATGGGTATAAGAAATATGCTAACCCTAAAGCTACCACACAAAGAAAGCTATCTCCATGCTTCCGCTGATTCTGATCCAATTCGTAGCACAACTCCCATATCTACGTCTCAAGGAAGACCACAAACAATGCCATCATCCTCATCTGGAAACGACACAGAAGAAAGGAAGAGATAAGAAACTTATTCAAGATTCTCATAGGGCTTCCCAACTCTAACACAAGTGTCATCGTCATCATCCCTGGCCACTTCGTTTCATTATGAAAGAGTTGTCCATGCATAAGGTTCAATTTTAAACTTCTCAAAACTATTTATCTGAAGTAGGTGTAGTGTCTTTTAGCATGGATCTTAATGTCATGAATGTAACTGATATCTCATGTATGCATGGCAATGCCTCAAGTGCATAAATAACATATGTAAATAACATAAGCATACTCACAACATGAGTTTGTAGCATTCAAATCTAAAACACAGCATAAGGCTAAGTATATAAGCAAGATAAGCTAAAGAACTAAAGCTACCTAGCACATCAAACACATGATTAAGCACACAAATAGAGCGATAACATAATATATATCTTTACTTTACTTTCATAGATGACTTGACATTCAAATTATGTGATTAAGTGACGAGTTAATGAATGCATGACAGGACAAGCATGATGAGTCATATAACATTTAACATGCATGGAAAGGCAAGAGAATCCATGACACTTTACTTTCTCTCATACTTGAACTCTCAAGTTCTTTTCTTAATAACTATCCTCTTACATAAGTATCCTAAACCAACCATCTCACCTCCCGGCTATTTTATAATTACTACCAAAACTTCACCTCACTAATCACCTAGGATAAGCTCACCTAACTAGCTATCACTAGATTTAATATGGGGTAATAAAGGAAAAATATCACTTTCTTGCCTTAACTTTCTTATCACGAGCATGCAACATAAAATTGAGACATTAAGCATGCACATGATCTCATCATATGATAGTATGAGGCAAATGAACAGTTATCATAATTTATCATCAATTCTCATTAAAGCTAAACATGCTCATATACTTCACATAAATTTTCTCTAAGTCCACAAATTTGGTGGAAATGCGACAGCATAATGGTTGAGAATGGAGTTTTTCCCAAATTTGCTTCCCGTCACTTAACATATGAGTCATGCATCTCAATTATCCATATACATAATCACAACATGTTACAATTATTATTTCATTGATCACATAAACATGCACTTCATATTTGTATATATCCATAAGCATATTGTCAGCAATATCGACCAACAACTCCACCTACTCCTCCACCTGCCAATGAAAATAAGTTGATTCTCCCAAGTCTAGGGACACTCCCTCCAAACATCCTAAATCCTTCCAAGGATGCCCTAACAACAACAACAATACACCTTCCTAGCCAACCTCTACCTAAGCCTCAACCTAGTCTCTCAGAAGTCCAACTTATACAACATAACTTGCAAGATATGATTGCAAGATTGGACAAGATTGAGCTTCAAACAGAGACATTGGAGCTCAATTGAGAAGACATGAAGAATTACTCCTGAACTTCTTTGCAAACTGAGAAAAGGAGGCCAGTGATGATGTGGCCTCAAGCACAACCCTTCTATTGGTGACAAAAGGGGAGAAAGAAGAGAAAGAAAATATTTTGTGCTAAGGGTTCAAGGGGTCAAATGGGGAGCTTCAAAGAAAAATATTATTTTCATTTTCACCATGCATATCATTTTTTGTCTTTGGGCCATATTTATTTAATTTTTGTGTCTTTTGGGAATAATTTTTTATATAATTCCAGTATATGCTTTGATGCATTTATCATTTTGATTATACAAGCTCTGATACATTTATTGTTTTGCTTATGATAAGATACTTTATCATTTCTTTATGCTCAGAAATACAAGTTATTCTTGCTATGATATATTTATTATTTCCTTTATGGTTGAATATTTATATATCATGCTCGATACTTGTTCTGAAGTATATGTGTTTAATTGTTGCCCTAATACTTGAATTGATGCTCTGAATACTTGTTCTAATATACATATGTGTTAAAGTGCTCTAACATATGTAAGTGTTATGCTGCCCTAATACCTATACTCTATACTAATACATGCCCATATACTCTGGAATGTAAAAGTATGATCTGACACACATATGTCTAGCATTTGTTTTTTTATGCTCTATATACAAGCTTGTAATCTGGCATATACTTTCCAAAAACTCATGCATCTTTCATTATTATCAGTTTTATGCTTCAAACTATTGCATACGATTACATAAAAATCTGATATTGATTTCTAGAAAGATGAGTTTTTAGAAGAAATTGTGTTGAATATTGAGTTCTGATAAAGATTAAAATCACAAGTATTATCATCATAAACAGTTACATAAATCAAATGAGTTCAGAAAGTAATAATGACTCTGATAATCAAACTGTTTTCAATTCAGACAATTAAAATGCTCTATACAACTGTAAATCTTTTTCAAAAATAGCTCTAATTCTAGCTTAATAAGGTCGATAAGAAACCTTATGTTAGCTACTTTCTGAAAAATTATAACTTCACACATTTCTTGAAAGAACTCTTAGGCTCTAATACAACTTATGCTAAAATCTTAATACAAGGTTCTTTCAAATGACGATACAAGCCTTCATTTCAAAGCTCTGATACAAGGTCCTAACCTTCAAAGTTTTTTTTGGATTCTTCAAAAGATTTTCTCAAAATTTGATTTTTCATCATAAAAAAGGTGAAAATTATTAGCTTTGAATTTTAGAAAGTCCAAATCTTTAAGGTTTTGAGTGACAACAAAATAAATTTTGATAAAATATTTTGAAGAAAGGACTAATATTTCACTTGAGTTTCTATAGTGTTTACAAGACCATTCTCATAGACATATTAGTTCATTCAATGAGTCATTTTTCACAATGTCATGTTTTAACATGATTATAATCTCATTCAAGGAGATTCAGAACCTTGATGATGTGAAATGGTTGACATGTCATTCAACCAGCATTTAATTGCCCTCTAATTCTTTCCCCCAATAACTACATAATCATTCATCATATCATATAGCAAATCATATCCCCAATAATTTGGCCAAATGTATTTAACCATTAAAATATCAATAAATTATTTGTATAGGAAATTTCATTATGATTTCAATTTTCCAAAAATTATGGTCATTTTGATTTAATTATTTTGAATATCATCAATTACATTGATTACTCTTATAATGGTTCCTTCAAAAACATGGTCTTTCCTACTTCATTTAACATTTCTCTATTTCTTCTCAGACTTTTTTACTACTTGATGGTAGTGGGTAATGGGCTATGAGGAGATGTGACAGGAGTATAATGCAAGATCGAGCTTCCAAATCTGATGTGTTAGAGATGGAAAAGATGAGCCTGGTGAGAAAGGTGCTTCAGTAATGGAAGCTTTGTTGTCTTGAGCGTCAATTTTATTAAATTGTTAAGAGAGGTGAATTCTTCTTGCCGTGATAGATTCTGCTAGATAATTTGTGTGTGTGTGTGTGTGTGTGTGTGTGTGTGTTATGATATGTATATTGATATTTTAGTGAATGATTTTTATGTAAGTGCATGCCTATTTGTCTTATTTGTCGAATATGAAATTATCCATTTTTTGCTACTCATCTTTTGTTTTGCATATATGTTGGCCATTTTGAAGAATTTATCTATTCAAGCCAATGACTATAACAAAAATGCCTCTAGAAATATTATTGTTAATTTACTTTCACAGTCAAAAGTTAATAGAAAAATAAAATTGATTATTTTGCATTTAATTTGTCTTCACTATGATTATTGAAATTTTTTAAAATTCAACAATCTCATAAAGCAAAAAAGGTGTGTTATTCTTCTCTATCATGCAATTCTTTACTAAATTGTCACAATCTCATACCTCATTTTTCTTCCTATTATTTATGTAGGCCATAATTTTTTGGGTGAAATTTGCTTATGCTATGACAAAGCATGTTACAACAACAATCTTAAAATTTATATGCTAGATTAAGACTTGGAAATGTTCTTGGGCTACTGGTGTTATATTCTTATATGAATGGATGATATGTGCAACTATTTTGTTTGTGATGATTCATAGGAATGACAGTGGTAAGAGTGCATACAAGTGTAGGCTTTTAGGTATGACACACTGATCAAATGGAGGCCAAGGACGATCCTAGATTGTTTTCCATTGGACTTGATACATAATTGGATTGGATTTAATCATGGATCAAATAATTCAAAAAATCAAGGAATATAAAAATTTTAGATTGTCTTTATAATTTATGCTACAACTTCATTATTATAAAAAAATGCGATATTCATACAATTAAAGAACTTTGTATTGATTTATTATTCCAATTTTTATATTTAGAATGGATAATAATAAAAAAAAATATTGACGTTATATGAGAAACAATTTACTTACCTTATGATTATTATTGATTTGTATTCAAAATTGAAAAGAAAAAAAATTAAATGTGTATCTTATCTTATAATAAACATATATATATATATATATATATATAAGGAGAGGATGAAAAATATGTATATACTTAAAAGGTGAATTACATTTAAAAATAAAAAAATGTAGATTAAACAATGATCTTATATTAAAATTAAATCAATATATCCATCATGATTATTAGCTTACAAAGTAATACTATTTACTTTTTTATCAATAAAAACATTGTGGATATAATTATTTGAGATGTATGAGATTCTTTTTATCTCACTAATTTTGTGATTTTATAGTCTTAAAGAAACATTAGATAAAAACCACACACATATATATAATTCTAAAATCGGATTTTGCAAAAAAGGAAATGATTGATATGTCATTCAACAGAGCATTTGGTTTCCCTACAATTCTTACCCCAATAATTTGGCCATGTGCATTTAAGCATTCAAATATCAATCAATTATTTTTAATGCAAATTTCATTATGATTTCAATTTTCCAAAAATTATTGTCATATCAATTTAATTATTTTGAATATCATCAATTACATTAATTACTCTTACAATGATCCTTTAAAAAATATGGTCTTTCCTACTTCATTTAATGTTTTCTCTATTTCTTCTCCTATACATATGACATTCTCTCTAGATTTTTACTACTTGATGGTAGTGGGTAATAGGCTATGAGGAGATATGATAAGAGTATAATGCGAGATCAAGTTTCCAAATTTGATGTGTTAGAGATTGAAACGATGAGCTTGTAAAAGAAGATAGCACGAGAAGGGGGTTGAATCATGCTTTCAAACGTTAGCTTTCTAAAACTCAAATAAAGTCTATCAAGTGTTTACATTTGAAGGTAGCAGAAAATATAAGTTAATAAGCTTTACAAAGTAACTTTCTAAAGTGGTTAGAAACTTGATGAAATTTCATAAGATAGTTTGAAGAAAGAAAGAATATTCACATAACAGAAAACAAATATCACTCAATAATTTAAAGAGATATAGAGAAAGAGAAATATCACTCATGAGTTTTATACCTGGTTTGGCAAAACACTGCCTTTATCCAGTTCTCAACAAATCTATTAAGTTCCACTAACAACCACGTTCTCAACCCAAGAAAGTAAGATATTCTTTGAATAGCTTTCTCAAGCTCTCTCTAGTGAGTAGTAGATACAATTAACCCTCACTCACAATTAGTTTTGTCCTAACCTTTCCAAGCTAATCTCACTCTAATCACTAACGAATCAAGGTACAAAGAGTATAAGGTTTGATGTTTACTCTCTAAGAAAAACACTCAAGTTTTCTAAGATAATACAATAATTAAGAAAATAACTTGAGAGACTTCTTTAATCTTCCTAAGAAGAATGTTTGCTAATATTTACAAGAAAGAAGATTTTTTTTTTCAGAAACTAAATTGAAAGAATGAATGAAGTTTAGAAAGTGTAAGAAGGCTTGAGTATTGAGAATGCAAAATTTCCTTCAAATTTGAAGGCTTCATCCTTTTATATTTGGATTTTAAAATGGAATATTGTCCCTTTGATCTTTCCTCTTTTGACATGTGTTGATCATTTTTTTTGTGTCCTAGGATCTGTCTTCTAGAAGTGTAGGCTAAATTGTATTAGTATTGTCCTTGTTAGTAGAGAATTTGTTGACAATGGTTTTTATATAATGCTTCAAATATTGATTCTTCATTCTTGAATGTGGTTTTTGAACTTCTCTTCATGTGAAGACTTTCTAGAAGGTGGTGAATATCCAAATACAAGGATGATGTGTGACTTTCATTACTTTCTGAGTTGTTGACTTCATTTGAATTCAAATCTTTATTCAGTTTCTGTTAACCAAGTCTAGTTTTTGACGTATGTGGAGTTTTTTGAAGTACTTCTTCACTTTCTAAGCCTCTTATGTTCCTTATAGACTTCTCTTTGAGGTGGATGTTCATCTTCAGAAGTTGTTGAGATTCTCCAATGATGATTTCAACTGATATTGAAAATTATGCATTTGATTTGATCATGAGAAACCACTTTTGAAATCATGAACTATTTTTTGAAGGCCTAGACTTGCTTTCTAATGCTCTATCTTGCTTCCTTAAGTTTCTTATATATTCAAATTCACCTTTTGAACAAATTTTCACATTCTAAGAAAATTGAGTCCCTTTGAATGAGATTTCAATCATGTTAAAGCATGATATTATACAAAATATGTCACGAATTGATGAATTATATGTATATGAAAATTATCCTATTAAGCACTATAGAAACTCAAGCAAACTATTAGCCTATTTTTCAAAATATTTTAATAAAATTTACTTTGTCATAATTCAAAACATAAACTACAATAGCTTTCTAAGAGTTCTGAACTGAGAGCTTGGTTAGAAGTTGCTTCGACAATGAAAGTTTTATTGTCTCAGTGTTCATTTTACTAAATTGTTAAGAGAGGTGAATTATATTCTTCTTGCCATGATAGATGTCGTTAGATAACTTTATTTTTTTAGTGTTATGATATGTATATTGATATTTCAATGAATGATTTCTATGTAAGTGCATGCCTGTTCATCTTATTTATCGAATATGAAATTATCCATTTTTTGCTACTCATCTTTTGTTTTGCATATATGTAAGCATTTTGAAGAATTTATCTATTTAACCCAATGACTATGACAACAATGTCTCTAAAATACTAGCGATTTGTTGGGCACTATTATGCATGTGAAGCCACATTTTTAACTTTTTAGTATTAGTTTAATAATATAAATCTATACTTTTATTTTGATATGCATAATATACGTGGCACATTTTTAGAGATAACAAAAAATTAATAATATAATATGCAACTAGCACTTGTCTCTTGGCAAGTAACTACAGTACTTTAGGAAGTTATTAAAAACATGTCAAGAGTAAATAAATGAGAAAGAGAGAGAAACATCTTAGAAAAGTAAAATTGAAAAGATAAGTTATGCACAAAAAAGTAACTATTCTTCCCAATCCCCTTTATTTTCAACACTTAGTATTATTATAATTAATAATAATTTAATTTTAACGTTAATTTGATATAAATAAAGTAGTTATTCTTCCTTTTTAATATTCTTTCCACTATTATGCATGCCTATTAAGCCGCATTTGTTATTTTTGGGTTTTCTTAAAAGTAGTGATAAATAATATGAATGACAACTATACATAAATAAGATAAATATTAAAAACATGTAAATGAATATAACATGTTTAATATAAAATAGAAAAAAGTGTAAAAGAAATCTGTGCATGTATTTCACAAATGCAAATAAAGTATTTATATAATTACAAAATAGGTTTTTTTTTTCCTAACGTCATTCCATTTGTACTTTATACTTATTATTAAAAAGTTGCTGACAGAATGTTTGAAGAAAACTCATTTAACATTTTGAATCTCAAACAAACATATTAGTGTTTCCCTAAAAATGTGTTGATAAGACATCCTTTGAGATGAAAAATCTCACAATATCAATTTTCAAATTTTTTGTACCTATCAATTTACAAATTTGTCTTTCCCCAATTCAAACCAGAACAAATAAGTGTAGGTATAAATTTTCCAAAAACAAATGTAAACCATGTTTATCCAACCCAATAAAATCAATAAAATAAAAAATGAGAGACTGCCCAGAGAGAAGGAAAAAATATGGAGTCCAAAAGAAAAGAAGATATTGACAGTGGAAACATTCCACTAAAGGGTGCGCCTGTATCTCATAAAAAATAATAATAATAAACGGATGCGCCTCTAGTGCACTCCCCCCCCCCCCCTTCTTATGGGTATGCCGCTGGTCCCTGTCTCTCTTTTATTTTTTAGTTTTAATACTTCCCACAATCTAGTTCTTGATCATTATATAACTAAATGTGATGTTCTAATTTTTTTTTTTGGTTTCATTGCCAATGTTTTGTTTTATAATAGGTATTATTATTATTATAAGCAGGGTATTACATTCTCCCCTCCTAAAACCACTCTACTCCTTATGATCTAATTATTTACTTGAAGAACCTAGTTATTATGTAAGTAATACACATATAGAGGCTAATTCATTATAGGTTTACGCAGCAAAACATGTATCTATATTAGGAAGGTGCTTAGTCAATGATTATCTAATTCCTTCCATACCATGCACCTACTAATTCCAACCTCTATAAAGCATAAACATCAAATACATGCAATATTAATTACAATTAACAGAATATAACTCAATCAATTATAATTAAATCAAGAAGGCCCAAAATCTCAAGAAAATTGCGTAGATAGTAGAGTTTGCATCATCAATAAACACAAAATATAATTCACTCAATTATTGATGAAGAATTGAATAAATATAATTTTTTCATTTATATCGCATGGAGCGTAGAGTTTGCGTCAAAACATTTACAACCAGACTACTCAACATAGAATTACACATACATTTTCCTTTTGAGCATTACATAGGCTAACTAAAAAGAACAATATAATTGACTGGGTACATTAAATAAATAACCAAGCTTCAATTCAAAAGAACAAACATATGAAATCCCCTTTTTTTCCTTATTAGAAATGAATGGACAATGAACTTGGGGTTCAAAGAAGAATCAACAAATAAAATGATGAAATTATTTCGGGATCAAGCCAGATAAATAGGGAGAAGAACCTCGAAGCTATGAAATGACGTTGTTGCAGTGGCACTTGGTTCTTTCTTCTTTGTTTATGCTTCCTTTGGTTCTTCCTCAAAGAGAGATGTGCAATGATCGCACCAAATTTGGATGGGCAACTGGCTTAGGGGGCTAATTTACTCTAATTGAGAATGAAAATATGGAAGGAAAAGAAAAAGGTGTAGATGAAATAAGAATGAGTGGAGGTGCAGTTTTCAAACTTACAAACTCTATGTAAACTGTAAATGTGGAGTTGGCAGTGTAACATCTCCTACCGCTTTATAGATTGATGATTGTCCCCACAAACCAACACGGTCTTTTCATGCTTTGTCCTCACTCACACGTTTCCTGGGAAAACTTTATAGGAGGTCACCCATCCCAAAATTACTCCAAGTCAAGCAAGCTTAACTGTAAGTTCTTTCGTGATGGGCTACTAAAAAGAAAGATGCATCTTGTGGCATAGGTAATACAATCAATTCATATAAGCCCTCCTTAACTGTATAGTCTCATACTTATAGCCTTAGGATCCCTCTCATTCGGTATGTAACAGTCATTCATGTATCCCTCCGCTTGGAGGCAGAAGCCGCTCCTTATCCGTGCCTTTCAACGGCAATCACTCCCTACCTTATGCCCGGGCATTACATACCCACCAGCTTCCGCTTGGTTCATCCCCGAACCACACCGTATTGAGAGAGGTACAAGCTCTAATACTATTTGTAACATCCCGCCGCTTTATGGATTGATGACTGTCCCACAAATCAACACAGGTCTTTTCAGTGCTTTGTCCTCACTCACATGTTTCCTGGGAAAACTTCATAGGAGGTCACTCATCCCAAAATTACCCCAAGTCAAGCAAGCTTAACTTGAAGTTCTTCGTGATGCGCTACCGAAAGAAAGATGCATCTTTGTGGCATAGGTAGTACCAATCAATTCATATAAGCCCTCCTTAACTATATAGTCCCATACCTATACAGACTCAGGATCCCTCTCATTCGAGTGTGAAATCGGTTCATTCATGTACCCATCCGCTTGGAAGCAGAAGCCTCCTTGTCCATGGCTTTTTGCATAGGCGATCACTCCTTGCCTCGTCCCAGGCATTACATGCCCACCACCTTCCGCTTGGTTCGTCCCCGAACCACACCATGCATCTTTCTTTTCGTAGCCCATCATGAAAGAACTCCACAATTAAACGTGCTTGACAAGGGGTAATTTTGGGATGGGTGGCCTCCTGGAAGTTTTCTCAGGAAGCATGTGAGTGAGGACAAAACAGTTGAAAAGACTCGTGTTGATTTGTGGACATCGGCAATCCATAAAGCAGGAGGGGATGTTACAATATTCCGCCAGGGTATGGAGAAGTCCCACATCGACTGGGGAGGTGAACGAAGTATGCCTTATAAGGGTAACGGATACCTCCTCCTTGTAGGACGCGTTTTAAGGGAGCCAGACCTACCAAAGGAAAACCATGAGGCCAAGTGCCAAAGCGACAATATCTTGTATTGCTGGGTGCCGGCTTAGAGGTAGATAGTGATGTCTTTTATTAGATGTTATTTCTTGTTAAAATATTAAAATATAAAGGTTAAAATACAAAAGATAGAATGGCTATGTACAAATCTCATAAGAAGTTTCATTTTAGTTTAGAGATACCAAAAATAGTTATTTCTTGAATCCCTTTTATTAAACGGTATAGATTATTATTAATTTTCTTTCATGCTCTAAAGTTAATTGAAAAAGAAAGTTGATTGTTTTGCATTTAATTTGTTTTTGCTGATTATTGGAAAATTTTTTAAATTCAAGTCTTAGAGCAAAATAGGAATGCTATTCTTCTTTCTTATGCAATTATTTAATAAATTGTCATAATCTCATACCTCATTTTTCCTCCTATTGTTTGTGTAGACCATAAATTTTTGGGTGAAATTTTCTTATGCTATGACAAAGTATGTTACAACAAGCTTAAAATTTATATGCTAGATTACGATTTGGAAATTGTCTTAGCTATTGTGTTATATGCTTATATGAATGGATGATATGTGCAATTATTTTGTTTGTGATGATTCATAGGAATGAAAATGGTAAGAGTGCATACAGGTGGATATAGGTTGAAAAGTGGCATGAGAAAGGGGGTTGAATCGAACTTTACACTTCTTTTTGTTTTCTGAAATACTAAACAAAGTCTATCAAGTCTTTCACTTGAAAGTAGTAGAAATATTTGTTAGTAAGGTTTAGAAAGTTACTTTCTAAACTAAGCAAAAAACTCATAAATTGTTTGAAGTTGTTTTCAACAAATATATAACATAGATAAACACAAATGTTGAATGATAAAGAGATTAGGAGAGATAGAGAGATATCACTCATAGATTTTTATATTGGTTCAGTATCACCTTGCATCCAGTTCCAACAACCTATTGAGTTTCACTAACAGCCTTTTCTCAACCTAGAGAAAGTGATATAGTCTTTGGATAGCCTTCTCAATCGATATCTAGTGAGCAGTAGTTCCAATTTACTCTCACTCCAAGTAGTCTTTTTACTAGCATCTTTAAGCTAACTGCATTGATCATTATTGGATCAGGGTACAAAGATTTTGGTTTGGTTGGTACACTCCAACTAAAAATTCACTCAAGTTTTCTGGAATAAAACAGTGTATGTGTCATAACCTACCTAGGAAACGTGACCGACACGTGAGGGATTGAGTCCCCATGAAAGCCTCTAGTAATGTAACTGGTAATATGCATAAATAATAAGAATATGTTCCAAATATCTCAAATTTTGCTAACTTTCATAATTCTGAAAATATTTCCAAAACATAAATCTTGAATATAAAACTGGATGATAATCATAATCTGACCAAAGCTAAACATAACTAATAAAGTAATTAGAGGTCATATAAATAATCATAAAAACTATGCATGTCTAGAACCCTGCCTACACAATTACTGGAGCATTGCTAAATTGACATGAACCTATAGTAACCCTTATTCCGAAGAAAAGCTCACCAAAGAAGCTACACTACTGAAGAGAATATTGTGATGCAACTAGACCTGAGCTGTATCTATAGGGGAGGAAAGAGAGAGGTGAGTTCTCAAAACTCCTGAGCAGATAGCCACCCATAGCTCACATGGCATGATAAGGAACTACATAATAATAATAATACAAACAACATGGAAATGCAAGTAATTACATAATAATGATATTTACATACATGCAATTCGATCTTTGACTTAACTAATTAAATTCCAACTTAACGAAAATTAGCTTAAAACTAAATTCATATTCTATAAGCATTCACTTGCATCATGAACATTTACTTATGGGTTTGTCCTCTTAAAGACTTATCATGTGGTATATTTGAATCATAAAACCTCTCATGGCGTTGACATACCGCCTCCATGGCTACTTGGTGTACTGCCTTCTTGGCAATTAGGCATACCAAGGTTAACATCATAAGACCTCTCCATAGCCGCTTACACCGCCTCTTTGGTAGGGCGTACCAAGGTTAATGATTTTTCCAACACATGTTGCAATTCTACTAGATTTATCCCAACATACATAAGTTAACTAAATTAACAATAAATTCAAAACACTAAGTCTTATTCCCTATATTCGTTGCGCTTATAAGATAACAATTTAGATATTAAATATTATGTGGTAGAAACTGATCATGTTGTATTGTGTACTAATAATAATGATTTAACTACGAACCTTTAATATTATTTACCTGTTTATTTATTTCTAAAATGTTGGTTCACTCATGCTATATAAGTAAATTAATTTTAGAAACTGATAATAGTTAAATAATATCCATAAAACTTGAAGGTAATTTTGCTATGCTGAGGCTTCTTATACTTTAATAATTAATTCATAATTTAATCGTAGAGGCCGTAAAAGCTAGTAGTTAATTTTTGTTAATTGATTGAGTCCTATCATGTTACTTGAAAACTACTAATTAAACTTTAATTATTACTTAGGTCATTCTTATTATTTTGGTTGTTGTTCTCACAATACATAATAAGTATGTACTAATCTATTTATATAACCTAGTTGTTCACTATCTGAGAGAGGTTGTCGTTTACCTTCTCAAATTAAAAATTATTTTAATGCTAAGTTGCACAAAAAATGTAGTAAAAGGGCACAACCTAAGTCATTTCTAAAGGAAGTTTCAACAATTAGTTGGGAAAATTGGAGATTTAGAGAATTAGGATTTAAAGCAATTGAAATTAAAAGACAATAGCAATGATAAGAATGACACTAGTGCAAGGTATTCATAGGATTAAAAATTAATTATCATTGACCAAATATTAAACCTATTGGTGGTTATTAATAATAAATTACTAACAATTCTACTAGTGATCAATCGACCTCTAGAGTTTGACCAATGCAAATAACTAATAAACGAGATCTCAATTTATTTAGAAATCATATTGATTTAATGAACCAATTACTATAACATAACCGCCATCGAAAAGTTAATTCTAATGTTTTTCCTCAAACATAAACCAATAGATCTATTAATTTACGCCCAAAGGATTTCCCTAAATGACGATTGTCAATTTAATTATGCTAATAAAAATTATAATAATCACTACAATAATTATAGGAATAGAAACTAGAATATTAAGAAAACCAATGCATTTAATATCAAAAAGGAGTCTCCAACATCATCCAATCCATCCTAGTAAAGAAATCCACTCCTCCATCTCTTGGAGGATTACAACAATGAAAATAAAAATGAATCTGAAAATAATAGCAATAATTCTTGTCACAATCTCCAATACAAAGCACCTTCACTAATGGAATCCCTAAGAGAGAAAAATAGAAAAGAAGAAGATGTAGAGGGAAGATGGAGAGAGATGTGAAAAAAGAATAATAGCAACCTAAAGTGTACAGCCAAAGTGAGTCAAAAACTAGGATAAAAGTTTGTGGCAATCCTTTAAATACTACTCTCTAAAATAGCCCAAAGTGGGACCAAAAAATAGATTAATTATGTACAATCCTACTGCCGCATAGCACTTAGCACTATAATGAGCGTTGTGGCGCCAGTATTTAGTTACATTCTTTAAAGTCTTTTTTCAAGTGCTGGTGAGCATCCAGCCTCAGATAGAATTGATGTCTTCACGTATTTGGTCAGTTTTGGCTCCTTAAACATTCGAATTTGTCCTTGACAATAGAAATATTGATTGTAGCCCTATAAATAAGCTTTTTAATTCCATAAAAATCACCTCAATCGAATATCTGTAGCTCCATATATTTACAAAATATGAACTGGAGGTCAAGTTGGATAGCATAAGGACAATAGCAACCTTTAATCTTGCAACTCGATTTTCACCAAGATGCTCTTAGAACTGGGCTTTGAGCTGAACATGAAAGTTTTAGAGGACTTTTTGAGCTTTCTAAAATATCTTTATTTGTCTCAATTTGATCCCAATAGAGAGATATAGATTTTCCATTATAGTGCTTTTTTGCAAACGTGCTCAAATGAGCTCAAGAACTCTTCTATTTAGCTATCAAATTCTTCCAATTTGATCGCAGCTACAAGCTCCATGCAGATAGTTCTCAACCTTATTCTTAACAATTTGCATTCAATTCAAAGCTCCTGTATACAAAAATCATACTCAAAGAGATATGTTAAACGCAATAGGCTCTAATCCAATAATTATTCCAAAATCGATGCAATAGTCAATGATTCTATAAAAATTGCACAATGAGGAACAAGTCAAAATCCTAATTAATTACATCAATAACTTAGTTAAACTCATGCAAAAAGCTAAGAAGTAGAAGTAAGATAAGTGATATAAATGCCACTTATCAACTACCCTCGATCAACTAGCTAAATTCTATCATGCTATACCTTACTATTTCTTATTTTAATTTGGCATTGTACTAGTTGTTCAATTGAGTTCTAATATTAGGTTTCGATATATATATAATTAAAATTTACACAACATCATCTCTGTTCTTACTATTCTAATTGCTATTCATAGAGTAACTATCAAATAGTTATGAACGTTTTATCTTTTAACTATTTTATGGTAACTAACTTGGGTCATATTATACTAAGTAGATAATAATAAATATAAATTATTCTATGATGTCTTGTCTAATGTTCCTATATGACAATTAAATAATACTTTTATCTATGAAATCACGATAATTGTCAACCTTTTTCTAATGAGAAGATTCTTATCATGCCAAATAAAATCACATATTCCTAAAATATAATTGAATTGGAGACACCTTTCGACAATCAATCAATAAACAATGGTCTCATAAGTTTTCAAAAATATGATTTTCATGATAACAATGGTAATATTTATTTTATAAAATAGTTTTAATGGTTAAAATATAGTCATAAACAACTACCCACTTATCGTTGGTACAGAGTGTGCTTCCACTGGTAACTTGACTCTGGGAGTAGGATTGGGCAACTGCCAAACATTATAATAAAAACATAAACAATTTGACATTATGCCAAGAATTGAATTTGGAATATTAGGGAGGAAGAATGTTGTGAGAAAACCATGTTTAATAGCACCCAAACTCATAAGCTAGATAAGAAGGGAAAAACTGGCTAAATTCCATAAAAATCACCAATCGAAGAGATTAATCGAAAAAGTTACGAGAAATCTCTTTTTTTTCTAGGAAAAATCCTTGGATAACTAAAATTCTTAGAAGAATACTTAAGAGTATTATAATACTTATACTAGTGATATAAAATATAAACACAAGTGGGACAAGTTACACACATGGGATGCATGCCGCACAACTTGGGTTCGTTTCAACAATTTGAGTTCTTAAAGCTTTCAGTTTGCAAGGTAAATGACTTTTTATCCCAAGTTTTATTATATAAACTTGAGTAAAACTAACACCAACGTGTATCAACATCATTTGCAATATCTTGGTTTTATAATAATAATAATAATTCACAAATCAATAAATTTCATACTTAATTTAATCATTAATAACTTCTCATATAATATCTAATAATTCTATATAACAAAAATAATATCTAACTAATTGTTTACGTAATGCATATTAAATATAAATAATATCTAATATTTTCAAATAAGTATCATTGTAATTTTGCGATGCCTAGAAAATCTTTCCAAATCCTCCCTAAGCGTAGGCATAACCTTCCTAAAGGCTTTCACTTTTGGGATATTACAATATGAACTAAAAACTTGAATGACTTATTTCTAAAATTCTTCCTAAGAAGAAAATGTTATCTAATGAAAGCTAGAAAGAAGATTTTTATAGAATGATTACCAGATATAATAAACTTTTAGAAAAGACAAGAACTAGTGTTAAAGTCTTTTTGCAAGCGTTCTTGGCAAAAGTCAAAAGTCTAAAATTAGTTCTTGTATGCAGGAGACATCCTTTTATACTTGGTCTTCAAATTGGATCATTTTCCTTTGATTTTCCTTCCTCTTGATATGTGTTGATCTTGTTTTTGTGTCCTAGGAACTGTCTTTTAGAAAACTAGCTCAGCTGTTAGAGCCACTTTTGCAAGTGCAGAGACCATTGTCTAATATATGAAGCTTCAGAAACTACTTTTTACTTTCTACATGTGATTTCTAAACTTTTTCTTCTAGAAGATGAGCAAGACCAAGTACAAAATATGTCACTATCATGCTTTTTTAGAGTTGATTTTATTTGAATTTTGATTTTTTTCTCCTCTTCTATAAAGTGAGCATGGTTTCTACATACATGTGCTTTCTTATGTACTTTTTCAGTTTCTAATCTTCACGTTGATCTTCTTTGCTTCAGTCTTAGCTTGATGGGATCTCCCATTATGATTGAAGACTATGATCACGACTTGCTTTATGAAAAATTTACTTCTTCATTAATGTACCACTTTCTAAATACATGAACCATTTTTTGAAAATCTGAACTTGGTTTCTGATGCTTGAAACTTCTTTCTCATGTATCTAACATACTTAAGTTTGTCTTTAAAACTATTTTTCACATCATTAAAATTATGAATCTCTTTGAATGAGATTATGATCATGTTAAAACATGACATTGTGAAAAATATCATGTTGATTGAACTTGTATGTTATGAGAATGATCCTGTTAGATACTATAGAAACTCAAGTAAAATATTAGTCCATTATTCAAAACATTTAATAAAATTTATTTTGTTATCACTCAAAACATAGGTTATAAAGCTTTTTGAAGGATTCTGAAGCTAACAATGGAGGCTTTTATGTATGACTCATTGATCAAATGGAGACGAAGGACAATCCTAGATTGTTTCCCGTTGGACCTAATACATAGTTGGGTTGGATTTAATCATGGATCAAATAACTCAAAAAAATAAAGGAATAAAAAAAATTATACAATGTCTTTATAATTTATGCAACAAATTCACGTTGAAGTTTTTATAAAAACATGCGATATTCATACGATTAAAGAACCTTGTATTGATTTATTATTCCAAATGTTTATATCTAGAATAATGGATAATAATAAACAAAATATTGACATTATATGAGAAAGAATTTACTTACCTTATGATTGTTATTGATTTGTATTCAAAATTGAAAAGAAAAAAAATTAAATGTGTATCTTGTCTTATAATAAACATATTTTTTTTTAATTTGACAATACTCCAACAATATATATATATATATAAATATATATATATATATATATATATATATATATATATATATATAAAAGGAGGGGATGAAAAATATGTATATACTTAAAGGGTGAATTACATTTAAAAATAAAAAATGTAGACTAAATAGCGATCTTATATTAAAATTAAATCAATATATCCATCATGATTATTAGCTTACAAAGTAATACCATTTACTTTTTTATTAATAAAAACATTATGGATATAATGATTTGAGATGTACAGAATTCTTTTTATCTCATTAATTTTGTGATTTTATAGTCTTAAAGAAACATGCGATAACAATCATATATATATATATATATATATATATATATATATATATATATATCTAAAATCTGGTTTGCAAAAAGTTAATGATTGATATTTCATTCAACTAAGTCATTTGGTTTCTCGCACATAAAAAAACATTAATTATGTCCATTTTTATAAGAATATGATTCAGATTTTTTAATATAAAAATCACATACTAAATATTTAATTTAATAGAAATATGATTTTCAAATTAATTTAATTTTTTAATAGGAATATGATTTAAATATTATTTTATGAGAAGAAATTAATTGCGTAAGCTTTTATAGCAATGAGATTCAGATTTTTTAATAAAGAAAATACATGCTAAATATTTAATTTAATAGGAATTTGACTTTCAACTGAATCAGTTTTTTTAAAGAATATAATTCAAATATTATTTTTTAAGAAGACATTAATTACATAAGTTTTTATAACAATGAGATTCAGATTTTTTAATAAAGAAATTACATGCTAAATATTTAATTTAATAAAAATCTAACTTTCAACTAAATATTTAATTTAATAAGAATTTGATTTTCAAATGAAACAGATTTATTTTATAGAGGTAGGATTCAAATATTATTTTGTGAGATATTTAATTTAATAGGAATCTAATTTTCGATTGAATCAGGTTTTTTATAGGAATAGGATTCAAATATTAGTTTATGAGAAGGCATTAATTGCGTGAGTTTTTATAACAATGGGATTCATAGTTTTTTTTAAAAAACTATATACTAAATATTTAATTTAACATGAATATGATTTTCAAATGAATCAGAATTTTTATAGGAATAGTATTTAAATTTTATATTATTTTATGGGAAGACATTAATTGCGTTAATTTTTATAGCAATATGGTTCAGATTTTTTAATAAAAAAATCACATACTAAATATTTAATTTAATTGGAATATGATTTTCAAATGAATCAATTTTTTTTATAGTAATAGGATTCAAATATTATTTTATTAGACATTTAATTTAATAGGAATATGATTTTGAAATAAATCAGATTTTTTATAGGAATAGGATCCAAATATTATTTTATAATATATTAATTGCATCAGTTTTTATAGTAATGAGATTCAATTTTTTTAATAAAAGTTACATACTAAATATTTAATTTAATAGGAATCTAATTTTCAAATGAATCAGATTTTTTTATTGAAATAGTATTCAAATATTATTTTATGAGAAGACGTTAATGTAGGTTGTAAAGTGTACGAGAAGGGGGAGTTGAATCATACTTTCACTTTTCTTGTCTTTTCAGTTTCTAAAACTTTGAAACAAATATTATCAAGTATAAACTTAAAGTGCAGTAAAATATAGTGAAAGTGATTTTCTGAATAAATAAATAAATAAAAAACTAATTAAGAAATGTTTTTTCAGAAAAACCTTAATAATAAGCACAAAACAGAAAATAAAACAGATTCAAGGTAAGAAGAGATACTACATAAGGTGTTTTATCCTTCCACCTGCCTACATCTAGTTCTCAACAACCAGTTGAGTTTCACTAATCAATCATTTCTCAAACCCTGTCATATAGTCTTTCTATAACTTTCTCAAGCTATCTCATGTGACCAGGAGCACTCTACTATCACTCCCAAGTAGTCTTTGACTAGCATCTCTAAGCTAAACTCACGATGATTACTACTGGATTAAGGTACAAAAATGTTTGTCGTTTGTTCACTCTCACCAGCAAACACTTAAGTTTTCTTATAATAAAACAATATATGAACTGAAAACTTGAATGACTTATTTCTAATGATTCTTCTAGGTAGAAAGTGTTATCTAATGAGAACTTAGAAAGAAGATTTTTACAGAAGATGAAACTAATTACAAGTAGTTATGGCTTTACAGAAGATGAAGGAGAGTTATTTCGTTCTTTAGCGATTCAGCTTAAAGTCTTAACCAAAAGTCTTGAGTTGTAACACATGATCTCCTTTTATACTTGATCTCTCATTTATGACTGTTGACCTTGATCTGTTTTTCTAGTGACACATGTTGATCTTCTTTTTGAGTCTTGGAAATGTAGTCTAGAAGAGTAGCTTGACTTGTTAGAGGTGCTTTTATAGTTATAGAGACAATTGTCAAATAGAGGTTTTTGAATCCATCTTCAGAACTACTTTTTGCTTTCTTAACGAGGTTTTTGAACTTTTTCTTCTGGAAGTTGGGACGATTGACCAAACTAAAAGTGAAATGTCACTTTCACTCTCTTTTTGGGTTTGACTTTAATTTGAAATTTGAATTTTCCCTCACATTCTAGAAGAGTAGCTTGACTGTGTTAGAGGTGCTTTTATAGTGTAGAGACCATTGTCAAATAGAGGTTTTTGAGTCCATCTTCAAAAATTACTTTTTACTTTCTGAACGAAGTTTTTGAACTTTTTTTTCTAGAAGTTGGGATGATTCACCAAGCTAAAAAGTGAGATGTCACTTTCACTCTCTTTTTGGGTTTGACTTTAATTTGAAATTTGAATTTTCTCTCATATTCTATAAAGTGCACTTATAAAGTAACGTGCTTTCTAAAGTGCTTATTCGGTTTCTGAACATTCCTTTGATCTTCAAAGCGTCAATTAGTTGGTCATTATATTATCATGATTGAAGATTGTAACCATAACTTGCTTCAAAAGATAATGAAATTCTTCATTTTGACTCACTTTTTGAAATTGAGGGCTACTCTTTAAAGATACGAAGCTTGGCTTCTTGTTCTTAAAAATATTTCTTCGTGTGTTAAACTTAATAACATTCATTTCAAGAATTATTTTTCACTTCTTTTACGTTCTAATCTCTTTGAATGAGATTAAACATGTTTACACATGATATTGTGAAAATAAAACTTGCTGATGAAGTTATATGCTAATAATGGTCTTGTTTCTATACTTAAGAAACTCAAACAAACGATTAGTCATTCTTCAATGTATTTTAACAAAATTAATTTGTTGCCACTCAAAATTCTAAGCAATATTGCTTTTTGAAGGGCTTTGGAGTTAACAATTAATTGCTTCAATTTTTATAACATTAGGATTCTATTTTTTAATTAAAAAAATCACATATTAAATATTTAATTTAATAAGAATCTGATTTTCAAATGAATTAGATTTTTTTATAGGAATAAGATTCAAATATTATTTTATGAGAAGACATTAATTGTGTCACTTTTCATAGGAATAGGATTTAGATTTTTTAATAAGAAAACCACATACTAAATATTTAATTTAATAGGAATATGATTTTCAAATGAATTAGATTTTTTTTATAGGAATATGATTCAAATATTATTTTATGAGAATACATTAATTGTGTCAATCTTTATAGCAATAAGATTCAAATTTTTTAATAAAAAATCACATACTAAATATTTAATTTAATAGCATGATTGTGTGTTGCAATGAATTGATTTTTGCATATAAAATAAAAATCATATATAAAAATGAGATTTATTTTTCTTACAAGGAATCTATTTTTCAAATAAATCAAATTTTTTTATAGAAATATGATTTCAAAAAAAAAAGGACCATATCATATTTTTTATAAAACAATAAGCGATAAGCAATTTGATTTGATTATTAATCATCATTCCTAATTATGCTAGCTAGTCTAATTTAAAGAACAATATAAGCGATTTACCTAAGCATACTGTCTAGAGCCCTTTGCCATTCTACATTAATCATGTTACACAATGTCATCGAAGTTTAATTCGGAAAAGATGTAACTGCAAGTCCAAAACGTAAAGTGTGGAGGCTTAAGGTCAGGATCATCAGTTGTGGATTGTTCCCAATTTCGCGAACATAAGTCAAACAACTTATCTAGAAATGGTGGTGATGAACTAGGAGGTACTTTTTTTATTAATCTTATTGTGTTCTATATTATGTTATTATTAATAGTTAAATATATCTCATTATATGGTATGTTTTCTAAAATCTATCTAATACTAATATTCCAAACTCATATTGAGGAAAGTTTTCCAGGTGTCATTTCTAGGATAATTTAGGGTCTACAATTTTATAACTTTAATCTATAATTATTTTTTAAAAAATCACAATAATAATTATAATATATCATTAAAATATCATTGAAGATTATCAACATTTAATGAAATATCTCTTTTATCATTTAAATAATACATATGATGATCTATCTATTTTGAATATCACCAAACCCTTCCTTTTTTATTATTTTTTATAATCCTTTTTTATTGTTAAAGATAGATATTTGA
The DNA here is from genome assembly GCA_030441495.1 of Dalbergia oliveri. NCBI lineage: Eukaryota > Viridiplantae > Streptophyta > Magnoliopsida > Fabales > Fabaceae > Dalbergia > Dalbergia oliveri. The sequence goes on from JAMLFY010000009.1 coordinate 6,833,166, forward strand.
ACAAATATTATCATATTTTATTTGCATATTCTTAAACTATTTTATCAACTTAATGTACTATATCTTGAATTGATTTATTATACATATAAGATTATTAAAAAAAATAAAAAAAATAAAGGAGACAATAGCATGTGTCAACATGAAGACCCCAAAACAAACAAAATATCAAGACACAAATATAGAAGAGAGAAAAACTAGGAGCTGAAAAATAATCTTAATTATTAATTATTTTAAAAAAATCACCTTCATATCTCTCTATCATCAATGCAACCTAAATACCCTATATGAAATATTATAACATTTATTGTAAACGAAATTGAAATAAGGCTAAACAAAATATTATAATTGAAAAAATTGAACTTTAAAATGATAAAAAAAGAAGTTAAAGGAAATGGCAGCCAAATATATTATTATAGTATTAAAATACTATAATTATAATATTAATAATTAATAATAACAAATAATTAGATAAATGAAACAACTATTATAAAAAAGTTATTATAATAGATTTTTTGAAATTGTTTCACTGTGTCATTTTATCATAATTTATACTGTTTAGAAAATTATTTTTTTATCATAATTTATATTATTTAGAAAATTATTTTTACTTCTTAAATAAAGAGTACTCTTTTATGCAAAATAAAAGGTATATTTAATATTTCATATAATATGAATACAATTAATTACAAAAATTTGAATTTTGAATTGAAAATCATATTCAATTAATACATATATTTTCACTTGTACAATAAATATTAATTACAAAATTCAAAATCATATTTAAATAAGAAAATATTTCTAAAACTTCTAAAAAAAATCAAATATAAAATAAATATTGAATCTATCGAATATGAGAGAACTATTATGTTGTTATTTACCTCATTTTTACATTTGAATTTTTGAAAAATTCAAATCTATATTCTATAAAATTTATTCTTCCACATTTACATACCATATGTTATTTTTTCATAATTTTTTTAAACTTTATTTACTTAAAAAATAGAAAGCATATTTCAAAATTCATATAATTAATCAATTAAAAAATACAAAATTTAAATGTCAAATTCAATATCAACTTTAATTCAAGGGTAAATTACACTTACCTCCCCTGAGGTTTGTGGAAATACAACTCACACCCTTTCATTTGTCCACTGCACTCACACCTCCTTATTTGTCAAATTTTAAGTATTTATATTAAGTTTTATTTCATTCACAAAACACTGTTAATAAACTTAACAGAATGATTTTTGTGATATTAACTGTTTTTAATTAATAAAATTGTAAAAAATACCTTTACCCCTCTATTAAGTTTAAAGGTATTTTTATAATTTTATTAATTAAAAATAATTAATATAAAAAAAATGTCATTCTATTAAGTTTATTATCAATGTTATATGAATGAGGAGTGAAACTATAATATAAATACTTAAAATTTGATAAGCAGAGGGGATGTGAGTGTCAGGTGGAAAATAGAGGTGTAAATTGTATTTCCACAAACCTCAAGGAGGTGAGTGTAATTTACCCTTAAATCAATGTATAGTATTTTCATATCTACAATAATAAATACTAAGTTTCAAATTTTTCTATATAAATTTTTATCAATGTCATTTTTGATGTAACAAGCGCTTCTCAATATTATTTTAATTTGTTAGGTTATTTTATTTTTTTATCTTGATACATTAGTTTCTGAAATTTTCTATGTGAACTACTCCATGATTATTTGTTTTTCATCACCCTCAATTGTTGTCTTAATTTGTTTTTATCTTATTTTACTAATGATGAGTAGTATTGTTGATTTCATTTTGTGATTTACTTATAATTATTCTACAACTCTTGCATTCCTTCTTATAAGATTTCTTTCATTCTCCCTTTCCCACTTCTCTTTTCTAATGGCCATTGTGAAATTTTTGTAGTTGTTGATGAAGCTTCAATGCCATCAAATATTACCTCATGTTCAAAGATGAGTTTATTCATTTCTTATATTTTTTCAGATTAGATGAGTTTTCTTCCTTTTCCAAATTTGTTTTTCTTTCCTACTCTTTCACTGTTATAATCTATTCATTCTCCCATATTTTTTTATTGTAAATTTGTATTCTTTTATTTTATTATACATTGTTATATTAATTGTGGCAAAAAAATAGTATTGTTTGAATTTTTAAGATTGATATATTTTTTAAATATTTTATATTTTCCAACCTCCTTTATGTATAAGAACACGTACCAATTGAGATGTTATATTCTTTTTATTTACTTCACTCTTCTATTTTTTGCTTTTAATTTATTTGCTCTTCTATTATTTATAATGTTTTGTCCATTCAATATATTTCCTATCATATATATTTTCAATCAACTCCGTCAATGTTAGAGTTTTGGCATATGTGTCTTATGATGTGTAACGTAGCAAAATATTATTTTTCTTTCACCTTTTTTTTATATATAATATAGGTTTTTATCAATTTGCATTGGATTGGATATGGAAGTGTTTTGGTTGTTTAGTTTGGATTTGTTGGATGTGTTTTGATTGTTTTGTTTGGATTTGTTGTTATGATGTTCTTTAGGGTGTGTTATTGAAATTGAATTTTAAAATATGTCACTAATTCAAAATTTTCATTGATTATAATTAAAATTTAAATATTTATCCACATGATGCATCGTATAAATTCATAAGCAAATCGTCACCTAAAATATTTTTAAAAAAATGTTAAACCTAGCTATATATGTAATATTTAGGAATATTGCACAATAATTATAATGTCAGGTATTATTTTTTAGTAATTTTAAATCTTTTAAAAAAAATTTCTCTCACCAAAAGTAAAAATACATTTAATGACACATATTATCTTATAAAATTTAAAATCTTCTTTAAATTATGCATATTATTTTACAATCTATCTATAATTGTAATGATAACAATATCATAATAATTTATGTTTCCTACAATCATTAATACCTAGTTTACTCTATTAATACCTATCTTTCTATGGCTCATCAATAATACAAACTGAAATAATAATTCTTTTTTTGGTATTTGCAACTAATAGAATGTTCTCCTATTTATTATATACAATAATATAATTAGTATTAATCTATATAGTAATATAACATTAATTAATCTATCAATATGGTTTCCCATATCAGTTCTAATAATAAGTCATACTAATTTCATGTTAGAATTTTGCACTTATGAAACATTCTAAGTTATGAAAATTCAAAATTCTATTTCTATCGAGAAATGGGAAAAGACAATTTTTAATGTCATAAAAATTGATATGGATAAGTAGTACATCTTATTTTAATTTACATCAATTTTTACTACCATCAGTTCTACATATTTTTTTCTTTATTATTACATTTATATTTTTCATATTTTGTTATAATATTTAATACTTTTCTTTATTTTAGGTTTTTTTTTTTAGTTCACTATCATATTTGAATTGCCTTGACCTATTATTTCAAAAGCTTTGAAAATAGTTCAAGATTAGAGGGACAAGTTATGTGATCAAGAAACATCCTTCAATAAACACATTGAATTATACAAGTTATTCCAAGAAGAATATTATAGTTAAGAAGGACATCAATTTGGCTATAAGTGATATGACTAATTCCATATGGTAATGAAGTTTAGAAGAATATGATTATAATCTTTTTTGGATTCATGCTAAAATAATATGAATGACGTAGCTACTAGATATGTTGATGGTTAGTATAGGTAGTTTTAATGGTATAGATTTCTAAAATATTGGAGATTATATATGTATATATATTTGTTATCAATACTAATGATTTTATTGGAATGTAATAGTCTTAGTGTGAACTTATTGATATATTTCAATAAAAAAATCCAATTTCTAAAATATTTATGATTATGTTTTCAATTATGGGTTCTTAATTCAAAATTTGAATCAAGATTGTAAAGCTCAATTCTATTTTTTGCCTTTATATACTATTATTGTATTAAATTTTTTCAATCTTGGATTTAATTAATTTGAGTTTAGTTACACAATTTTATTGTCTCAATTTTGAATAGGATTTTATAGATGAATTTTGTGCTCTAATTGAATACAATTTTTTATGTGAGTATTCTAATTGAATATTAATAAAGACCAAATTAGATATTTTTATCATTTATATGCTGAATTTCTTTTAAAAATAATACATCACGTGATTTAACAAATCTCATCAAATTTGATTTTTAGTTTTAAGATCATATTAAATTTGATTGATGATCACGTAAAAAAAGAAATTTGATTAATGGGGTTTAATTTTATTTCAAATTTAAACTCAAATTAAATTGATGTCTATTCTTATTCATTTTAAACACCACTTAACAACGTTATGAAAGAAAAAAAAACTACTTAATAGATTTTAAATATATAAGCGATTTGTAAATCAAATCAAATTTATTTTATTCAATTAATATGAATATTATATTTAACTAGTCGTTTGAACCGTGCATTGCATGAGGTGATAATAAAAAATAGTTTGTTGACCATTAAGAAAAACAAATAATAATTTATTTAAATATATCTTATAGAAAATTGAATACATAAATTTATTTTAAAAATAAGTTAATAATTAAATAATTAAAAGAATGACAATAATATAAATATATAATTCTATTTTATATCTTATTTTGAATATCATATTTGTAAGGCTAAAAAATCTCGATAGATGACCTATAACTAATAAGAAAGATCTTGTTTAATGAATATTTTTCACATTTCAAAAGTTAAAATTGTTAAAAAATAAAAAAAATAAGTGAAAAATGAAACTATATCATGAGTTATTTATAGGGAATGACAATGAGTATCCATAAGAAGGGATATGTCTCATGCCTATCCCAATTTAGAATTTTGCTCTGATTCCCATCCCATTCGTCAAGTCCCCATTCCTATCCCTATGGGGATTTGAATCCCTATAGATATTTATCGATTTATTAAAAATTTTCAAAAAGAGAAAAATTAAAAATATTTTGAAAATCAAAATATAAATATCCATAGTAACAAATACTGTTAATGTAACATAATCTAAATTAAAAATGCATCCATAATGAAAATTTAACAAAAGATAATTAAAAAATGAGTGTGTTATCCTTGTCCTTGCTTTGTTTAACAAATAGAAACTTTCCCCTACAGCCATCCCAGAAGACAATCTATCCTCATTGTCATCCCATTATTGTGGGTAATCCCTGTGTATCCACTTTCATTGTTTTTTTTTATCATCCCTAATCATTTACATCTTTTTAATAAATTAAATTATTTAATTTATAAAAACATAAAAATGTACTTTCTAATTAATAAAAAATTAATGAATAAATTTAATTGATGTGATTTCAATTACATATCCTTGATCCTTGCATATCTTTTTCAATAAATTAAAATATCAATTTTAAAATATATGTCATAATTAATATGTTATAATTAGTAATATATATATATATATATATATATATATATATATATATATATATATATATATCCTAATTTATGTCATCTCAATTATTGAAGTAGTATATCAATTACATAGTTATTTTTATTTAAAAAATATTGTAATTATTTATTTTTTAAAAATTAATAAATAATTAGTATCATTATCAAAGAAGTGTAAATTGTGGAATTGATTTTTTAAAAATATTTTAATTTTGAAAAATTGAAGTTTTTTTTCAAAAAAAAAATGAAATAATTGTGGAATTGATAAATTGAAATGTTTAAGTTTCAAAAAATTAAATATGGCATAGTGAGACATATAAATATAATTTCAAAAGCTCTAGATTTGAAGTTTGAAACTTTTTTCCTAACCCCGTCCTCATTTAAAATTTTCTTTTCATCCCCATCATGGGTCCCCATTTTTTATTTTTTGTGGAGATTTGAATCCCTATGTGTATTCATGGATTTATTAAAAAAATTTCAAAAAAAGAAAAAAATTTAAAATGGTAAAGGAAACGATAATAATACTATTAGTATGTATACATTATTGATTGATATGGATATCAGTATCAATTAAAGGTTATAATATTAAGCTTATAAAAAAGTTAATAATATAATTTATTATTAATTTTTACCATGTTTCTATTTTTTTGGTATGTGTGTAATATTAGCTTTTTTGTCACTTAAATAATTAGATGAGGATTTCAAAAATAAAATCAGCAATCTATTAATAATTACTTTTCTAAATAAAATAATATATTAATAATGATTATACCTTAAAAAAGCAAACACAAATAAATATGGATTGTATATAAATACAAAAACAATATTTTAACTTTTTATCAATTAATTAAAAGTTTTAGCATGAGAAAAGAAAAAGGAACAATAAATGCATATATTGGAAGAAAAATCAATCAATAGCTATACATATATTAGTATATTTCATTCAAATCAAAATAAAAAAGAAGAATAATTAACAATTAATTTATACAATGTTAATGTATAATGAAAATTTTAAATTTTAAATAAAAAATATAATTTTATTCCAAAATATTATTCATTCTCCATAATTAGTGTTTGTAAATGGAATTGAAATTATAATTCAATGGCTATGTATATATTGAATTCAGCAATATTTAAGCCTTACAAAATAATGAAAAAAAATTCAAGAAGGGACAGTATAAACAAATTCCAATAGAGATTAGCTTATGCATTTTGTCTTATATTGCTATTGGAATCACCAGGTTGCTTGATTGTACACTAAACGCTTGCATAGGAAAGTGTTGTTCTCGACACAACAACAAATCCCTTCCATATAAATGCTCTGATAAACAAATGAGCAAAATAAAATCAAAGGTAAAAATAGAAGTAAAACCAAACGCAATCTTCAATCATTCTCTATCTTTAATCTTTACTATCTTAAGTTTAGTGAAATGACCAGTTGAGATAGTCCATCAATAGCATCTCCTTTACTTAATTGTGGCTTCAAATTCTGAAAAAGAAAAAATTATAAAATCATTAATACTTGTTTGTACAACAATAAAATTAATCTCAAATTCAATAAAATGTTTATTAAATTATTAATGAAAAGTACAATTACCTTTGCCATAAATGATTGAACAATATGCAGTTTAAGCCTAATGGTTGTCTCCTACACAAAACATAGAAAAAGACCATTAAGATATATACACAAAGTAAAAGACTAAATAAATATAGAAAAATCTCTATACAAAACAAAAAAAAAATACAAAGAAGAAAGATAGAAATAAATTGGATATAAACAACGAAAATGAAAAGGATAAATAAATTGGTTTATTTTAAGAGAACTTAAAAAAAAACAAATCTTTATTTCATTGAGAAAACATTTAAATGTATAAAATATATATACAAATTAAAAATATTAAACAAACATAAAAAAAAATGTAGTATAAAAAAAACTCACAAAGAAGAAAAGAGCTTCAAAGAAGAATGGTGGAACATTTGAATTTTCTAACCTACAAATTCTTATTCCTTAATATAAACCATGAAGAAGAAAATTAAAAGATGAAGTAAATTAATATATTTTGAGAGAACTAATAGATAATTATTAAAGAAAAATGAAAAATATGAAAATATGAGAGGAAGAATGGAAGAGAAAATAAAGTTGTGGAGTAGAGAAAAGAAATGAGGTGTTAGCATTTCAAACTAAAACTTTATGCAGGATAGATCTAGGAACAAACTGATTTGCAGATTCTAAGAAAAGTTAAAGGTTTTTATTTTGATTAGTATAAGTGGTCATCTTTTGTAGCAATGAATATGTTACAAATTCTAGGAATAATTTAGAGGGTTTATACTTCGATTATAGTGGACCTTTCTTGGTAGCAATAGCTTTTGTTTCCAATCTTATTTTTACACTAATCTGATTGGATTCTGATTTGTTGTGGAATTAAAATTAAGTAGTCTATTGAATCCAAAATTCAAAACATCAATATGAATTCAAAATTTAAAATTTCGTAATTAATATGGAACAACACATGTTTAATTGAAAAAAAATATCATAAAGAAAATAGAAAAAGATATGTATCACCTGAATATCCATTTTTAATGTTAAATAATTTAGATTGACATATTTTGACCAGTTATATCATTTAAATTAAGAATTGTAATGGTTTGAAATCCAATATTTAATGTGAAATATTTATGTTGTATTAATGAAATAGATATGTAATTTTTATAACTAAATAATTAATAATCAAGGTGATAAAAATCGTGGGTCATAAGTTGCTTTATGAGCAATACCTATAAAACTTTTCCTAGAATGAGTCTGAAATATTAGTATTATAGATTTGTAAAAAATTAATTTAAATTAAATTAAGTGAAATTAAATTAATTATCAATTTTAATTAATTAATTGATGATACAACACAATGATTAAAATAATTATGCTGAATAAATAAAATCAAATTGAGGTAATTTGATAAATTGACTTTATGTTTTATACTCATCTAAATTTACTTTTGTTTTATATTTCATTTAATTTTTTGTTCAACTTTTTACAATATAACTTTACAAATTCAAACATCATGTTATTTAAATTTTCAAGTTTTTGATTTTTTAACATATAATTTAATATTTGATTTCTCTATGGTTAATGTTGATAAATTAAAGTTGATGAACTTGGTGAATCGTAATATTTTTTATTTTTTATTTATTGCTCACTATTATAGTGTTTTTGCAATGTCAATGTTTTCATTTTTCTAAATGAACCAAATGATGTTTAAAATTTGTTAAACTACATTGATGATTATAACCAAAAGGTTTATAATTATTGTTATTATGATATCTTATTGATACTTCCATTTTTATTTTTATAACTAATATTAATTAATTAATAAATTAATAATGAACAAGTATCAATTTACCTATAGGGTGAAAAGCCTTCAATTTTTCAACATTAAAAATTTTTTAAAAAAGATTTCAATTCCTGAATTTACCCTTATTTGAAATGATACTAATTATTTATTAAATCTTATGATACTCTTTTATATTTTATTCATTATTTAATTATTTAACTATTAACTTATTTTTAAAATTAATTTATATATTCAATTTACAATAAGATATATTTAATTAAATTGTTATTTCTTTTTAGTAATGGCCAACAAATTATTTTTCAATATTATCCATTGCATCTGTTAAACAACTAGTCTTATATATTTAATTTTGTTTAGGTGATTCGAATCCAGTGTATGAGTAAGTCTCAACATATAAAGATGTTTGAAAAGGATGTCATCGAAGGAAAATGTTACATTATATCTAATTTCTCTATTATTGTTAATGAAGTGAAATACAAGGCTACTAGGCATAAGTTTAGGATGTTCTTTGACAATGATACACGATTAGAATGATTGAAAAAGACTCTTTAATATCATTAAATGGTTATCAATTTATCCTTAATAGTGTTATCCTATTGGAGAAAGAAGAGGAAGCCCACTTGGTTGGTAAGAATAATAGTATGCGTATAAAAAATTGCTCATGATTCCTTTGTTGCTAACCAATATTTTGAAAAAATTCACTCATAACCATTTCATAATTGTAGATATCATTGTATTGATGACAAGAAGGGGAACATTAGCAATCATGATATTGATGGAAAGAAGTGCAACAAGATCGTTTTAGAACTAGATAGTTTGCGGTAAACTATACTTCATTGATTGTTAGTTCTATCAATTAACATATTAAAAATATTGTAATGCAAATAAACAACACCCTTCGACGGGCTATGTAGTTATTCTACAATTTGGAAAAATGAAATTTTGTCAAGGTAATACAAGTATGTATGAACATATATTTGCCAATACAATATTAATAATGTATGTAGTATATTCTTTTAATAGTTTTTTCCTTGAATTTATCTAAATATAAAAATTTGTATTAACTTATATATAATTTATTTTCTACTAGGGATCATTCGTACCTACTAATTCAGGATTGTTCACGAGCTCTCCTCAAGGTGCTGACAAAATATTTTTTTAATTTATATTGAAAATCTTTAAAATTATATTATGTTTTAAAATAAATTATTTCATTGGTTCCAACTGAAATTTTTGTATGTGTATATGTATGACCTAGGATTCATGCTCTCTGGCTGAAACTTCAACTGATCTTGAAGAAGTTACTCCATCGAAGCCATTATCTATGAATATTGGATTGCTAGCCATTTAAGTCTTATCAGACATGTCCACAACTAAAATGAGGAAAGTTGTTAAGCAAAGAAAGATTGGCTATATGAAGTCACCATTTCATTTGAAGCTTATCAAAATTAGCAATAGTTTCCGGATTGAATGCTTTATTGGTTGTTCTTCTTTTACATTTACTTATTTTGCCATGGACAAATTGAATTTGTCACTATTTTGTATAGTCAAATATTGTATTGTTCAATGCTTCTTCTTATGATTGATTAAATAATAATTTGAAAAATAGCCAGATTGATAAAGGAAGTTGATTGTATAACGTCTAAATGATAAAAATCAGATTAATAATAATGATTGATAAGATTTTAAAAATAATTCTTAATTTATGATTAAAAATTTGAATCAGATTATATAGTCTGATTATATTACAATTGAAAATTATTATCAAATTATATAACAATTGATCAGATAATCAAATTGAAAATCGTAATTTTGCATTGAATATTAGATTTAAAATTATTTACAATTTGAAATTATTTTTTAATTTTTATTTATCATAATATTCAAATAATCAAATTATATAATGATTATCAAATTATTCAAATGTTGAAAATTAAAATTTTTCAATCAATATATGATGATTGAGATCAAATCTTGATTAGCTTTAGTTTTTTTTCAAATATATTTTTCTCAAATCACTGTATAAATTTTTCAATGAGTGAGAAAATATGAAATTATTTATAATTTAAAATTATTTCTGAACTGTTATTTATGAATATGAGTAATCGTAATTTTCAAATATTCATAATCTTAAAAAAATATAATGCAACAAATAATCAACAAATAATCAGATTATATAACGATTATTAGATTATTCAAATGTTGAAAATCAATTTTTTTTTCAATCAATATATGACTATTGAGATTAAATCTCGATTAGATTTTATTTAGATTATTATTTAAAATTATTTTCAAATCTAATTTTTCTCAAATCATTATATAATTTTTCATGAGTGGGAAGATAGGAATTAAATTATTTTTAATTAAATTTAATGTTTCAAATCCTACATTAATGTTTCAAATTTTTTTTAAATATTATTTTAATGTTATTTAAAATATTCTGAATCCTACAAAAAAATGAGTGATAAAACATTAATTGTATAGGTTCTCTTTCTTTCATATCATGTATTCTACATTAAGGATATTCGATAAGTTATTTATTTGTTGTATTAATTTATTTTTTCTAATTACTTATATAGCATTGGATTGTATAGGAATTAATATAATTATTTAAAGAAATCCAATAATTTTTTTTACTGCATAGTTATGTATGGAGTATGATTATTTTTTTGATGCAGAGAGTATAATTATTTAAATGTAGATAAATTATTTGAATATTTAGTATAACTATTTTACTATTAATCATTCTATGCATCGCCGGTTCTAAACTAGTGTAATTCTAAAATCGAGTTTAACTAGAGCATTTGGTTTCCCTCCAGTTCTTACCCCAATAATTACATAATCATTCATCATATCATATAGCTAATTATATCCCTAAGAATTTGGCCATATGCATTTAACCAATCAAATATCAATCAATTATTTTTAAAGGAAATTTCATTATATTTCAATTTTCCAAAAATTATGGTCATTTTGATTTAACTATTTTAAATATCATCAATTATATTAATTACTCTTACAATGGTCCTTTCAAAAAATGGTCTTTCCTACTTCATTTAATGTTTTCTCTATTCTTCTCCTATATATATATATATATTCTCTCTAGATTTTTTTTCACTACTTGATGGTAGTTGGTAATGGGCTATGAGGAGATGTGACAGCAGTATAATGTGAGTTCGAGCTTCCAAATCTAATGTGTTAGAGATGGAAACGATGAGCTTGGAAAAATTAATTCAGATTTTTTTGTTCGAATTATTTATTTAGCTATTGTATGAATTACAATAAGTGTAATTAATTATATATCATGACCAATTGTGATTCATAATTTTCAATTAAATAATATTTTAGAGAATATAATATGCTATTTTTTTAAGATTTGATAAATTTAAATTTTTAAATTTGAAATTATGATTAAATCATGAATATTAATAAATATAGTTGATTGATTATACTTTATTGCAATTTTATTATCAATTATGATTCCTAATTTTTGGTTAAATGGATATATTAATTTTCATATATACGATTAGATATTTATTTTATAGAATAATATTTGATATATAATTTGAAAAAATGAGTAATTTAGATTTTTTTTAAAATTATTTATCTAGATAATATATCAATTATAATAATTATATTTTATTATCACTGATAATTTATATTTTTTATTATAAATTATCCATGGATAGTTTGGGTAATAAACTAATATCAAACTAAAACAAAGAATCTAGATAAGATCCCCCCCCAAAAAAAAAAAAAGACCTTAAGAATTTAGCCAGCTACACAGAATTCTTGATAATTGCGAAGGAGGATTAAAGGCTCCGTTGAAAAAAGAAAGAAAAGTAAATTGAAAGATCTGTGTTTTAATATTTTAGTTGTTAAAAGATTAATGGTGTACTTTTGAATCTCCAAAAATTTTGAAATTATAACACTTTAGATTTCAAAGTTCAATGCATAGATTTTAATCCTTCAAAGATTTGGTGTTTTAACATTTTAGTCCAAAAAAAAAATGATATAACAATAGACTAAAGTATTATAATACAAATTTAGAAGACACAAGTATATGTAATTGATCTTTATTTACACTAAAACATTATAATGTAAAATTTTTGGAGGACTAAAGTATACACATTGAACTTTTAAGTATCAAAATGTTATAATTTTAATCTTTTAGAAACTCAAGTATATGTAATTAATCTTTTAAGGACTAAAGTGTTAAAACATATATATTTTAGGACCAAAGTGTAGATTTCCTTAAAAAAAAATAATGTATGTTTATTTGCACTTATCTTACAAGAAAAATATCTTGTATTTTTTAAAATTATTTTTAGAAGTTCTAAACTGTTTGAATAATTTAAAAAAACAAATAATCTTTCCCTCTATGAGAAGTATAAAAAAGTTACTTTTCTGAGATGAAAGTATCATTCTTAGATATAAATTAAAAGTAACATTCAGACAAAAATTAACTTTTTTTTATTCTTAAAATTAATAAAATTTAATATTGAGTTATATCTTAAAGTTATGTTTTAGCAATATATATATTCCATGCATCAATATTTATATAAAAGAGAGTTTACCCAAATAAGAAAAATGCCACGTGGCAATTCATCCTTTAACTCATTTTCTTGCCCAAAATTTCCAAACAAAAATATTTGACTTAGTTAAAAAAATCATTTCATTCAATGTAATGTAAATGATTAAATCCAAATATATGATTCAAATCTCAATTAATATATGATTTCAATCTTAATTTATATATGATTGTGATCTCAATGATATATATAATTTCATTCTAAATTAATTTATATAATATTTATGAACCTAATTCGTTGAATATTATTATGTTATTTATTTTTTCTAACAATTTTTATTTTTAATTTAATTTCTATCAATTATTTTTTAAATTTATTCTCACTTATTAAACATATAAATATATTTTACAGCTTATATAATCAACTATAAAATTCAAATTATGAATTCAAAATGATTTTCAAATCAATGCATATTTATTTGACATTTATCATAATAAATGTATATGATGATTTATTTTTTTATGTAACTTTTTTGAACTAACTAATCATATTTATTTTTTCTGTATATATAAATCAAATTCGAATAGAGTATAAAAGTACCAAATCAATTAATGAATTTCTAATAAATGAGTTTCATTCAGATTTAAATGGTTTGAATGTTTTTGTTTATTCTCATTTATTTGAAATATAAATTAAAAATATATTATAAATATTTCCCAATTGTTTTTGTGATTGGCCAAGTATTTTCACTTTTACATTTCTTTTTTTCTCCCAATGCCAATGATCCTTCATAGAGAAAAATTTTCATTTTATTCATCTGATCCATTGAACATCACAACAGGTCCTATTTCAATTTTATCTTTTTACTTGATCGATCCTCATACATGTTTTTCTTTCTTTATGTCCAAATTCTTTTATAAAACCATCATTCATCATCTTTTTCAATAGACCTTCTCTCTTTTTTTAGTTTTTTAATGAAATATTTCAATTATATTAGTCATCTATTGTTTAATAAATCAAATTTTAGGATTTGCTTCTTTTTTATTCTTTCATTTGTTATTTTTCTCTAAAAATATAATAATATAATTTTTGGTTAATGGATTGCAGTGATATTATGTAAAATCAAGAGTAAGTACTATAGCTTGACAACTTTGGACACAATAGCAAAACATGGGTTACTATGATCACCAATAAAGTTCTTCTTGGCAAAGTCTTCCACATAAGTACCAACGCACCTTCCTTATTAGAAGACTTTTTGATTAGTAAGTATTTTTTAATACAATAGTTTTTATTTTTTAATTAACATGTTTTGTCTATTATTTTTAAAATTTTATTGGTTTTCTCAATTATTCTATTATTAATTCTTATTCATTAGGTAGAAGGAGCACATTTTTCTAATGAATTTTTTTCAAATTTGATTGGATTTAGCAAGAATTTAATGGATCTTTTCAAATTTGTTTGGATTGGATGACTATTGGATTTTTTTTTAATTTGATTGGATTTAGTCATGATTGATTTGAATTTTAGTTTAAACACAAATTACTATTTTTTTATTTTGAGGGTATCCAATGTCGACAAAAGTGGCAAACTCATTCAAAGTGAAAGCTTAGTTAAACCTCTTGCATTAACCTTTCCATACACACCACTAGCTATAATATCTAATAAATCAAATTGATTTACATTAAATTTGAAAATCAAATTTATAAATCAAATTAATTTACATTGAATTTGAAAAGCAAATTCATTCTCAATTTTAATTATTCCAAATATCAACTCATAAAAATATGATATTTTATAATGTTTGATCTATTATTAAAACAACAACATTAAATCTATATACAAGTTTTCAATCAAAAAATAGAAGCTTTGTATTTGTACTTCCATGTTATAAAACATGCAAATAAATAATTGACATAACCCATTATAACCATACTATTTAGCATAGATATTCAAAATAAATAAATAATTAATATATATTCAAAACATTGGAAGATTTGACATAACAAAATGGTTAAAATAAGTATCATGGATAAATAAAATTAATTAATATAATTTGTGGATTGATTTGATGTCTTATATTTCCATAAAGTTTTACGGCATTCAATTTCTTTAATTTTTAATTAACATTGTACTTTCAAAAATTATCTCGATTAGTGATGAACACTCTTTTTGTAAATATTTTCCTTTTTTCACTTGGTACTTTTGCATTCTTTTTAGTTTAATTTTCATAAGTTTTGTTAGTCTTTAAATCTTTCCCTTCCCTGCATTCAATTTTGCTTTATGACTTTTACTATGACTTTTGCACAATTTTGATTTCTATCTCTCACTATACCTCTTTGTCCTCAGAGTGAGTCAGTTATCTGAAGAGTCTTCCCTGAGAGTGCATCGTGAGTGGAGCTTGGAGCAAGTGGAAGAAAGAAAGAGAGGGTTGGATGGTAGAAGTCTACCCAGCAGCCTCGCTGAGCGAACAGTTTGCCTCAGCGAGCATGGAAGAGAGTTAGGCCAGAAATGAAGACACCTCACTAGCGAACATCGTCGTTCAGCAAGCATGAGAAGTGGCGTCGATGGAGATTTTCAAGTCAGGTCGCTGTAGCAAACATCAATCATTACAGCGAGCGTTACGGGCCCAAACTTGAGAGTTTAATTTTGTAATTTTGACCCACTTAGGCCCCTTTTTAGCAAATTTAATGATGATGTAAGGCTCTGGAGCATGAAACCCAAGGTATTCTTTGCCAAATGAGGACTAGGTTTAGAGCTCTTCTCTTCTCTTCTCCCTTATCTTCCTCTTCTTCATCAAGAACACTTGATACTCATAGTTAGAGCTACTTTTATGCGGATTTCCATTTCTGATTTCCTTAACTCTCTTCTTCATTTTTTGGTTCTAACCTCCTTCATGGAGGAGTAGTACTCTTACTAGCTCAAGGGATTCAAGAGCTAGGGTTGTATTTTGAAACATTGTTGGTTTTAATGCAAGGGCTTGGTGTTTTTCTCTTTCTTTGTGTTTTCCCTCTATTTTCATGTTTTTGATTCATATGCATGTTGAGTTAGGTGCTGTTTTATGTATGTGAGCATAAATTGTAAGCATACTTGATTTAGCTTGTTGATTTAATGCATGCTAATTGATTGATTAGTGAGTATTTAGTTAACTAAGAGAATAGAGATAGTTTTTGATTGAGGGTTGGACTATGGCAATTGGTATTTTAATTGCTTCATACATTTATATGTTGTGATTGCAATCATTTAAGTGTATGTGCTTTGTATTATCCTCTAGTTGATTGACTTTAAGGAGAATTGCTAGCTGATTGTGTGATTGCATGATTAGTACATGGTCCTTCACCAAGCATTTGATATTTTTTATGTTGATGATTAACACTCCCTAGCTTGAGAATCCCTAGGCTAGTTTCCTTTTATAGTTGTTAATTTCAATTGCTTGTTATTACGATTTTGATTTTGCATGTAACAAAACCCCCTTTTTACTCCAGCTAATTCATTCGGCTTCCTTGTGAGATGACCCAGATTGTATTCCACTATCTAGGTGCTTTGTGCCATCCAGTTTGGGAATCCAATTTCCTTTTTAAACTTGGTGTTGACAATGGCTAGCTACCAAGTTTTGGCACCGTTGCCGGGAATTATGCGCTAACTAGTTGTGTTCATACTGTGAATTTGTGAATAGTTGTTGTCTTCTTTTATTTCTTTCGTTTTAAGAAAAAAATCCAAAAATAGTAGTTAGTTTTATTTTCATTGTTTTAGTTCTTTTATGTTGGTTCTCATGCATGACTTGATTCGAGCCTTACCCAGTTAGCCAGTTTGATCCTAAGATAGAAAGGACCATAAGGCAATTGAGACAACTCTGAGACAGTTATTCACCCCTGTAGAACCATTTGAAGTTTTTCCCTTAAATTATAATTTTGAAGTAGAAACGTTTAGCTCTCCTGAACTTTCTAATTCTTCTGTTAGTGTTTCAGGAGCTCAACTACATGGCTGACCAAGGGAGAACTTCAAGGAGCTTGCAGCTCTTGACATGTTTCAGCAACCCTTGGGAATCATCTATCCTGAATTAGAGGTGGACTTTGAGGTCAAATATGGACTCATACATCTACTACCGAAGTTTCATGGCTTGTTGGTGAAGATCGCATAAGCACTTCAAAGAATTTCATGTTGTTTGTTCAAACATGAGGCCACTTGGGTGGATGAAGACCAGGTGAAGCTATGGGCATTCCCTTTCTCTCTGAGGGAAATGCCAAAGATTGGCTCTTCTACCTTCCACATAGAGAAGCAAACAATTGGGCTAGGTTGAGAAGACTCTTCTAGAGAAATACTTTCCAGCATTTCGAGCACTCCATAAGGAAGGACATCTATGGGATAAGGCAACTGCAAGGGAGACACTTTATGAGTATTAGGAGTGGTTCAAGAGATTTTGTGCCAGCTACCCTTATCACTATATCCCTGAGTAGTTGCTTATCCAGGACTTCTATGAGGGCTTGAAGCCCATGGATCGGAGTATGATCAGTGAGCTAGTGGAGGTGCTTTAGTTGATAAGACTCTAGCTACAACAAGGGCTCTAATTGAGAACATGGCAGAGAATCACATGTTGGGTCTAGAGCCACCTTAGGTACTAGGAGTGTGCATGGAGTAGCCCAGTCAGATTCTCCAGCTTTATAGCAAACTCTTGAGGAGATTTCCAAGTTCATGAAGCAGCTGACTTTGGGTCAAGTACAACTCCGACTCACCCTACACCAACCATGGCATATGGCATTTGTTCTTGCCACACTCATACTATTGCTGCCCTTAATTGATAGAGGATTCAACCAATATTTTTGCTGCAAATATTTTTCCTAGGAGATCCCAAAACCAGCAATACAATCCTTATAGCAACACATACAACCCAGGATGGAGAGATCACCCAAATATGAGGTGGGAGAATTCATCAAATCAACAGTTTCAAAACCATCCCCCATTTTAGCAGGATAGAGGTACCAGCTTGCCCATCAGAGACAGCCACATCCACAACAACAGCTTCCACCACCTCATATTCCTGCATTACCACCTCAGCTGGAGCTTCAGATTAACCAACCATGTAAGAGATGATGAAGTTATTATTGAAGATGCGGGCTGAGATTAATCAGTTAAAAAGCTCTTCTTCCTAGGGTCAACAACCTAACTCCTCACAATTCTATCCCAGACTATCCCAAATCCTAAAGGGAATGTTAGTTCTCTTACCCTAAGGTCTGGGATAGTTTTCCTGGAGTTAAGAGTCCATATGAGGAGGATAATGAAGAAGAGTCAGAGGGAGTGGTTCAAGAAAAGGTACCCATCACCAATGAGAAGAAGCAACCAATGGTCACTCCACCTGTTGAAGACAACCCCTATCTCATTGTCTTTTCCTCAGAAGGCCAAATCATCAAAGAGGCCAATTGAAGTTGAGCTAGACAAGGATTTGTTAGAGACATTCAGGAAGGTTGAGGTGAACATACCTCTCTTAGATGCAATTAAGCAAATTCCAAAATATGCCAAGTTTCTAAAGGAATTGTGCACCAACAAGAAAAACTTAAGGGCAATGAGAAGGTGAGTTTGCGAGTGCATGTATCCTCTATCATCAATCCTAGCCTCCCACAGAAATGCAAAGACACGGGCACATTTACCATTCCCTGCACTATTGGGAACATGAAGTTTGGGGAAGCTCTAGCCAATCTTGAAGCGGAATTAATGTCATGCCTCAATCAGTTTATCTTGCTCTTCATGTAGGAGAGTTGAAGACAATTGGGATGATCTTGCAATTTGCAAATAGGAGTATTCAAGCCAGATGGACTCCTTGAGGATGTCCTTGTAAGGGTAAATGATCTTATCTTTCCTTCTGATTTCTATGTTTTGGATATGGCCAATGATGAGGAAGTGATCCTAGGAAGGCCATTTTTGAAAACTAAAGGCCAAGGTTGATGTGTATGCTTGGCACACTTTCCTTAGAATGTGGTGATTTGAGGGCACAATTTAACTTGCATGATGCCATGAAATTTTCCACAAAAACCATTCCGCCAATTGATTTAATTGATTCATTGATAGACAATGCATATGGTGATATTGTGGGAAACCCTCTTGGAATGTTGGAGTTTGAGAATGATTTTTTTTGCCGTAATTGTGATGGAATATCAAACTTGTGTAAGGAGTGTGCTGAAATTGATGCTTCCTTGGATGAAAATACTATTGATAGCACTGTTGAACCATTATTTGAAAAACACAATGTTAGCACACCTCTCACAAGTTCTAAGAATTCTGAGAGTTAAACTTCATACAGAACTTGACAGCAGAATTCCTCACTAATGAGAAATTTGATATAGACAGTCTCACTACAGCAAACATTAGTTGCGTGAGTGACTCTAACAAAACTCTGGAGAACTCAACTAGGAACTTTTAGAGTGTCTAGGAATGCTTAGCTCGCTTTTAACCTTGAAAATCAACATTTTCTTCTTAATTCTTGTCTTGCCAATGCAAATTCCATTTTTTCTGCGCTCTTCCGTTTATTGGGTATGATGATGCGTTTGTTTTAAGTTTATATAAAGTTTCAAGTGCAACCACTTCACCATCAAAACCATCATCCACCCTTGAGCTGAAGCCTCTCCCCGATCACTTGAAATATGCATATTTAGGGAAGGTGAAGAATTTCCTGTGATCATTGCCAATGACCTCAAAAAGGACCAAGAAGAAAAGTTGCTTGGAGTTCTTAGGAGCCATAAAAGAGCCATTGGTTAGTCTTTAGCCGACATCACTAGTATTAGCCCCTCCACATGTGTTCACCGCATTTTCTTGGAGGAGGGTGCTAAACCCGTGAGATAACCTCAATGATGCTTAAATCCTCTAATCTTGGATGTTGTAAAAAATGAGGTCACAAAATTGTTGGCTGCGGGTATCATTTACCCAATCTCTGATAGTCAATGGGTTAGCCCGTCCAAGTTGTCCCAAAGAAGTTCGGCATAATAGTGGTGAAGAATGATCAGAATGAATTGGTGCCTACAAGGGTTCAAAATAGTTGGCGAGTATGCATTGATTACAGGAGATTGAACCAAGCCACAAGAAAGGATCACTTTCCACTTCCATTCATGGATCAGATGCTGGAGCACTTGGCAAGCCAATCTCATTATTGCTTTCTAGATGGTTTCTCAGGTACTTCAGATCCACATTTGCTCCTGAAGACCAAGAGAAAACTATCTTCACTTATCCCTTCGGTACTTTCACTTATAGATGCATGCCATTCGGGTTGTGCAACGCTGTAGGTAAGTATCTTGATTTCTTAGAAAATTGCATGGAGGTCTTCATGGACGATTTCACTATCTTTGGTACATCATTTGACATATGTTTAGATAGCCTAACCAAGGTTTTGAATGTGTTGAAACTCACTTTGTACTCAATTTTGAAAAATGTCATTTCATGGTTTAACAAGGCGTAGTTTTAGGACATATCGTTTCATCTGAAGGAATTTCTATGGATAAGGCTAAGATTGATGTTATCTCCTCTCTACCTTACCCGCATGCGTGCGAGATGTTAGCTCTTTTCTTGGCCATGCTAGTTTTTACAGGAGATTCATAAAAGATTTCAGCAAGCTGGCTGTCTCTCACTTCCCGTTGCAAAAGATGCAGAATTTGTGTTTGATGATAAATACAAGGAAGCTTTTAAAACTTTGAAGGTAGCTCAGAACCACAACACCTATCATTTGACCTCCTGATTGGACCTTTCTATTTGAGCTAATGTGTGATGCTTCTAACCATGCTTTGGATGTTGTGCTTGCACAGTGGGTAAGATCCCTTATGCCATTTATTATGCTTCAAGGACTTTAGATCCTGCACAATCCAACTACACTACCATTGAAAAAGAACTTCTAGCAATTGTTTTTGCTCTGGACAAGTTCAGGTCCTATTTGCTTGGAGCAAAAGTGGTAGTGTACTCGATCATGCAGGACTAAAGTACCTATTGAAAAGGCCTAAGGCCAAGCCTCGATGGATGGATGTTCCTTCAAGAATTTGACATTGAAATAAAAGATAGGAGTGGAGCTGAAAATTTGGTTGCTGACCATTGAGTAGGTTGGAGCATGTTGACCATGACCCCATGCCCCTCAATGATGGATTCCTGATGAACAATTGATGCATGTGGATGTTGCCCCCTGGTTTGCCCATATTTGTAATTACTTGGTTGGTCATGCCATTCCACCCCACTTCACAAGGGCTCAAATTTCTAAATTAAAAAGTGATTGTAAATATTTCGTGTGGGATGACCCATACTTGCCGAAATTTTGTTCAGACCAAGTAATTAGGAGATGTGTGCCTGACATAGAGTTCAACTCCATCCTGCAATTTTGTCATTCTTCTGCATGTGGAGGCCACTTTGGGCCCCACCACACCGCTAGAAAGGTTTTGGATTCTATTTTTATTGGCCTTCTTTGTTCATGGATCCATATGAATTTTGCAAGCTTTGTGAACAATGCCAACGAATAGGGAATATATCCTAGAAGAATGAAATGCCCAAGCAACCTTTATTATTCTGTGAAATCTTTTATGTTTGGGGCATCCTTTGGTTATGTTTACATTCTTTTGGCTGTTGATTATGTGTCCAAATGGGTGGAAGTGATTGCCACAAGGACTAATGATTCTTCGGTTGTGTGGAATTTGTCAGGAAAAACACCTTTTGTAGGTTTGGAACACCATGTGCCATCATCAGTGATCAAGGCACTCACTTTTGCAACCGAAGCATGGATGCTTTGCTTTGTAAATACGAGGTTGTTTATAGGGTATCCACTCCTTACCATCCCCAAACTAACGGGCAAGAGAAGTGTCCAATCGAGAAATTAAGCGCATTCTAGAGAAAATGGTGAACCCAAGTCAGAAGAATTGGAGTATGCATTTACCAGATGCTCTGGGCATATCGGACCACCTACAAGACACCTATAGGGATGAGTCCCTTTAGGATTGTTTGTGGAAAGGCATGTCACTTGCCCGTAAAGCTTGAACATAAAGCTTATTAGGCAGTGAAGCAATGCAATATGGACTTGACAGAAGCCAACCAAGGGAGGAAGCTCCAATTGCAGGAACTTGAGGAATTGAGGATGGAAGCCTACAAGAGCTCAAGGATCTATAAAGAAAGGACCAAGGCCTTCCATGACAAGAATATCTTGAGGAAGGAATTCAAAATAGGCCAATTGGTGCTACTTTACAAATCCCACTTGCGCTTGATGCCAGAAAAATTGCGTTCTAGATGGGATAGACTTTTCGTGTAACTCGCATACACCCATTTGGCACTATGGAGTTGGAGGACCCAAGTTCAAAAGCAAGATTTTCTATTAATGTTCATCGTTTGAAGATCTATCATGAAGGGTCAATGGCGCCACGGTTGAATAAGAAGTGGTGTTGATCGAAGCCATTTACACCCTTTGAGGGCTCCAAATGTCCAACTTAGGGATGCTAAACCAAAGTGCTTAGTGGGAGACAACCCACTATTCCTCATCCCTTTTCTTCTTCTCCTTGATTTGAATTTATTTTGTTTTATTCTATTTATAGTTTCTGATTTTAATTGGACTTTATTTCATGTTATTTTTATCAGATCAGGGCACTAGCACTTCTGGAGAGCTTGAGCACTGCAGGCTTGCTCTAGCTAGAATTTCTCAGCGAATGTTCCTCCTGCGACGAGGTTCGAGCAAACCTCACCTTAAAAAAAAAAGTAAAAAATCAATTTTTAGGGGGAAGCGTGTTAGTGAAATGCTACGTCTCACTTCACTGGTCACTCAGCGAACTAAAGTTGCTAGGCAAGTGTGGACTGACACCACACGCTCATTTAGGAATGGATACCCCCCATGCCCTTTCATTCTTCTTTTTCCCTTATTCTGAAACCCCACCCCCCATCACCAACACATTCACCATCCTCACTCACACACACACACACACACACACACACACACACACACCGATTTTCTCTAATACTCAGCATTGCACCACATTCATCTGGTATGCTCTCCGTTGCCTTTATTTTTTTAGTTCTTTAGTTTTGCTTCCCTTGTGTTATGTACTTCCTTTCTCTTTTTTTTAGGTTAGTTTAGGGTAGTTCAATTAGTTTTCTTCGTTTGTTTTGATTGACATGATGACTGTGTTGTTAATCTTCGTTTAGTTCATTCCTAGGTTTTGCTAGTTTTGATTAACTGAACGAGTTGCTAGCTGACTGTCATCACTCGCTACGAGACCGTTTCCCACTAATTTGTTGCAGCAAACCCAAGTCGTTGCAGCGAGCCTACATCCTGACTCGTTGTACAAGTGAAACTCGCTCCAGCTTGAACCTCCTTGTTCTGCCTCCTTGCTGTTTTTTCTATTTCTCTTATTTCCTTATTGTTTCCTTTGGTTCTCATGTTTTTCTTTCTTGTTCCTTTTTTTTTAGGTCCATGGCTCCAAAGAAGCAACAAAAGCGCTCGCACCCTGCTCCTAACTCACCCGATGAAGAGGTGGCTATTGCTCCACCCCATGTAAACCCATTTAGATTTGAGAATATCGCTGGAGCGAGCCTTCAAGAGGGCCATGCATAGAAGACCATGCCTTTTCAAAAATCGGATTCTATATGAGGATCCACTTGAGAACAAGCTGCAAGGGACTAGACAACATCGAAGCCCGGGGGTGGACCTTTATTTTGGATGTTGACATGCCTCCGGCCAACCTCTCTGGGTTTATGAGTTTTATACGAACCTATGGGATAGAGCAGAGCCACTATTTACCTTCAAGGGAGGCAGGTTCCCCTCACTGATAGCATCTGACACTCTTGCCTTACCTGAGGACCTTGAAAAGGAGAGCGATGACTACCAGTTATATATGGATAAGATCCAGATCCTGGACCTTGAGGAAATCAAGAACCGCTCGCTCATCCAGGGAGCGAGTGGGTGTTCAATCAATACAATCGGCCCAACTTGCTCTGTGGTGCTCATTTGACACTAGAGGCCAGAGCATGGATGCGGATTCTTTTTTCCACATTACCCCCTACTCTCATGTATCTGATCTCAGCTGGACAACGCCTTCATGCTTTATTGCCTGGTGGAAGGCAAGAGGATTGACCTTCCCTCCAAGATTTTGGCCATAATGTGAGATGTCCCTTCCTCTCTGCGAGCAAGGTTGCCATACCCTATTCTCATCACCAGGATGGCCACTGCCTATCAGGGTCCAGGCTCCTTGATGACCTCCTACAGACTAGATTCCCTTCACTGCCGTCCTCTTACCCAAGGATGCTGGAGCCAAGAAGAAGGCTAGTGGGGTTCCTCCAGCGGATAACCCCTATGGAGTACTATTAGCTGGCATGAAAAGCTGAAGGTTCAGATGATAGAGAGAGCTAGAGGACTCAAAGAGCCTCCGCCAGCACATTACAGAGACTTGCTGCCTAGCACAGGATCATGCGGAGGATAGCCAGGCTGGAGGAGTAGCTAGTTGATAGAGGAGGATGGCTCAGACTCAGAGGATCCAGATGCAGAGGAGTTGAAGAGGAGGCCTTAGATGATTGAGCCGAGCTTATGCTTCTTTTCCTCTCCACACTTTAGTTGTCACACTTTTGTAAGCATGAGGACAGTGCTTTGTATAAGTGTGGGGGTGATGTACTTTGACAGGACCTTTATTTTCCTCTCTTCGTACCTTTTATGCTTTCATTTTAATTCTGTCTCACTATTACATTTATTGCTTTAGAACATTTTATGAAGCTTTCATAGTATCTTTGGCATTTATGTTTTGTTCCCATGCTTAATTCTAAATTTTTGTGTTTTGTTTCCTTTCTCTTAGTCTTTGATAGGTATTTTTTTTTGTTTACATAAAAAAAGAAGAAAGAAAGGGGAAGTTGGTTAGTTAATGAGTCATTTTAGTCACACACACCTTTTGATTCATAGTTAGCACTTGTTTAGAATGTGAGGCATCAATTTCCATTTTGAGCAATGAGCATGAGATTAATCTTGATGTTGAATGATTGATTGGATTAGCTTGTGAGCTTTCAAGCCTAATTAGTGGTTGCATAATTTTGATCACTCTTATTTCCTTTTCTGGTGTGCACACTAGCATTGCTTGTCATTCTAGAACTTGCCTAATTCTTTTTCAAAGCTTTTTCAATGCATTTCATGGCATATTGAGGCATTTTCTTTGTTTTTCTTTAACCACTTGGCCTTACAAGCCTACCCTCTTGCATGAACCCTTGCATACCCCTTTTTGAGCCTTAACACCCCTTCTTTGATTTAACCAACCCTTATAGTAGAAACTAAGTGTGAGAGGGGCCTTGTTTAACCAATTGTGTTGTTGAAAAAGTGGTACATGTGAATAATTGGTGATTTGGTGAAGGTTTGTGAATATTTTGTGTTTCTTAAAATAAATAAAAATAATAAAAATAAAAATAAAAATTAAATTAAATAAAAAAAATCAAATCACCAATTCACATTTGCTTTGAATAAAAGTTGCAACTCTTAGTTTGAGGGTACACGTAATAAGAAATCTTTGTGGAATCACCATTGGTTTAATTTGGGCCCCCATTCACAATTCCCTCATGTAGGCATACACCTTTGTTTTCCCCTAGACTTGAGTTTAGCTCACATATTCCAATTTTTATCCTTCCAGACCTTAACCTCGCTACAATCCGAATAAGACCTCTTGCATGTTTATGATTATGTTTGAACCGTGGTGATTGAGATGAAGGGCAAGCTTATGGAAGGCATTGCATTGTGAAGTGTTTGAGTGTTGCATCCCCACATACACTTGAACGAACTGAGTGAAACACATCTATGTGAGAATCTAATCAACTCATTCACCTTTTGATTTGATCCATGCTTGTTTGAAGCTCTCTTTGGATGATTGATTTGCCAACTTTTAAGTTTTGGTGCTTGTATTTGTGACCTTTTGAATCTCATTGTCTACCAAACCCCATCTCTTTGTTTGTTTCCTTTATTTTCATAATTTTCAATAGAGTCTTTTCTTTGACACTTCTTTGCATGAGGACATGCAAGTGCCTAAGTGTAGGGAGTTGATAAATACTCTTTTTTAAATATTTTCCCTTTTACACTTGGTACTTTTGCATTCTTTTTAGTTTGATTTTCATAAGTTTTGTTAGTCTTTAAATCTTTCCCTCCCTATACTCAATTTTGCTTTGTAACTTTTACTCAGTGACTTTTGCACAATTTTGATTTCTCACGATACCTCTTTGTCCTCCAGAGTGAGTCATGGTCATCTGAAGAGTCTTCCCTGAGTGCATCGTGGAGTAGAGCTTGGAGCAAGTGGAAGAAAGAGAGAGGGCTAGATGGTAGAAGTCTACTTGGACAGCCTCGCCAGCGAACTTCAGCTGCTACAGCAAGCATGGAAGATAGAGCTAGGCCAAAAATGAAGACGCCGCCTGCAAACATCAGCACTCAGCGAGCATGAAAGTGGCGCCAGTGTAGATTTTCAAGTCAGTCAATGCAGAGCGTTGCGGACCAAACCTGAGAGTTTAATTTTGTAATTTTGACCCACTTAGGCCCCTTTTTAGCAAATTTGATGATGATGTAAGGCTCTATAGCATGAAACCCGAGGTATTCTTTGCCAAGTGAGGAAAGAGACCTAGGTTTAGAGCTCTCCTCTTCTCTTCTCCCTCATCTTCCTCTTCTTCATCAAGAACACTTGATACTCATAGTTAGAGCTACTTTTATGCGGATTTTCCATTTTTGATTTCCTTAACTCTCTTCATTTTCTGGTTGTAACCTCCTTCATGGAGGAGTAGTGCTCTTACTAGCTCAAGGGATTCAAGAGCTAGGGTTGTATTTTGAAACATTGTTGGTTTTAATGCAAAGGCTTAGTGTTGTTCTCTTTCTCTTTGTGTTTCCCCTCTCTTTTCATGTTTATGATTCATATGCATGTTGAGTTAGGTGCTGTTTTATGTATGTGAGCATAAATTGTAAGCATACTTGATTTAGCTTGTTGATTGAATGCATGCTAATTGATTGATTAGTGAGTATTTAGTTAACCAAAAGAATAGAGATAGTTCTTGATTGAGGGTTGGACTATGGCAATTGGTATTTTAATTGGTTCATACATTTATATGTTGTGATTGCAATCATTTAAGTGTATGTGCTTTGTATTACCTTTTAGTTGATTCACTTTAAGGAGAATTGCTAGCTAATTGTGTGATTACATGATTAGTACATGGTCCCTCACCAAGCGTTTGATATTTTGTTATGTTAATGATTAACACTCCCTAGCTTGAGAATCCCATAGGCTAGTTTCCTCTTATAGTTGTTAATTTCAATTGCTTGTTATTACGATTTTGATTTTCATGCAACAAAACCCCCTTTTTACTCCAGTTAATTAATTCGCTTTTGTGAGACGACCGGGTTGCATTCCACTATCTAGGTGCTTTGTGCCATCCGTTTGGGAATCCAATTTCCTTTTTTAAACTTGGTGTTGACAACGTCAGCTACCAATTAGGCTTTTATTCTTTGCTTCTTTCCAATTTTATTGTTAATTATTTATTATATTTTATCATTATAAACTTATTTTATTCTTATAAATTGACAATTTGATTATAAGCCATGAGACCCTTTACATTCACACCGCCAAGAACCAAATCTCTAACTAGATGTTTAATTAAGAAGCCCAACTATCTATCAAAATTTAATTGATTATAATACGATAATAATTCAAAATTCTAATTAAAAGAAAAAAAAATTATTCACTGGTTATCTTATCTCATAATTTAAATAGGTGATGATATCAAACATATATTATACATGTAATGATTAATTTATCTTGCATTGGTAATGCAAACATATAAATTGCATGGGTAACAATTAGTGTACCATATAATTATTGACCATGAAAAAAGAAAATAATCATAGAACAATTTTATTATTATTATTCCTTTTATTAGGTAATACCAAATTTATATATTACATGAGTGATAACAAAGATATACATTACATCGGTAATAATTTTATTACAACATAAGTATTATTGATTTATGCTCATTTAAAATTAATTCTAAGTTATAACTCATATATATAAACGTAACATTTTGGTAAATTATTTATCTCAAAAACACATATTTTATCTTTAAAAAAATCAACCTTGCTAAATTATTATTAGGATAAATCGTAAAATTAATATATTATAGTTCAATTAAATTTTCTAATATATTTTTATCAATTTTTTAACAATTTATAAACATAAAATATAGTGCATCGCACTGGTTAAAAACTAGTTGTAAATTAAGTATTAAAGTTTTTTTATTTTCCGTCATTGACATTGAGTTTTAAATAGGCAAACTGTTGAACGTACAAATCCTAATAGCTTAATTAAATATTAAAGTTGAAATTATCATGGCGATGTGCTAGAAAAAAGGGGGAATTCTCATGAATCAGTTTCAATTTATGAAAGATAAGGGCATATTTGATTTGAATTTTTAATTTTTATTTTTAATATTTTAGTTTTTTAAATTTTATAAAGAAAATACTGAAAATTGAAAATTACAGTTTTCAAAATTTGTAATATTTTATTTACAAAATTTAAAATATTGAAAACTAAAAACCTAAAGCTAAACACACAAAAAAAAAATTTCATTCAACTTTGCCATATGCTCAACAACATTCCATTTCTATATGTGTCAACGCTATTTCATAGAAATAAAATATTCTATAAATATTATATTTTTAATAATAGCATAAATTTAATTAAAAATTGACATATATTATAAAAATTTACTTAAAAATTTTTAAATTATAAGAAATTAATTAAAAATTAAATGAAATATGTAGCCACCTTCAGAATAATTAAACCTACATATTACAATAATCCTTTTCCTTTTAAACAAGGAACAAAGACAATCAGTTTCCTCCCTTAGCAGCTCACCAACTACGAGGACAGGGGAGCGTAAGCAACACAAATTAAAGATAAGCCTCGCAACACCTGGTTTTACTCACATCACTCAAATTCTATTCTCAAACCATCATTGGAATTCCTAGACAATCTCCAATGGATAGACGAAATTCAAATTTAAGATCAATATTCAACAACCACAAGAACCACGAATGCTTAACAGGAATACACAAAGTAATACAGATGAATAATGAATGCACAATTATGAGCTGACATGTCACATGAGGTAGTGTACTAGATCAGGAAGAAAACCAGTAATAGGGAAAAACCGAAAATTGAGCTAGCTTGTAACACAGACACTCGAACCTGAATGGCAGATGATTTTCTCCCACGGGCATTAGATCCAATTGGTTTCGCAAGCCCCCCTCTGATTTTGCGATCAACTACGACAAGTTTTCTGTTGTGGAGCAAGAGTCTGTGCCTACGATCTGCCAATAGGCTCTTCTGTAACAGTTCAGGTTGATGGCTAACAACTTCACTTGTTTGTGCATTCAAGGATTCATCGTGTCCCCCATAAGATGTAGTTGGCAGCCAATGGGACATTAACAAGAGAGTGAGCAGAGAGGCACAAAGAATGCATCTTGTATGGATCATATCTCCGTGTGTCTGCTAAGTGCTGAGTAAAGCAAGGACCAATAGTTTTAGAGACGCAGTGCCACTCCCTTTATGTTCGTAACATAGACACCTCACAGCCATAAAAAGCGACAGTTTTACATATATATATATATATATATATATATATACACACAAACATTCACATTTTCCGAATATTAGCCATCTCCACATTTTATTTTGAACAAAATTGTCCACCCTTTTTTATGACTCAACTTATGAATATGGATAAATTTTATAATTTTATTTTATTATCATTAATTATTATTTTAACAACTTCTCTCACTTCATTAATATTTTTTTTTGTCTATTTCTCTCTCCTTCATTGCAAGATTAACGCTAGTCTCTTACTGTCAAGGAAATAACGCAACGGTTGCTAAGAATGCACCTCCCAGACATGTCTAATTTTTGAAGTGCTTGCGTCTTTTTTTGTTTTTGTGTATTTTTTTTTTTTTTCTCTTCGATAAAGTGGAGTTCTTGTGTCTTTTGTTTATTAAAGCAAAAGATATGCTCTATGTCCGTGTGGAAGTGGTTGTAATTTTTTGTCTAAACAAGCTTGCCTTCTATATAATGACATTATATCGAGAAAATTGACATCATATGATGATTGCTCTGCCTTGAATTCTTTTGAGGAATGGGGGTAGAGAAGTGGCAGTGGTACTGTGACAATGGCGAGGGTAGAGGAGATAAAAAGGAAATGAGAGAGAAATAGATAAAAAAAAAAAATCAATGAGGTGAGAGAAGTTGTTAAAATAATAGTTATTGATAACAAAATAAAATTACAAATTTATCCATAATCATGTATTGACTCATAAAATAAATGGATACATAGTTTTGTCTAAAACAAAATGTGTATGTTGCTAACCCCTATATGAAGGTATGACGGCTAGCAATCCCTTATATATATACTATTTGGACCTACAATGTGTAGGTTAAAAAGTGTATGAAAAAGGGTTGTCGTACTTTCATTTTTTTTTGTTTGAAAACTTTAAACAAATACTATTGTAACAACTCATTTTTTTAGTATTGTTTATAATAAAATAATTAATTGTGAATGAACTGTAGGGATTTTAAAGTTTTTAACAACACGTTATGATCATAACAATACAAGGATTTTATAAAAAAAATAAAAATTAATTAAATCTTATTAAAAATTCAAAATAATAATATTTTAATCAAGGATATAAAATAAGACCTTATAAATAGTATAAGGACATAGGTAAAAATAAGGATAAAGTTAAATAGATTTTTTTAACCCGGTAAAATTAATTAGGTGTCAATGGACCGAAATGGTAATAATCGATACACGAAAAACTGAAATTGATCCAATTAATGGATATTATCAAATCTAAAATAATTTTTACTCAGAACAATCAAACAAGTAACACATCATCCAAAAATAGTGATAATTATCCCTTTATAATTACGTACTTACTCTCCAAATAAGTTTCTTTATATAAATAAAAAATAAATCTCTTTTTGCCTTCTTTTCTGCACAGTTTCACGTTCATTTTTTCCTTACCTTCATCATCTTCAATTTCTACCTCTTCAACTCTATCAAATCACCAAATTCTTGAAGGCTACACTTAGACAAATACTTAAGCTAGTTCAAAAACACTTCCTTTACATCAAACTCAAGCTAAAATCTTCTGTTTCCTCATAAAATATGTCCAAATAGCAGCTTATTTAAGGGTTGGAAAATGGTTTTAAAGCTTTAATTAGAGGATGAAAAGTTAGAGAAAGATTTAATAAAAGGCTTGGAGAAAGGTAGGAAAAATCTATGTCTATTGCTTGTGATTATTTGACTATTTTTGTTAATATAAACTCTTGAAATATGTTTGAAATTATGTTTATGAAATCTGAAATTTATTCCAAGATGCATGTATATGAGCTTGATGGTTGTAAAAGATGTCATAGATTAAAGTTTTGTAAATTGATTGAATTAATGTAAGAGATTTAACTAAGTAAATGAAGAAATTTTAGTTCATTGATAAGAATGAGATACATGGGAATTATACAGAATATAATTAGAAATAATTTTATAAATTCTTAAAGATTAGTATTTTGAAATATGATGATAAAGTTTCATAAAACTAGAATAAGATTTTGATCTATAGAAGAAAAAACATTGAAGTCTAAGTAAAATACTTGGTTTATTTTCCTTAAAAATTATAAGAATTATCATGTAAGGAGTCTTACAAATTTGAAATGAAAAATCTCATAAAAGTTTAGAGATTTTACAAAAAGATCTCATAAAAGTTTAGTAAATTTTATAGAAAAATCTCATAAAAGTTTTGGCAGATTTTGCATAGTAATCTCATAAGAAATTAGAAGATTTTGACAGAAAATCTCATAAGACATTCAAGAAATTTTAAAAAGAAAAATCTTATAAAATATTTAGGAGATTTAAAAGAGAAGAATTTCACAAGAATTCAAAAGATTTTATAGAGAAAATCACATAAGTATTAAGGAGATTTTAAGGAAGCCTCATAATAAAAGCATGAGAAATAGAATTATTAAAAAGAAATTATACTTAATAATCATAAAATTTCATAAAAAAATATTAAAGATTTTTATGAAAAAAGGAAATTTAAGTAATTAATGGATAACTAAATTTTATATAATATTATTTGTTTGATTGTAAGCTTATGGATTCAAATGTTAAAGCTTAAGATAAATTCACATATTCGTTATGGTCTCTGGTCTAAGGCCCATGAAACATAATTAATCATATCTCCTTTTTTCGCTTCAACCCTCACTTTGAAATAAAATGGGCTAAGTCATGTTTATAGTTCTCGTTACACTCTTGACTTCACAGTATCTCGTTCCATGTAATCAACTTAATTCCAACAAGTCCCAAGCCACATAATTAAAAGACATTATAGTCCACAATCAAATCGAAAACTTGAACATAAAGAGCCTACATCAAATGCTAGAAATCAAAGGACTGTTCTCAGTTACAGTAGTCAATATAACAAAAGATCTGAAGGCATAAAAGAGATACAAGTGAGATCAAAACATATCATGAGAGACAACTTCTAATTGCCCAATCACACGTAAGTCAATCTTATATTGCGTAAGTTAACAAATTAGATCAAATCACCCCAATTAAACAACGTTTTTTGACAGTCTGCAATGCCCTCTTTTCAATTCTCTGTTACCTTGTTGACCCCAATCTTTAATTATTTTCGTTTTGTCAGTTTGCTTAGGTCCTTCGAATAACTTGTTCTATAACTAACCAAATATCAGTGCAGAAACCTAATCTAATCTGGTTATTCCTAATAAACCGTCCTTTCACATAAGTCTACCTTTCATACCCACTAGCAACTAAGGTTGTAATATGATTTATGAACAACCAAAGATGGTGTGCAAAATAAATTTAAAAGTGAGATAAACCAAGGAAATATAATTATACAGAGACCATTTTTGGAGGCTTGTAAATAAGATTGAAAAAGAAACAACTAAAGAAATAAGAAAGTATGGAAGGAAGCGCAAGATGCACACCAACGTAGCTGTTGGAGAAGGCTTTCAGAGACCATGGTGGTTAAAATATAGACGAAGCTTAGCTTAGCGTTAATGCAATGGGGACACTGCAACCAACATTGGGAAGAGAGTAAATGTGATTTCCTAAACCAAAAAAAAAAAAAAAAAGCAGTTACTAGTTATGACATGTACAATGCAAGTATTGATATTTAATTTATTAAACACAATTGTTTAAGTTTAATTATTAAATCATTTTAATTTTTTTTTATGAAAAAGTTATCTAAATAACATAACGTTAAGTACTTTTAAAAAATAAATAAAATGAATAATAACAAAGGTGAGATGATAAATTATGGTATAAAATTACATATCTTTTTTATAGCACATTGTTTATATAACTTAAAAACTAGTAAATAAATAAATAATACCATGTTTATTACTCCGACAATTAATTTTTATTATAATTTTTTCTTTTTTCATATTGTTAAAAATTAAGATGATTTGATATATTATATTAATTACTTATTTACATCAAATTTTAAAATTTAATTCTTTTATCGACACTCGAATAGTATACAGGCTAAATTAATTACTTTCTGTTAGATAAATTTAAAACAAAAAAGATTAAAAACTGGAGATGGATAAACACATACGTGTCTTTCAATACACCATTATTAGTAATACATACTAAGTAAATATATTACTAATACTACATCAAATTATTTTAATTTTAATATTATAATAGATATGTCAAACAAAATATATAGTAAAAAGTAAATGGTTGTCGTAAAAAATCCTAATATCATATGTTTATTTAATACATTTTGAATTATATAAATATTGGATAATAAAATACAAGTATGTGCATCGTATTTTTTGATTCAATAATTTATTTGGATTTAATTTTGATGTATTGATAGTAAACAAAGTTTTACACTAACATAAAATCATGTATCACAACTTAAGCAAAAATGATCAACTCTCACACCTACTATATAAAAAGTGATGCTAATAGAAAAATTTAATTGGATAATAATGCAAAGAATTTTACATTGATAGTGTATATACATTAAACTATTATTATTATTATTATTATTATTATTATTATTATTATTATTATTATTATTGGTTATTTTTTCTATAATATTCATCTGTATATTGACTAATTAACTATTGTGTTAAGAAAGCTTAGAAAAAAATAATTCAACATATAAATATAAATGATTACATTAAACGTGTTAATAGTAAATACTTGTAATATTCAATGAGAATTAAAAAAAGGCTTAAATATCATTTTGGTCCCTGAAAAATCAATAAATTTTGTTTTGGTCCCTCAAAAACATTTTGTTTGATTTTGGTCCAAATATTTCTAAAATTATTTAGTTTTAATCACTAATATTAATTCTTCTCTATTAATGGTTAAGCTGAGTAATGAAAAATTATGTTATCTAGTCGTATATGGTGGTCACCATTAGCTAAATGTGACATGTCATAACCATAATACCAAAACCTTACTATGTTTGATAAGATGCGTTAATAGGTTGGGTTTAATGGATTATTGAATGAGGGATTTTAACACAGAATTATGATATATTATATACGATTACTAGTTATTATATAGAATTGAATAATGTGACTTTTTGTTACCCAACACAACATTTAACTACAACAAATTAACCTTAGAGACTGAAACTAAACATATTTGGAAAAGTTTAGACTAAAACCAAATAAAAAAATTTCAAGTATTAAAATCAAAAGTCATTGATTTTTCTGGGCTAAAAAAGTATTTAAAAATAGGTCAATATTAAATATTTTAAATAATTAGATTAATTTTTAATTAAATTAAAAATAATAACTCTTATTATTACCATGATGATAAATAAATAATCAATGTTAATTATATATTTTTTTTATTAAAATAGAAGTAGAGAATTTTAGTGAAATTTGATAAAATTTAATAAAAATGAGAGGGACAATATAAAAAATAATAATAACAGAATGACGTTTATGCGAGATACGTGTCAAGTATGAAATTCGTCCATCCAATATCAAGAAAAAGCTTTTGACTATAAAAGTATTTTAGTGACTAATAATTGGTGGAAAACAAGGTTTTATGACTATCTACAATGCCTTCTTTTCTCTTCTATGTTACCTTGTTGACTCCCACCTTTAAGTATTTTCGTTTGGTCAGTTTGCTAATGTCCTTCAAATAACTTGTTCTATAACAAAATAAACATCAGTGCAGAAACTTAATTTGATTGTTACTAATAAACCGTCCTTTAACATCGGTCTACCTTTCATACCCACTAGCAATTAAGGATGTAATATGATTTATGAACAACCAAAAATAGTGTGCAAAATAAGTTTAAAAATGAGAAAGGAAATATAATAAGAAATGTTTCACGTACGACATTTCTTTACAGTAAGCATATGGATGGAAATCTTCTTTCCCTTAGACTTTTTTCTATTCTACCAATCCATGAGAAAATAAGGATCAAGATATATTTAAAAATTTATAAATTATTAAATTTATGATGTATATCTTCTACTACGTACCAATAAATAATATGAGGATAACAATAGATGCCGTTTGGGAACAATAGAAAGGGATACAATTTGGTGATTCAAGATTTTCGTCTGTATATATTTTTATACTATATGGATGAAAACTTGTTGTAAATAAATATTTTACATCAAACATTATTTAATTATACAGAGATCACTTTTGGAGGCTTGTAATTCTTAGGATTGAAAAAGAAACAACTAAACAAAAAAGAAAAGCGTGGAAGGAAGCGCACGATGCACACCAACGTAGCTGTTTGGAGAAGGCTTTCAAAGGCCATGGTGGTTGAAAGATAGACTAAGCTTAGCTTAGCTATAAGGCAATGGGGACACTGCAACCAACAACAACTAAGACCCTCTCCTTATGTGGACAGTACACATTAGGTGAGGACAACATCCACTGCGACAGCACCAATCTTCCTTCATAAAACACAAACTTCGAAGGTCTCAACCTCAAAACCACACACCACACCCTTGTGTTGTGTCTGATTCTGATCACACACCCCATATTGTCCCATTCATCGAGTCACCACCAAGACATGGAAGCCAGCGCTGGACTGGTCGCTGGGTCTCACAACCGCAACGAGCTCGTGGTCATTCATGGCCATGAAGAGGTAATGTATCAACCGTGAAAGCTACTACAACAAGAAAGAAAAGAAAAGAAATTAAAAAAAAGAAGAAACACAGGCAAAGTGTTTTGGTACGTTTTCATCTCACAGTTGATTGGTATATACAACCGTTGAGTGGTTTTTTTTTTTTACTTTTGGTGCAGCCCAAGCCTTTGAAGAACTTGGATGGCCAAGTGTGTGAGATTTGTGGGGACAGCATGGGACTCACGGTGGATGGAGACTTGTTTGTCGCCTGTAATGAGTGTGGCTTTCCGGTGTGCCGGCCGTGTTATGAGTATGAAAGGAGAGAAGGGAGCCAGCTTTGTCCACAGTGCAAGACCAGATACAAGCGTCTCAAAGGTAAGCGTATATCATAGTCTTTTTGTAGGGGGGACATGCGCATCCATGCATTAGCCATATGGAATTCGGTCATGTCATTTTTACTTAACATTTTTGGTGTAAATCAACCATAGGGAATCAATTTGTAAGTAAACAGGGAATTCTAACACTGTGAAATCATAGAACTGACGTAGTGAGAGATAATATTGTTAATGTTTTAAATTGCAACTGCATCACGTGATGCGACCACAATAGTTGCGGCAGCGCAACCATATTGGACCAAATTGCGGTGTGATGCATTTTCATAAATTAACTCCAACGCAAACCACATCAGGTCCGCAACAACAGACCGCATCAAGGCCCCAACAAGCCGCAATTGAATCTTTTCAATTTGAAGACACGCAAAAATTTCACACTATATCAGCTGTAATGCGCGTTGCGATGGCAGCATTTTTGCAATCGCAGCACCCGCAACCACAACCGTATCCGCTAATGCAACATTTAAAACACTGAAATTTGTTACTTAATTCCCCACTTATTTTCGTATGAATTCCTGATAGTCAATTCACACCATAGAATTTATATTCCAACATTTCGTGTTGGATTAGTGTAAGCGCATAATTTTCTAGTAAGTTAATATGGTTGAATTCAAATGAACTACTATGATCTGTTTTTAATATGTCTTAATTGTTCTAAGGGAGCCCACGGGTGGAGGGAGACGAAGATGAGGAGGATGTGGATGATATTGAGCATGAATTTAATATTGATGATCAAAAAGACAAGCATGGCAATGCTGCAGAAGCTATGCTTCATGGGAAGATGAGCTATGGAAGAGGTCCTGAAGATGATGAGAATTCCCAATTCCCACACGTTATTTCTAGTGGTCGTTCTCGGCCTGTAAGATCTGCCCCACTTTCATTCCTGCTTGTACTCTCGCGAACTTGTTATCCTAAACAGAACTAAACAATTTTTCGCATGCATGCAGGTTAGTGGGGAGTTGCCGATGGCAGTATCTCATGGTTATGGGGAGCAGATGTTATCTGCTTCACTGCATAAACGAGTGCATCCATATCCGGTGTCTGAACCCGGTAAGATGCTAGTTTTTGCTCTTGAGACTTGATATGTTTTTCATAGTCTATTCCAATGAGGTGAGATTTTTTTATTAACAATGTGTGGCATGACATGATCAATGCAGGAAGTGCAAGATGGGATGAAAAGAAAGAGGATGGATGGAAAGACAGAATGGAAGACTGGAAATTGCAGCAAGGCAATTTGGGGCCTGAAGCTGATGAAGATCCAGATGCAACCATGTATGCTTCCAATACTGCAATTATGAAATTGTCAATCAGTTCTTTATAGACTATAGTTGGCCCCTAATGAAATTATAGCAATGATGCCAGATATTAACTGATATTTTGGTTATTATGTGAATGCAAATTGGTGCAGGTTAGATGAAGCAAGACAGCCACTGTCAAGGAAAGTACCGATAGCATCTAGCAAAATCAGTCCATATAGGATGGTGATTGTGGCACGGCTTGTTATTCTTGCTTTCTTCCTCAGATACAGAATTTTGAACCCAGTACATGATGCGCTTGGGCTCTGGCTAACCTCTATTGTATGTGAAATCTGGTTTGCGTTTTCTTGGATTCTTGATCAGTTTCCCAAATGGTTCCCTATGATCGAGAGACCTACCTTGACCGCCTTTCCGTCAGGTAAAGATGTCATTTGTATTTGGCACAGTTGCTACAGAAGTACAACTTTATCTTGAAGGGTTAATTCAATGGCTGGACTAATTTGGAGACAAAAAAACGGAAAAGACATTCTTTATTTTAGTTCCTACCCATGAGAACAGCTTTTCGTGTTAAACTAGTCTCTATACATATTGAACCTTTAACATTATTGAACTCTTCAAAATCTGTAAGAAAAGGGAGAACTGAATTGGTTTTATGTAATTGGGTGTATAAAATTTATAACTTTGTGCTTAAAGTGTCATTTTGCTGGTAATCTTGATATCCCAAAGTTTATATATGGCTAAGCAAAATGATGTTTCTCAGGTATGAGCGTGAAGGTGAACCCAATATGCTTGCTCCTGTGGATGTCTTTGTTAGTACTGTGGATCCCATGAAGGAACCTCCTCTGGTTACAGCAAACACCATTCTCTCAATCTTGGCCATGGACTACCCAGTTGATAAGATATCGTGCTACATTTCTGATGATGGAGCTTCAATTTGTACATTTGAATCCCTGTCAGAAACCGCAGAGTTTGCTAGGAAATGGGTTCCATTTTGTAAGAAATTTGTTATAGAACCTAGAGCCCCTGAGATGTATTTCTCTGAGAAGATTGACTACCTAAAGGACAAAGTGCAACCAACCTTTGTTAAGGAGCGTCAAGCTATGAAGGTTTGCATCAAGTCCACCTCCATTATTTAGAATTCTGAAATTTTGATATCAATTTATTAGAAAATGGATTATTCACTATTAACTGGGTGCTTGGCAGAGAGAGTATGAAGAGTTTAAAGTTAGGATCAACGCACTTGTTGCTAAAGCGCAGAAAGTTCCCCTAGGAGGGTGGATCATGCAGGATGGGACACCATGGCCAGGGAACAACACTAAGGACCATCCGGGTATGATTCAAGTATTTCTTGGTAACAGTGGAGGCCTTGATACTGAAGGAAACCAGCTCCCTCGCCTTGTTTATGTCTCCAGAGAGAAGAGGCCTGGTTTTCAACATCACAAGAAAGCTGGTGCAATGAATGCTCTGGTAAAATATTCTTTGAGCAGCTTTTGTTAATTACATACTTCGATCGTCTTTGTTAACCTCTATGAGTCACAGTTCTTTGAATCTGATCATTGCTTTAACTTCCAGGTTCGAGTCTCTGCTGTGCTAACAAATGCTCCTTTCATGCTCAACTTGGATTGTGACCATTATGTCAACAACAGCAAGGCTGTCCGCGAGGCCATGTGCTTCTTGATGGACCCCCAAACTGGGAAAAAGGTGTGCTATGTCCAGTTCCCTCAGAGATTCGATGGCATTGATAGACATGATCGTTATGCCAACAGGAACACAGTTTTCTTCGATGTGAGTCACTGCAAGAAACTCGGCGGTGGAATTGACTTTTGAATACACTTGATTTTCTTTCAATTTCGTAAGCACAATATTTGATTACTTCCCCTTCCCTTTGTCTTTCTGCAGATTAACATGAAGGGTCTAGATGGAATTCAGGGTCCAGTGTATGTTGGCACAGGTTGTGTTTTTAGGAGGCAAGCTTTGTATGGCTATAATCCTCCCAAGGGTCCCAAGCGTCCTAAAATGGTGAGCTGTGACTGCTGCCCATGTTTTGGAAGCCGCAGGAAGAATAAGCACGCAGAGAGTGACGCAAACAGAGAGGGTGCAAGCCTAAAAGGTTCTTAACATTATTCTTTTCCTAAATCATTAGTCTTTGTTGGCACTAAACTAGTCCCGGTTGATTTCTTCTTTTTATCTTCTTACCTATTCTAACCGTTTTGTCGCATGTCTAAATAGGAATGGATGATGACAAAGAGTTACTGATGTCCCAGATGAATTTTGAGAAGAAATTTGGGCAGTCTTCTATTTTTGTGACTTCAACCTTGATGGAAGACGGTGGCGTGCCTCCTTCCTCAAGTCCTGCAGCTTTGCTTAAGGAAGCCATCCATGTAATCAGCTGTGGGTATGAAGATAAAACTGAATGGGGGCTTGAGGTAATCTAACCACACATGCCTTGGGACTCCTTGACATCTCATTTGTCCTAATTTAGACAGTTAACTCATCCATGCTTTTGCTATGCAAATATGCAGCTTGGTTGGATCTATGGATCTATCACAGAGGATATTCTTACAGGTTTTAAGATGCACTGCCGTGGTTGGAGGTCCATATACTGTATGCCAAAGAGAGATGCCTTCAAGGGTACTGCACCTATCAACTTGTCAGATCGTCTCAACCAGGTTCTTCGATGGGCTCTTGGATCCATTGAGATCTTCTTCAGTCACCATTGCCCTTTGTGGTATGGCTTCAAGGAAGGCAAGCTAAAGTGGCTTGAGCGATTTGCTTATGCCAACACCACTGTCTACCCTTTCACCTCCATTCCTCTCGTCGCCTACTGTATCCTTCCTGCAGTTTGCTTACTCACTGACAAATTCATCATGCCACCGGTAATAATTTTAATATACCCCTTCCTCTTAGGTGCTAAGTTAGGTTTGAAATGCTGATGAATTTGTAACATGCCACTTTTCCATAAAAACCTCCAAAGCCACAACAGATTATGTGAATGCTAATCATCTTTCTAGTGCAGTATAGCTCTAGGATTTACACTTTTAATCCATTAATCCATCATGGCTAAAAATACTAGATCCTTCAATCCTCATTCACGGTGCTTATAGAATGCATACATCTTTGCTCATAATGCTAATTTTCTCTTTCCGATTTCAGATAAGCACTTTTGCTGGTTTGTACTTCGTCGCTCTTTCTCTTCAATCATTGCAACTGGTATTCTTGAATTGAAATGGAGTGGAGTGAGCATTGAGGAATGGTGGAGAAATGAGCAGTTCTGGGTCATTGGTGGTGTGTCAGCACACCTCTTTGCTGTTATACAAGGTCTTCTAAAGGTTTTGGCTGGAATTGACACCAACTTCACTGTTACATCCAAGGCAGCAGATGATGAGGAGTTTGGGGAGTTATACACCTTTAAGTGGACTACTCTCCTAATTCCTCCAACTACCATCTTAATCATCAATATTGTTGGAGTTGTTGCTGGAATCTCAGATGCCATAAACAATGGTTACCAATCATGGGGACCTCTTTTTGGGAAGCTCTTCTTTTCCTTCTGGGTGATTGTCCATCTGTATCCATTCCTTAAAGGTTTGATGGGGCGGCAAAACCGCACACCCACCATTGTTGTGATATGGTCAGTGCTATTGGCTTCAATCTTCTCCTTGCTTTGGGTAAGAATTGATCCATTCGTACTCAAGACTAAAGGACCCGATACCAAGAAATGCGGAATCAACTGCTGAAGGACTGGTTTTACTGTAGTATTCTTTGATGAACATCCTTAGAAGATATATGTAGATTCTTGATTTTACTGTACTATGGGTAAACCAACAAACTGGCGATGCACAAAAGGATGAATAAGGAACGAGTGAAAAATTTTGTGTAGTATAATTGCAGTGTTCTCATTTTTTGTAGATGTTTTGAAATGACATCTTGGTTACCATATATATTCTGGTTCGAACTGAACAAGGATTGTAAAGGAAATCGAAAATACGGTTTTATCTATCTCATTGTTACAAGATTAGTATGTTGAGAATGTTGCTTTGCTGAGTTTTGCTCATGATGTCAAATTCAAATGCATAAATAAAACCAGCATAATGAAGAAAATATCGTAAACAAGACAGAGAAAAGTTATTTATTTTTCAAGTAAAAAAAAAAAGTAAACCTCTAAATTAGTCTCTACCAATTTGGTGAATAGACAAATTAGTCCATCACTAAAACCTTGGTTTACTTGCAATCTATTAGGATTCTGGTGTGTAGGTTATTTGCTGACTTTGTCCACAAGCTTACTGAATTTTGAAGAAAGCAACCCCTAGCTTCTGTTCTTGCTTCCGTCTCTGCATTCTATTCTCTTCCCAATGCACATTCTCATCCCTAGATATTTCAAATTTCTAACTACATTGTATGTATACGGGTCTACCAGTATCTAGTATGGGTTACAAAAATTTTGAAAAAAATATAGTACGGGTATATATATATATATATATTGAAATTTCATAAATTTCATATGATAAAAACTAAAATTAAAAAATAAAACAGGTCAGGATTATTCATTATTATATTCTAATTTTTTTAAAAAATAAATTTAGATTAGGGCTTAATGAAATTAGAAAAAAGGAAAAAAACCAAAAAATATAAAAGTTCACTAAACTGATATATCCAAATTTAAATACGCATACTTTGATCGTACTAGCCGTACCCCATCATACCCAAATTTTTTTTTTAAAAAAATAGAGTTATTGGTACGTACCCAGACATCCTCAATGCGTACCTATCCCACGGATACTTTTACATACTTCATAGATTTCTAGTATATCGATGCTCCCAATATATCAAATCATCATTTTTAAACCGAGTTTCAGGCGCTTCAGATTCTGTTCTGATTTCAAGTTTTGTTCAAGTTTTGATTCTTTGCATCCAACCTCTTGTGATGCAAAATTGAATACACTCCTTTAGGTTAATGCTGCATCCTCAGTTTCACATAGGGAGCTAGCCTTTGCAAAATCAGATAAGCAGCAAACCATAACCGAATGTGATGTTACTAAGATTCCACCAACCACAAACAAATCCTTTTGTGCACAGTAAGCAGCAAACAACCATCATACTCT
Source organism: Dalbergia oliveri (assembly GCA_030441495.1). Classification (NCBI taxonomy): domain Eukaryota; kingdom Viridiplantae; phylum Streptophyta; class Magnoliopsida; order Fabales; family Fabaceae; genus Dalbergia; species Dalbergia oliveri. Next base: position 6,876,361 of record JAMLFY010000009.1, read on the forward strand.
GCGATTATATAACCAGCTGAGATTGACACCATGCTATGCTATGCAATGCATATTCATTTGTACCGAAGTCTCCCAAATATGTAAAGTACCCTTCTCAAAGATAACCTTATTTCAGAAACTTTCAAATGCCCCACACAGAAGCAAGAATTCATTTGGAATGTTTAGGGACGAGAATGTGGCTTGGGATGAGAACAAAATGGAGAAAAGGTTGCCGGTAAGCCAAGGACTTGGGGTGCAATTGTAAGGGACCTTAAAATTAATTTATTTTGATTGTGGACTAATTTGAACATTTACTAAAAAAAAGTTAATTACTTTACTCAAAAAATAGATATTTAGACTAAAATAATGTCATTAATAGAAGCAACTTCAGATCATAATCTTTATGACACCAATTGAGGGAAGGATCAAGTGAGATGTACTTGGGCACTTCAGATTTCTTAAACACCATAACACACATTACGAATCATGTACACGTAACTAGAGACATCAGTTGCATTAAAGGTAAATCTGTCTTTGGACGAGTATGACGAATCATGGTTAATAAGTAGTAATTTCATGTAGATTCATACTGATGACTCTGTCTATAGAAAAATATGGCGAATCAATTGTTAATAACTAGTAATGTCAGTTATTTTACTAATAAACTCAATGACTAAATATTACATTTGTTATTAGTTATTTTATCATATCTATTACATTCAATAGAAACATAAAAAACATATTTTATTATCCTTTGTGGACATAGGAAAACTTTTTGAGAGGATTATTTGCCTACAATGATATCACCTCTATTATTAGTTAATTTATCTCATCTACTACAATGAAATAAAAGTTGTTGCCTAGAATTTAATAATTCTACGTTATTGAATTTTTTAAATAAAACACACTATTTTATAATAAAATTTTATGATATAAAATTGACATAAATAACATAACTAAAATCAACAATCTATATACTAATAATAATTCATAGGACTAAACAAGTAAGAGTTGACAATTGTCATATTTTGATTGGTTCTTTTTTTCTAATTTTTTAAATTTCTAATCGTTTAAATTTAAATTATATATCTAAAGCACAATTAAGTAATTAAGAAATATCAATTATATTCATTTCATTTAATTAACAAATATCAATAAAATCAATCATAATTAATTATTAGATATCAATTTTAAATCATAATTAATTGAAAAATCATAATATGGATCCAAATTAAGCATCAATATCAACATTTAAAAATAAACAATACTTTTGAAATATATTTAACGCAATGCATATTTGTACCTGGAAAAAAGCAAAACATATTCTTTTCTAAAATGTTTTTTAAATTTTAATCTAAATTATTTAAAAAAATAAAGTCACTTTGATACACATGAAAAAAATAAAATTTTGATTTGCTTATTAAAAATTGAACTTATATTTCAAAATTAATATAATCAATTAGAATATTTAAATTTCAAATTCAATTCAATGCTTATTCTTTTAATATCTATCATAATTACTATCTATTATCATTTATATTCATTTTGCATGTGATCTCAAAATCATTTCACTCCATCTCCTTTTATCTTTCTTGTGATAGAAATTCACTTTATATTTGGGTTTCATTTTTAAGAATTATTCTCATCCATGGTCTGATGTTATTTTTCTCATCTTTTTTATTGATCAATTTCTTCTCTCAACCCTATCTTTTCTAATAATTTTTATTTTCATTCTTCTTTGCATGCCTTTTCTTTGGGATGCCAATGAGGATGGTGAGCATATAGGAGATATCTTTTTGATAGTGATAGCGGCAACAATCAAGGAGTCACTAGTGGGAGATCTATGGGAATCCTCCATTGAAGGAGGAGCATTGGTTGACTTAAAAGGAAAGGCAAATGTTTGGCCATAAAAATGGGTGATGAATAATCTTTTTTTTTTCTTTTTTTTTGTATCAATTATTTTAAACTACCATTTTATCTCATTCTTCTTCTTATCTATTCCACTCTCCCTTGAGTGTTTCAATTACGTTATTGATCTTGATTTTACTTTTATGCATGAAAATCCAACATTTGATTGAATCTTGATTTGTTTTAGTTCTTTTTTTATTTTTATTTTTATGTTGATGTGGCCTAGATCATCAGGAAAACGTCCATTGTTTATCTAAACAATACAATGAAGGGCTCTATGACCAATATTTCTATCAAGCTTGAGATTATGGAGCCCGATTTCGTTGTAGTGTCTAGGACTAAGGTGAGAACATAAATAACTACTTATAGATCACTTGTGAGACTAACATTTATAGATTTTTGTTTTCTTCTTTAACTTTATGTCAAACTTGAGATTATGGAGCCAGATTATGTTGTAATGTCAAGGACATGTGAGAACATAAATCACTACTTGCAGAAACTTGTGAGATTCACAATTATAGATTTTTTTTCTTCTTTAACTTTTAATGGTTTCCACTATAAATTATTAATTATTACATACGTAAACCATTTTTCTTAGCCTAATCATTAGTTGTTTTAAAAAGAATAGAGTCGTAAACTTTAAAATGTCATCATACCAAAAAACTTTAGCTATTGGTAAAAGCTATGGACAACCATTTATACCTCACCCACTCTAATAACTTACACACATTATTCCATTAATTCATTGTTTATTTTTTAGGTAATGTGATTCGTTTTTAATTAGTTTTTGCCAACTTTTTTCATTAATTAATTATATTAATTATATTTTTAATTTATATATATAATATTTAAGAAGTCCAAGGCTCTAATTTACTTTTTTCATGATCATAAATTTTTTCATATGTAATTTTATTTAATTAATCTATATATAATATTTAATAAATTCTAATAATAATCTCTTTTATTTTGCCAACTTTTTCTAATTCTATGTTTTTAGTCCAACAAATTTGGGACTCCAGTTTACATATTCAAATATTGAAATCAAAATCATCTTCCAACATTACAATATATGTTATAAAAATTTACAGGTTATAACATATATTGGTAGTTCCAAACATTCCAACATTATCAAAATCATCTTCCAACATTCCAACATCATCTTCCAAAAATTTACAATGTATGTAACGTTACATGTTGGTAGTTCAAAAGAAAATATTTATATATATAAATATATGTTATATAAAAAAACCTTTGAATGCTTTGTTGCAACCGTTTAGTGATAGCAAATAAAAAGAATATATATATATATATATATATATATATAAATAAGAAAAGTGAGTTGTTGTTTAACATTAAACGTGGAAGTGAGGCAGCTTCGCGTGCGGCACGGAGCTTGCTGTTAGTTTTTTTTTTTATATTCCTAATATATATTTGGTACATATTAATACTCTTAAATAATTTTCAAAAACCCTAGCCACCTAAGGAATTTTCTCTAGAGAAAAATACTATTTCTCTCAACTTTCTCTTATTAATCTCTTTCGATAAGTGCTCTCATCCATATCCTTACATGAGTTATGAGTTTAGCAAATCTTAAGGGTATTGTGGTATTGTTTTCTCTTCTATTCAATTCCTAACCATTCCTAATTCCGGTCTATAGTAATGTGAGTTGGAATGTCATTCAGTTCCCATTATCATGTAAACAATGGTTAGGCACTCCTGGCAACGAATGAGTGGGTAGTAGCTCATGGCTATATTTTAGCCATTAAAAGTATTTTATAAATTGATTATTATCGCATTATCATAAAAATTATATTTTGAAAAACTTATGAGACCATTGTTTATTGTATGATTGTTAGAAGGTGTCACTAGTTCATGTTTTATTATATTTCAAGAATATATGTTTTTATATGACATGATATGAATTTTCTCATCAAAAAATAGGTTGATAGTTATAATAATTTTACAGTTAAAAGTATTATTTAATTATCAGATATGAACAACAGGCAAGATATCATAGAATAGTTTATACGAATATTAGAAAATATTATTATTATCTATCTAGCACAATATGACCCAATTAACTACTATAAAACGTTTATAACTATTTGATAGGTACCATATGGATAGCAGTTAGAGTAGCAAGAAACATAATTGATAGTGTGTAAATTTTAATTATACATATAGAGCCCAGTCTTGATATTATAACTTAGTTAAATAACTAGTACATATAGTGCCCAATTAAAATAAGAAATAATAATATTTAGCATAATAAGATTTAGCCAATTGATGGAGAGTAATTAATAGCTAAGTTATACAAATAGATTAATATATACTTATTATTTATTATATGAATAACATCAGAATATTAAGAATGTCTAAGTAACAGTTAAAATTTTATTTGATAATTATTCATGAAATAACTCAGTCAATTGATAGAAATTAATTAATAGCTTTTGTAACATCTACGATTAAATTTGAATAAATTATTAAAGAATAAGAAGTGTTCATATAGTAAGATTAGCTTCAATTTTATAGGTGTTAATTTAACTATTATGAATTTCTAAGACTAATTTATTTATATAGTATGAGAGAACCTAATATTTTCTTGGCAATAAATAAATAGGAGAATGATAACTAATAGCTAAAGAATAATTAAATGTTCATAGTTAAATTGTAATTATTGTTATTAGTATTGCTATTATTATTGCAAGTTGATTATAGACGTATGGCACAAACATTTTCTACGACGTAATGCTTAATATCTAAATTGTTATTTCATTAGTTGCAAGCAAATACAAGGAATAAGTTAAGTGTTTGAATTTATTGTTGATTTAGTTAGTTTATGTATGTTGAGATCGGTATAGTAGAATTAAAGCATGTTTTGGAAAAGTCGTTAAACTTAGTACCTACCTCCAAGGAGGTGGTATACCAAGCGGCCATGGAAGCAATTTTATGAGATGTTATCCTTGGTATACCTAGCTGCCAAGGGTAGTCTACAAGCGGCCATGGCAATCCTATAAGACTTTAACTTTGGCATACCTTGCTACCATGGAGGCAGTATGTCAAGCGGTCATGGAGGTAGCTTTTCAAAAACCAGAGAAATTCGGGACCTAGTGAGGTGCCCAAAGAGAACATAGTTATTTCAGATAGCTATTATCATTCTTATGTATACATATTCATCATGTTTAGAGTTTTGTTATTTATGATTCAAATATATCACAAGATACAGTCCTTAAGAGGACAAATCCATAAGTAAATGTTTATGATGCAAGTGAATACTTATAGAATATGAATTCAGTTTTAAGTCAATTTTCTTTAAGTTGGATTTTATTTAGTTAAAACAGGAATCAAATTAAATGTATATAAATATTATTATATAATTATTTGCATGTCCATGTTGTATGCATTATTATTATGTAGTTCTTTTTGGTCCTATGTGAGCTGTGGGTGACTATCTGTTATTGAGTTTTGATGAACTCACCCCTCATTTTTCCTCTCCCTTATAGTTACAGTTGGAATCTAGATATCATTTAGACCTAGCCTCAATAGCTTTGCAGCTATTCTAGTGGTGCTCTTCACTCTGTAGTGAAATTTGAATTAGGATCATATTAGAATAGAGTGCTCCAGGAGTGTGGCGGGACCTGGACATTATTTTAGCATATATGATTATTCTAAGGTTATGTTATTTTTTATAATGATATGATATGTAATTTCTTCTAGGAATAAGATTTGGATTGTCTATTTTAGTTATGGATTTTGAAACGGTTTGAAAAAATTAAAAATTTTATGAATAAAGTTTTCAAGAAGTTTTGAAATTTATTTATTTATTTATTTTTATGATTTATTATGAGCATTAATTTAGTAATTTACTATGCATAATTGCATGAAGTTAACTCCAAAAGGCTTCCATAAGGGACAATATCCTTTATATGTTGGTCACGATTTTTGGGTCATGAGAGAAGGAAAAGAGAGGGTAAGTCATTGAACTTAAGTGACTACATTCTCACCTACCACCTGCATGGGACAACCAACAAGATTACATATAATATACATGCGACAAGCAAAAACATTTTAATATAAATATACATACATAATCTACTGTAAAGGATTCATATATCTTATGCTGAAACTGTTACTATTATTAACTCAGTAATTAGTAAAGAAATAAAATATATCATGTTATCTAACTGGATGATATTAGCCCTTCACGAACTATATATCTCTGTATAGTATCGTCCCTCGGAATCGTGTCCTTCATGGACAACTATGCAAACATGAAATGGGTCCTTCAGGACACATCTAAAGTCTGAATAATCAGGAGACTACTTTTCGTCGACAACATGATATACCAAGGTTAATGATCTCTTTATTGTTGTTAACTTGCAACCCTGTTCTCTCACTAATTCCTTGTTCTAAAAGATGCCATAAGATTTTAATTGAGAAATCTAAAGTTTCTAAAACTCATAAAAAATTTGGTATTCCATCTATCAACATAACCTCCATTGAAACAATATATTCCAAGAAAGATTGGATAAGTATGGCCCCATGATTTGCTAATATAATTTCATAAACTTGAAAATAAGGTAAGTCAAATATCACCTTTGTCAGTGGAATAGGTTATATTCAACTCAACATTTTTAATAAACATAATTATGTGTTCCAGAGTCAAAATCATAGATTCCAAAACCTTGAAAATAGAATAATTTGATCAACACATAATTTAGGTCCGTCAATCTTGGTAACTTGTTAAATCATATTTTCTAACAACCTTTCCATGGGTACATAACATATTGTTATAGCATACAACATATCAATTATGGTTCCATAGTTTTCTAAAACACATTTTCATGATTTGTTCAAAGATTCATAACTCTTTCAAATTAAACTTGGCATATTTTGTGAATTCATATTCATAACGTATCTCTACTTATAGATTCAGAGTTGGCAATCGTAATGCTATAAACAATATCATAATGATAATAAATAAGGTTACGAGTTTAAACCCACTCATCGTTTAGGGCTAGGACTATATATATCTTGGAAGCTTGGAATGATTCCACAACTACCATAGAGTAACATAGATACATGAGTAAACTACAAGCTCAACTAGAACAACTTTATGAATATTAGGAGAATATCCAAACTTGACATTAATCAAGAATAATAATAGCCAAACACAAGCAAAGGAAAAAGGGGAGGAACCCTAACATAAACCATAAACAGTCTTTACCTTGAAGTTGGGAGGAGCTAGGATTGAGTGAGAATGAGAGTGGGGAGGTAGGAGAATGTTTTGGGGCAATAGGGTTTTGGATTTTGGGCGTAGAACTTGAATGGGGTGTTTATAGGGTGGAGGTGTCACTTAAACAAAACTAGGTCGTTATGCATTATTCTGATATACACATGATGTAGCACTGAAATTATTCCAAAATTTTTTATTTGGACTTTATTAATCAGAATTTCACAATTTTAATCGAATTAGTTGTAATAAAAATGACTTAGCCAAAAAATAAAATGTGAATAATAACTTTGCCGGCCCTATGGACCCGTCAGGACAACCAAAATTGTTGAATCGGGATCCTTATAGCATACCATCCTCTAATATTATGTTGAAAGTTGGGGTGTTACAAAATACCATCCTCCCACATTTTGGCTCATTAGAACAAATGGTAGACTTTGACATGATGCTGATAGTTTGCTTGATCGCTAAGGAAGGTAAATCTTCCAAGACTCCTTATGGATTATTTGCTTTCTATTGTTGATAGAAGAGAACAACATGCTGGAATGCCTTGTGGTATGCTCATGGTATGCTCATCACAAGGATGCTCCAAAACATGGGATGTGATTTTAGTGGGCATGTTAGCACTAGTGTTGGCCCTAAAATACAGGAAGAGCATTCTCAATGGTTGTAAAGAAAGAGGATGTTGAACTTACTGAAGTTGAAGTTAGAACAAAAAGAAGAGCTTATAATAAGAAACCTTATAAGAAGAAGAGTAAGGTAATTATTGAAGTTTCTGAAGAATCTTCTAATGAAAAAATAGAAATTGACTTAGAAGATGAAGAAAGTTCTAAAAATGAATAAGGTAATTTGCTGATGAGGTTTTGGAACTAATGGACACCAAGAAGGAAAAGAAAAAGAAGGATGAGGATGAGAAGAAAAGAAAAGCTATCTAAGAGAAAAAGAAGAAAAAGAAAATTACTGAGAATAAGAGAAAAAGGGAAGAATA